>CM023100.1:29705756-30060038 GCA_013103745.1 Gardenia jasminoides
CACAACTATTTACAGACAATCTAAACAGGGAAACCCTCAAAACAACACAATGAGTCTCAAAACAACCCGATGAATCTCAAGAATAAAATTGCCTAGACAATGGATATCTTGGTCCCTCATCCTAGCTTGTGGTTTTCATTCTCACAGTCTCTATCTCCTTCCCACCTCTTCCCTTTACTTGAAAGGAAAAAATCTTAGAGAAAATAGAAGACTTCATGAGTCCCATTACAAGAAGACTATTGCACACTATAATCGTCCCAAGTAACACGATTTCCATCACAGACAATCCTATGCCTAAAGATAACAAAAAAGCTGCACAGTATCTAGACATTACTACTAACATTTCAACACAAAATTGTATGACAAATCAACATTTTCCAACAAAATTAATCTAAAAGAAAGTGCAAAATGTGGGATTAATGAATGGATCATAATAACAGTATCCAACTAAGCAATTCAACAGAACAAAATTTCGATTCCTCCAAGTATAGTATTCCAACATTTATCTAAACCAAAATTAGTCTCCAAAATTTAAATTAATCTAAGCGGTAAGCAAGACAGCCCACCGGCCTCCTTAATTTTCTCAGCAGTCTTGGAAACAAGCTTAGCCTTAACTACCACGGGTTGATTCTCCGGCAAGACTCCTTTACCCAAAACCTTAAATACCGGTGGGTGACGTCAATCAGAGGTGCATTTCCAGATTTACACTCGGCGGCGGCGGCTTTCTCATCGGAGGACAAGTGACCAGAGCTTATCGATGTTGACGATCGGACAATGGAACTTGTTACGGAGCTTGTGAAAATACCTCATTCGACCTTTCCGAAGTATCAGGTGGTATTTGTCGAAGAGGATACGATGGTGGTGCATTCCTCCGGCGTTACCTCGTCCTCCAGGATGCTTGCGGTGCTTCCTTGATACGGCCGTGGCCGGCACTCACGTGGCCTACTTCTGGTCTTCTTGAATCAGGTCGTCATTGTTTGGAGGTGGACGGCCGCGGAAGGGGAGGAGAAGAGTGTACAACGACGGAGGGAGAAGGGAAAGTTAGGGTTTTGCTACATTTATGGTGAGGAATTGAGAAGTGGGCAGCGTGAGGATTGGTGTGGTGTTACAAATTACCTTATAAGCTGAAGGATTAAGGATATTGCTTTAGGGGGGCTGTTAACTTTCTTTTCTTCAGTTTGGCCCCTTCTTGGCACAATTTAGGGTCCAGGTTGTCTATAATTACCTGCAACCACAAACACTGAAGGTCCAAATTTGCTATAAGGGATTGGGTTGATTTGAGTTGCTCATTTAAAATTCGTATCGGACAGTCTAAATTTCTTCTAGTGTTTTAGGGTAAATAGGTATGTATGGTAGCTACACTAACTCTAATCCATTACAATTTGGATGTATTTATAATTTCATAGTTTAGTAATCCAATTAGAAATGACAAATTTGTTGCTAAGTTTCAAGTAAGAAAGATGGCAGCGAGGGATCGGATGACCTCCATCACTCATCTCCTCCAGTCAGTGGCAATTTCATTTATTTTCCTTTGAGTCCTACACCTTGCAAACATACAACACTGAAACCAATTCATATATTTCATGTCTGTACTTGCAGAACCTTAAACTATTTGAAATAGTAGCATCAATGTTCACTATGACACCAAATTCAATATCTTTCAGATTAACTCTTGGAATGGGTTTTAAAGGGAAGAATCACGGGAAATAAGTTCCAGTTTTCATTTTGTTTAGCTCAAGTTGGGGTTTGAAAGGTGTGAAGAGAAGTGGGAGGGTAAATTTATTTTTTTAAAGTTAATAGATAAGTTTCTAATTTTAATCACAAAAAAAAACCTAATTGTACCAAAATAAAAGTCACAAGTTTCATGAGACTTTCAGCAGGTCATAAGAATAGGGAGACTTTGGTGAGGATACTTAGCTGGGAATTGGGAAGGTGGCTATAGGTAAAATAGCTCTAAATCTAAAACTTCGGTGTTTTTAAAACTTCGGACCAGGACCAGCCCAGGTCCGACGGTTGAGCAAGGAGCCGGTCAGGAGTCCGTCAAGTCATCCTACCAAAAAATTCAAAATCGGTCAAGCGGGGTGGCTTGAGTTTGACGGATCGTAGAATTAACCGATTGACCGTTGACAATTTGACCTCTTTTTTTTATTTTTATTTTTATACCTTTAACCCATTATATCCTTTCAAACTCACTTTTTAAGTTTAGTAATATGCTTTAACCTCTCATTATTTTAATAAAGTGTAAAATTAATTCAATACATTTTTTAAGTTACATTTCTACCTATAAATATATATATATATATATTATATTCTTTAAGTCAATTTATTTATTAAATATAAAATTCAAATTTATATATAAGTCATAAATCACCAATTTAAGAAAAATTTTATATATATAAAGTTGAAAACTACCAATTTGAGGAAATTTTTATATATTTTTTTAAAGAATTTTTTTTATATACTATTTTGATTATATAGTATTAATATATATATTTATGATATATTTATGGCGTTATCCGATTGATTCCGGTTGGACCCATGACCCGACTCTAACCGAGTTCGACCGGTTTGATGCTGGTTCAGTCATGAAAACATTGCTAAAACTTACCGAATGTGGGAATAGGGCTGAAGTAGTTTTTTTTTGGGTCAAACGACAAATCTCATTGAATAATATAAATGAATACAAACAACCTTTACACTTGTTGGGTTAAGACCCTACTTTTTGTGACTTCATTTTAGCCACATGAAAAGGATTTTCCCACTTCACTTGGTGAACTAGGTTAATGGTAAATTTTGCCAAGGCATGACTAACTTCATTATCTCTCTTAACAAAGAAGGAGCATTTCCAAAAGCACTTTGATGTATAATATCCTTGACCAAAATAGACTAGGAGGTGTCAAACTCAATCATGTTAATCCTGTCTATTACTACTTTGCAGTCGGAATGAAAAGCCACAGTTGCCCAGTTTTGCTACATTGCATGAACCATAGTAGTTCTGATGCATTCGGCTTCTAGCTTGGGTTGATTCAAATCTTTGGGAATTGCCAATTAGAAATCAGTCACCCATTTGGTTGAAACAATTCCTAATCCCACTTTTTTTCTTGACTTGTTCAAGGCTGCATCAGTATCTATCTTCAATGTCCCTTGAGTTAGCGTATGCGGTGTTTGATTCGATTCGGTCTTTCACGTGAATTTTTATTTCCCTTCCTCCTTGGCTTGGCGAATTACCAATCATCACAGGGCTCTCTGCTTGAGTCCACCGGGCTTGGGGTATTCTTTGATTGAAGACTCCCTCATTTCGGATTTCCATAAGACAGTTAGTTAGTTCAATTCGATATGCTTTCTTCCCTCGGTTCTTACGCTTCTAGTATCACGTTCCACCATTCTAGAAATTAGCGAGTTTGTTCTAACCCATTCCATTGAATGGAAACTCTTCCATATATCCTTCACCTTACTACCTTTGAGTAGATGCTCCAAGGTTTCCACCTCACTGCATCTTGACACATTGGATTTCTTTTTTCCCATTCTTGTGAATCACGTTGCGTGGGATGGTGAGACATTTCCATATAAAGTGTTTCACCTTGTCAGCAAATTTAGGCCCATGACTTCTTCCAGGATCTTTGCCTCTTGCTGATTTCCTGGCGGTTCTTCCCTCTCTCCTCCTTCTCTGTGACTTTTCCCTCCATCTCCCATGGCCCTTATACCCGTTTAATAAGGCGTGCCGCGACTACTTGAGTACCCTCCCATACGAATCCCTCCTCTTGTCCTCTCAGATTCGAATAGAGTTTGCAATCTGCGGGGTGTAATATTTCAATCAAGATTCTATTCCACTGTCCTCAATTAACTTACTAACTTTCCTAAGCTGTATAGAACTAGGGTTTGGTGGTCATAATTTTACCACTCCTATTCCCCAAATCCACCTATCTCCACACATTTTTTTCCATTCCCTGCAGTTCTTCTTACTTACTCTTCTATCATTGGACCAGGAGACATCAAGCTTGCTGCATCAAGAATCTCCCTTCTCACACCTTAAGAATATTTGTACAGGGAAATATTTGACTAACTTTACTAACTAGCAGGATTAGTCTCAAATTCTCCGGACTTGTAGTAGCGGTTAAAGTGATGAATATCCACGAACCCCAGACACCTTGCCTTTCACCTGGTAATGTCTTTCCCTCTTCCGATGTATCTTTCTATTACTCTCAACCTCTCCCACTTCTAGCCATTTCCTTTGGATATATCAGAACAAAGAGATTTCGACAACCTAAAATTGACATAGCATAAGATGCATAGCTACTACTATTGATTTGAAAGAACCTCTTTCCCAGACGACTTAAAACTTCCTTTCAATTTCATTTTTCCCAAAGTCTTTTCCCTAATGTACCCAAAAACTCCCTTTTGATCTTCCACCACTAGATCAGACCCAAATATTTACCTTGACTCACTGCGGATGTGTTGAGTTCTGCACACATCTATCGATAACAATGCATTTGTATTTTTGCTGAAAAGGATGGTCGATTTCTCCATGTTGATTTTTTGACCAGGTGCTTCATACACCTCTAATATTCTACTTCATTTCATTGCTTCCTTTGTATCGACTTTGCAAAAACAAAGGAGTCATCGGTGTAGAAAACAAGTGTGAAATTTGGGGCCCTTCCTTGATATCTTCAAACCTGTCAACTTCCTTTTACTTTAGAACTGCTTTAATAAACTTGAAAACCTTCAACCACAGATCACAAATAAATAAGAGGTTGGTTCCCCTTGTCTAATTCCCCTCGAGGAGGCCTCTCCCTGAAAACCAACTTCTCCCCATTAACATTAAGGGAATAAGAAATCGAATTAAGGCAGTACAGCACCCATTTTACCCAAAGAAGGAATGAGGAAACCCATTTTACTCATCACTTGAGCTAAGAAGCTCCATCAACTGGTCAAAGACTTTAGACATGTCAAGTTTCAAACCAAGAAACCATCTTTCCTGATCTTACGTGATTTAGATAATGAATATACTCATGTGCAATAATCACATTGTCTAATATTTGCCTACCGGGGACAAAAAGCAACTTGAGAGAGGCTGTCACGAGTTTTGAGTTGGTTTCATTCTATTGGCAAGAATCTTAGAGATTATTTTGTACACGCATTACAGAGACTAATAGGGTCAGAGGTGAGAAATAGGAATATCAATTTTAGGAATCAAAGTGTGAGGTCTCATTAATATTGACGGTAGGGGTGTGAATCGGATCTGGAAATCAGTAATTAGGAGTTTGAAATCGAATTTTTGAAAAAATTAACACGTGAGTAATCGACCGATTCCGATTCAATTCGATTCAATTCATTCCGAAATGAATTCAAAATTCGGAAAATTACCGAATTCACCGAATTCAATTTTCTATTTTTAATTTTAATTTTTATATTATAAGTTAATTAAACATAATAATATACTAAACTAAAATTATTACATGGGTTAATCAATTAACATATTTTTATATAATATATTGATAAGATTAACATAATATTGTTATATAATAAAAATAATATATATATTATATATTATAAATTATATATTATATATTATATTATATTGAATTAATCAATTGAATTCCATTGATTTATTCCGAATTATGAATTGAGAAATCGAATTTCCGATTTCAAAAACCTATTTCTAATTGAACAAATTGACACTTTCAAATCGGAAGTTCGATTATCAATTCGATGTCATTTTTCCGAATTCAATTCGGTCGGATTGTGGAAAAAATTTGAATTTGCACACCCTGGCGACGACATGAAACCTATTCTAAAAAAAATTATAGCACCATGACATCTTTTTTGACAATATGCGAATTTACGGAAGAAAATAGGGACATACCATCCGACCCGGGGTTTTGGAAGGATGCATGGAAAACAATGCATTAGATCTCATCTTACATTACATGCAGTGGGTGATTTGTTGATATCCTGGGTATTTGTCTTTTGGAATGCCCACCAAAATCTCCTCCATCCTCTTTGGTTGTGAGCTAGTAAAAAGCTGGTTGAAGTATGCTGCTATTTCCTCTCCTATCTCCTGCTGAGACTCACACCATCCTCTATTGACTTTCTCAATTCTTGACATACGATTCCTTTGTCTCCTATTAGCCACTGATGCATGGAAGTAGGCAGTGTTCCTATCTCCCTCCTTTAGCCATTTGTTTCTTGCCTTCCAACCCAAAACATTTCCTCCTTCTTATAGGCCTTTTCCAACTGTTTATGCTTCTCTTCCAAAATTTGCTGTTTGTTCTCCAAACTCCCTTGATTAATTTTTGGATTTAATCTTCAACCCATTAATCTCTTCCGGCATTGGCATTCAGCTTTTTGTTCCATGACAGCAAAGCCATTCTACATTTCCTGATTTTTCTTACCATTCTGAATCCTCTGGAACCAATTTGTTTTTTCTCCCACGCTTTTTTAACAACCTGTTCTGCCCTCATATTCTAGCCACTTCTGTCAAAAATGAACCTTTTCTTGATTTTTTGCTTTTCAGGTTGTGTGTCTAAGAGTAGCACACTATGGTCCGAAGCCAGGTTCTCTAAATGAGAAATAGTTGCCGCAGGATAGGCATTAGACCATGTCTGAGTACAGAGACCTCTATCCAATCTCTCTTTAATATCTCTCCCCCCCCCCCTTTTACACCACCACTTCCAAGGATTACCCTCCCAACCCATTTTTGAATTAGGAATTTTGGGTGAAGTGACTCCTACCTCCTCTACTCTATCTCGATAGATAAGTACTCAACTCCTGTCTTCATGAGTTATCTAATATGAATTATTTATTTATTGGGTTAGCTCTGCAATGTGACTCTTTGAGTAATCTAATATGACTTATTTATTTAATGTGACTCTTTATGGACACAAGTACATTTATTTATTGTCATATATAATTTCACATACATATGATTTAGGATGTACATAACTATATAAAACTTGATCAATTTGGAGAGTACTTAATAATTAGTATAAAACTGCAGTGTATTTATATATATATATATATATATAGTTAAAATTTTGGAAACAGATTGAACAAGTTGAAAGCCACGAGCTCAGCCATTTCTCCATAAAAGGGGTTTTTCTTTTCTAGGAAATGGACTGCAGGAGAGGGAGCTCAGCTGGAGTAAAATAGGTGTGATTATTTTAGATAAACATAACTTATCAGCATTCCAAAACAGAAAAAAAAAAAATCCCTAGCAACATTTTTTTATTATTATTCCTCGCTCCTCTTTTTTTTTTATTTTTTTCTCTCTTTTTTTGAGGAAAGTATTCCTTGTTCTTTCGAAAACATATACTGGATTTGAATTTCATGAGCATTATGCAATCAACAAAAAGACTGATTTGCATTGGAGACCTAGGTGTTAATCTTCCCAGCTGCAAAACCATCTTTTGGTCTCCTTAAATGCTCATAAGAATATAATGGACTGATGATCAGGATAAAATTCTTTACTCATAGTATATAAATCGATAACTGAATTTGCCAAACCATACATACAAGTACAAAAATAGTGTCCTAGAAATTTCTGCTAAGATCTTGCTCTTACAGATATTTCTACCTTGGGGAAGTGTTCTCTGTTTGTATTTCTATGGCTTTTGATAAAAGGCTGGAAGGGTCTTCCATTATAACCATCAAACCAAATTTTATGGGAAAACAAGTATCAACGGAAGATGAGAATAACACATTACGAAACATTGTTTCTAACTGATATAGATCTGTACATCTGAAGATGATGCATCCGCCGTTTTTGTTGCACAATAAATGAAACTACCATAGCCTCCTACCACCCAGAGGTATGGTGTTCGATCCAGAGATACTTCTGTTGCCAAAACCCCCACGTCCCCCGCGTCCTCTGGAGTGAAAGTTGTTTCCTGAAGATGCAAAGAGAGAAACATCCATAAAGCATCTCTTCCGAGTTGACTGGTTTTGTCTAATTCTTATCAAGAAACATAGATCATTTACACAATTTAAGCATCATTCACTATACCTCCCATAGGTAGAACCCATAGACCTGGCCATCACCAGACAAATCAGGAGGGATGATTTGGCCTGCATCCCTAATATCTTGATAAGATCTCTGGCAAACTTGGCATTTGCATGAGTGAAAAGGTGAAAGCAGTTCCTGTAGCTCCAGCCGCGACCAGTTCGACCAATCCTATGAGCGTAATCCTCAAGACTTGATGGAAAATCATAGTTAACCACACATTTTATGTCCTTAACATCTGCAAGTGATGGAGATATATGTTAGACAAACAAATGATTGCTTATAGAAAGTAAAACAAAAATGGCAGCCTTATCCCTGCAATTATAAGATCCAAACCATCTTATGTAAGACAACACATCTCTTGCATCGTGTGCCCACCTTAACCTTGCAGGGATAAGGAGCAGCTTCACCACCACATTTTCCAAATACGACATCTATGGAAAAGCTTGTATGAGTCATCCGGGCTGTCACAAAAACCAGCTTCATAACTGTGGATGGGCACGTATTTATATTCGACCATGCTACTTGGACACAATAAAAGGAGCCATAGCATTTTCTGAAAGCAAGGAAAGCAACTTAAAGGTTTCCATCTCTCAATAAAGTTCTGCACTGGGACATTCTCCAGAAAATGGGCAGGTATTTATATTCGACCATGCTACTTGGACACAATAAAAGGAGCCATAGCATTTTTCTGAAAGCAAGGAAAGCAACTTAAAGGCTTCCATCTCTCAATAAAGTTCTGCACTGGGACATTCTCCAGAAGAGAGTACCCTCAAGCCTAGTGTGATACATGGTCTAATCAATAACTAACTGGACATACAGCCACAACTTGGGACTACCAGAAGAGAGATACTAGGAGTATTGTAGGGCATTCTCCTTTCTCATCACAACCCCAGTTAAGTAGCCAACTCACTGCGTCTATTTGGGCAGAACTAGCTCAAAACTTTAAAGTTTCTACCAAGGTTACCATTCATTCTTAGAATCACCTGTGCATAGAAACATGCTAACTGTATTTACAGAATGATCTACTCTGAGAGGATAACGTGTAACCAAAGTTAAAAACAATATTCCAAAGGGAATTATTTTAATCTTGAACCAAGCTTTGAAAATGTAATTCCCTGTGTCCATGTTAACATACATTAGGAACATTTTGGTGTACCAGAGGACAGATTATGGATGTCATTCTCCTATCCTCTTCAGCAAAGATGGCAATGGTCCTCTGATACCCCACTAACCAAGCCACCTGTCTATCTTGGCAAAAGAATCTTAAAGAGGATACCAAAGTTGCTTATAGTGGTGCTCACACAAGACATGGAGCTTAAAATATGCATGGGTGGTCAGCACTGAATTCCAAATAACAACCCTAACCTTGTGGCAGCACCCTGCACCCAAACCACAAATTATACTCTCAGGAAAGTGGACAGCAGCGGAGACTCACCTAGAATGTAAATTAGAGCCTAAAAGACCTAAGTTTTAACACACAGTGATCCTACCAAGACCACGTGCAGCAACATCAGTGGCAATCATTATAGGATTTCTGCCACTTCTAAAATCAGCCAGGACCCAGTCCCTTTCATCCTGACTTTTATCACCATGGATAGATAAAGCTGGCCATCCATCCATTCTCAATTGTCTTGTCACTTGATCACATCCTTTCTTTGTCTCCACAAATATAAGAATCGACTTCCGTCCATCAATTCTTTCAGCAGTCTAATCAGCCTGCAGAGAAAAATTTTGTAAGCAATCATATCTATTAAAAGAAAACACATCATTCTGTTTTAGTGTCAACATAAAGCACCTATTGTACTTCTCCACATCTGTTACTATTTCAATGATCTGCCGTATAGATTGATTTGCTTTCAGTTCTGTAGAACCAATGATCACCTGAAAAATGCAAGAAATAGCACCTTCATGAACCCATATGTCTAAAATTCCAACAGATAAATCACCCATGAAAACTGCAGATATCATGTTTCTGGATAACCATATACAGAAAGGAAGAACAGTAAAAGAAAAGACCTTGTAAGGATTGCGCAAAAACTGCCTTGCTAAAGCTTCTACCTCCTTTGGCCATGTGGCACTCAATACAAAGTTTGTCTATCTGGTCTAATCTGCATGACAAAGAACACCTCTGAATATGCAAACTACATTTCAACAAACAGCAGAGAGAGAGAGAGAAGAATCAAATGATCAATGCTAAAACATAAAATTATTAATAAAAAAAAAAGAGAGACGCTATCACAACATCACAAGCAATCAGCAATAAAATTTCAGAAGAAGATAAGACTATGACAACCAAGACACCCTCCTTATATTTACCAGTCTCTTAAAAGAACACAGGTTGGGTGTTCATGTTTTCTACTCACATGTCAAGACACAAAGATTGTGGGCATGCAGCAGAAGCCCAATAGAAAAAAATTTTGAATTAGTTTAAAATAAAAAACATCTCTATAGTTGGTTGTTGGCTAACATAGGATAACATGTCTTAGTTACACATTAAACATTAATTCGAAATAATCATTTGGAGATTTTTAATGTACACTAAGTGCTCAAGGAAACCAAATTGAAGAATGAATTTATCATCAAAAAAGACAAAAAGGGGTAAAACTGCAGCTGCTAAAACTCTAATTCTGAATCGTGAAAAATAATTGTAGAACTTCCAAACATGTTCTGTCTGGTACCCATAGCCGCTGATAGAATCTCGTCTAACATGCACTGATTTCAAGCAACATCATGGCAGCAGGAACCTTTTTTACCCATGTACAATGACTTTCTCTTCTGAGCAAATGACAAATACACCTTAAGCACACAGTTAAAAGTTAACTAAACTTGTCGATAAAATGGCTCCCATGCTTTGCACCATATAGACAGCATGGTAAAACATAACCTATTTCTCTTTTTGCCACATGAATTATTTAGGTAAGTCTTGCAGTAAAATTTTGTATATCTAGCACTGTTCTTTACTGATTGAGTATCTAAATTAGCATTTCACCCGGCTCACCCTTACAAGACGTGCACAATTGTGAAAATAATGGCCTATTAGCATTCGTTTTAAAAGTCACACTGTTACATTTGCAATTGCAATTCTATCTAGCACCACACATCTGCACAAGGTATAAATTCCCAAGCTATCTAAACTTTGTTACATTCTGAATTTACCACCTGGTATGAAAAGTCTAGCCACCTAGGAACTCTTCAAATAAACACATGGGAGGAACCACTATCTTCTTACTATCACTTCCTTTAACTTGCAGCAAACTGCAATCTTCTCCTTTTTTCCCTCCTTTCTTTTGAGCTTGTCCTATCTACCTTTTTCCAATCAATTTCAGTTCTTATCATGCTGGTAATTTTAGTCAACTTTAGGGAGATTTTGGAGGCAATAGCTGCATCACAGGGCGATATCTGTCTCAAATTTTAAGACTGATTTGTGGAAGGAGAATTGTTCTTTTAAAAAAACAATAAGCTCATGAAATGGTACACATTTTCTTTTGGAAGAAGAATTAGTAGTATTTGATCTTTGCAGATTGGAATTTGACTCCTGAAATGTCAACTAGAGAATTGAATTTTAACAAGTCGACTTCAAAACAATTTTAGGCCAACTAAAACAAGGCACAATTACTTAAATTTTAAATCAAAATATAATATTTGAGCATTAATAACACTGATGAAGTTATTGCTAATATCCAACTAGAAACCATCACAGCATAACTGCGACCATATCCTGTTAAACTCTTAATTTTCTCAAAGGAAACTCAGCCTACAATATTTCAAAGTTTTGTTAGAGACTACCAGATTTTAAATTCATGTTGTTATGTAGAAGGTCATCAAATGCAAGATTTAGGTTTTCATCCAAATATTATAAGCAATGACACTATTAAACCTGAATATATTTTTAATGGCTTAGATCTTTAAATACAACTTCACTAACCAAAGCTAGCGATTTGAATCCACACAACCATTAAACTTTCTACCTACTAAAAGACCAACACCCAAGCCTTGGAATATACAATTAACCATGATAGCAGAAGAAGGCCTAGAAAACTGGATAAAATCTTGCTTAAAATTTACACAAGAACAAAGGTCAAAATAAAGCCATGCAGCACACATCGACCTTAAAACAATTGATTGATACAACAAATTAAAAAGAGAAGTGCACAGCTTCCAAACCTGTGAAACAATTTTCCTAATTTGAGGCTCAAATCCATATCAAGCATTCGATCAGCCTCATCTAATACAAGGTAAGTTACTCTTTTCAAATTTGTATGTTGAGCCTCCAGCAAATCTATCAATCTACCTGGAGTGGCAATAACAATTTCAACTCCTGTAACACATTCATGTAAATTTATTAGCACACACTGGATCAAAAATTTGTTTACTCTTCAGACATTAACAAATTTATAAAGCCACATAATTACCTTTTTTAAGATCACGGATTTGTGGTCCTTTCGGGGCACCACCATAGATGCAAGTACTTCTTATACGTGATCCAAATTTCACTGCTTCTTCTTGGATCTGAACAGCCAATTCTCTTGTAGGTGCTAGTACTAGCACAATGGGACCGATCTCCTTGTGCTACAATTTTTTTCCCCATGGAAAGACTTTAAGGGCAAAAAAGGCAAAAGAAATGGCCAATAAGGTAAAAAGTTACCAAAACTAACTAGAAAATGTCACTTACCCAGACGCGGTTGCGCACTGACATGTACCAAAGCTGGCAACGTATAAGCCAAAGTCTTCCCAGAACCAGTCTCAGCAATGCCTACAAGATCTCTACCTTTCAAGGCCATGGGCCAACCTTGAGACTGAATAGGTGTTGGCTCAACGAAACCTAATCTAGCAATCACCTCAAGGCAATAATCTAGCAAAGCAAAAAGCAAGAACCAATCATCTCAACATTATACAAACATGAAATCTTGTAGTCATCAAGCAACCATTAAACTAAAATACCAGGAAAGTTTGCCTCGTGAAACATCCTTATTGGTTTTGGAATGTCATGGCCATCAACAGTTATTTCCCGTCTGGCACGATAAACTGCAGCCTCTTGCTCAGTCATTGCCCTTATTGAAGGACTCTCAACATAGAAGTTCTTCTCAAAAGGTACCAAGTTCCCAAATTCTTGCTTTGGAAGAGTAAGATTATCTAGGTCATCTCTTGGCCGGCTACCATGCCTACCACCCCTTCCACTACTACCACCACCCCATCCTCCATCAAAACCACCCCTTCCTCCCCCATGCCCACCTCGAAAACTCACTCCACCACCTCTCCCAGCACCAGTTCCGCCCCTCCCACTGCCACCACTCCTACCTCCCCTATGTCCCGAATCAAATCCCCTACCTCTAAAATCACCTCCTCTATCCCCTAAACCACCATAGCCACTACCACTGCCACCGACCCCTCTACCGCCGTCCACCACAGCTGGCGGTGCCCCCATAGGCCCACCACGGTCATAACTCGGGCCTAAGCCACCACTACCCATCATAGGCGGTGGAACAACTGAAGGCGGTGCCCCCGTAATATCACTAAAATTCATAAAATAAACAAAAACCCATTAAAAGACTGAAGCATCATAACATAATAAAGCAAAAATGAATTCACACACACAAAATTTTAGGTGGGTTAGCTCTGAAATTGAATAATAGAAGCAAAAAAAAACTCAACAGAACTACATAAATGAACACCCAAAAAGAAAAAAAGGAGGAAAGGGTTTGAAGTACAACCTGCGACGGTTACGATAAGAGGTAGCATCAGTATATCTGGAATCGTAAGGATTAAACATGATTTAGTCGATGAGATGGAGAATTGCTAGGGTCAGAAGTTAGGGTTTGGATTTGCTGATATTTGAAAGAGGGGATGGGAGGTAAGAAAAATATCTTCTGTTATTCACTTCTCAGTATTTATAGCTTCTGTCTTTCCTCTTTTTTTTTTTTTTTTTTTGTTGAAAAGGTTGTGTAAATGTAAACTACTTTTTTTTTTTTTTTTTTGGATAATGAGGTTGTGTAATTGTAATTAACAGATTATTGGGATTTATTCCCCTGAAGTGCAAGAGTGTAATGTAATATGCCAACCCAGCAATTTTGTGGTAGCCTGGTAGGACATATCAATTTTATGGAAATAAAAACGGATTCATAATTTCATATTTGATCCTAGTGTTTATGGAAAATCGTTAAGAAGTATAAGGTAATGCGATAACACATTAGTTTGTGTGTAAGCAAGTTAATTATCCCACTCACACTATAAAAGGAATATAAGTTAATTAAATTTACATCGTGATAGGATATTATAAAGATAATAAAAAAAATTATAATTATAAAATATTCTACATCAATAACTTTGCATACTTTAAAATTGGTATAATTTTGAGTAAACAACTTTTTAAAATTTATTATTGAGTATAGTAAGTTAGTAACTTCTGAGGTCCAACACATAAACTGATTATCTAAAATTCTAATTTTGCTAATTAAGAGATGTAAAATTAAGAGTGCGTTTGATAAAACTGAAATCTGAAATCTGAAATTCAAATTCATTAAGTGATTGAATTGTTAAGTACTAAATCTAATACATTTGAATGTATATCACATTTAGTGATAAGTGAGTTATTTTTGGGAGCAAGTTTGCCTAAAAATTCAGTGCCACTTAATTTATTCAAATATTCTATTTTCAGTTATTAAACAGTTTGAACGTATTAAGATGTTTAAGTGCTAAATTAAGTGAAGTAATGAAATTGCACGAATAGTTATTTAATGTCACTTGCCATACTTAGATGCTTCGAATTGGCAGAACTTTGCTAGGCAATCTTGCATGGTTTACTTGCTTCAACATTTTTCTTTTCTTTTCTTTTTTTATGGCTCTTGACCTTTTCATTTTTTCTTTTAAAATCAAACGGCAACATTGTACTCTGCCACTACTTTTTTATAATGCATTAAGTGGGATTGAAACCCCGACTTAGTGTAATGAAAAGTTTTAACAAGTTTTTTTTGATCGTTACATCAAAACCCAATGGTTTGACTAATTATTTAAAAATGTCAGATCACCTACAGAAGAATGCAACCAAGCCTCTCAAGTTTGTAGGAAGTATCACTTTGCATTATTCACATTTTTCATCTACTCTCCTAATCTTTATTTCATGCAAGAGGCGAAAGAAATGGAGGTTTTCTCTTGAGTTTGAGGGCAATTCTTAGAATAATGTTTAAAAAAGAAAGTATCCGTCAAATGTGGCTCATATTCGATTGATGGGGAACATTTTAAATGCAACATAGAACAGGAAGACGAGCTATATTTGATCGATATTTTCTTTTTTAAACAATATTCTAAGGAATTGCCCTGTTTGAAGAAGCATGAAAAGAGTTTACTACAAGCCATATTTACCATAAGGTATATTCCTATAAATCCAATTTGTCCTAATTTACGTCTTGTATTTGTTAGCAAAGTAGAATTTAAGTGCTTCACCACCAAGTTTTGGATGTCCATGGAACTTTCTTCGGCTTATAGCATCGATTTTAGAACCAAAAAATGGCACAAATTTCTATAGATCATTCCATAAGATCTATGACTAATGCAAAGAGAACACCTTCAACATTGCCACAATAGCATGTTGTTGGTGATTGTAAATGACTTTGCATAAATACTACTTTCTATCTCTAATCATAAGTCCACATCCCTGTTGAGTTTGGGTCTAAAAAAGTAAATCAAGGCTTAATTTTCTTGATACCGCAAGAAAACAACTCCCAGAGATCAAATTTCAGTCGAACTTTCGAGGAAAAGCAAATACATTGAAGAAGTTCCTTTGAGTTATGAGTTATTTCGGCCTTTGATCACTGAAACCAGTTGGAAGGAATATGGTGTTGGATGGAGCTGACTATTTATGATTCTTACGCCATTGTAAACAATGGTTACCTCTGATCTGCTGCATTTTTTTGAACATATTCTCCTTTTCCTTGCCCTTTCATCAGCTGCCTAAAATGAAGCAAAAGATGTATGAGTTTCAGTTTTTGTGGATCTTTGTTAGCAAAAAAGATTAATGCAAGTTTCCTTGTGTTCAAGGCCAGAAGGGAGTTTCAGTGAGGCCTTTCCAATTTAACAAAAGCTGCATCAGTTTGATCTTCGAAACAATTACTGTGATCTGCTTCTATTGTATATATCAAGCAGGCAACTAGCTAGAAATGAAGCACAAGCAGTGTGCAAAAAAGCTTATCCAGTGCAAGTTTTACCTTGTAAAAGGAGACCTTTTAGTCCCCCTGACTAGATTGGTAATGTTGACAACAGGAATTAGGCCTAGAATTGCTTTTGCAAACCTTGAGGTTCTCAATCTCAGTGACCTGAATTAGCTTCCTCAGACTATTGGTGATCTATCCAATCTCAAAGAACTTAATTGACCTTAGCAACAATCAGATCCATGAGCGCATACATTTGGAAGGCTCGACAATCCGACAAAGCTAAATGTAGAGCAAAATGCTCTTGTAGAGCCTCAAAGGAGGCTGTAGATGAAGGCGTTGAAGGCATGCGAGTGCCTATATGGTTAAAGGCGACTTCGACGGGCTTACGGGAAGAGCAAAGGAGCATGTTTGAGGAAAACATCGGTGCAAATTCCAGCATATTAGCACCAAGTGCCTTCTGGTTGATTAGGATGGTATCAAACGTTACTGGGAACCTTTCAGTGTGTCCGGGTGCCCTGAAATCAACCTCTACCTGAACTTACTTGGGAGGGAAAAAAAAAGTAGCATTTATATTAACCATAAAAGTTGCAGTACCACATCAAGCAACTTAGACCTCAAATCAAGATAAAATTTATTCAATATCCTCAGGGATCATAAATTTATTTGTCCTACCAAACTTGAATTACCTTAATAAATTAAAGAAGAGCAGAGTGGAGATATAGGATACACTACCCTTACTGGTTTCTTGAGCATCGACCCTTTAATGAGTTCACATATTTCATTTCACGGCGACTCAATCATATGCAGCGATACGATTGTAATGCTTCCCATCCAGTTTAGAATCAAGAAAAGCTTCTTCATAAGCATTGAAATTTGTTGTACATCTTGTTTACTGCAATTCTTGATCGATTTTGTTGCTTATAAACATTGCTTTCTGTGAGAGCTTTTTGTATTCACCACAAACATTGCTTGTGGCTGGTCAAGATTGATGAAAAATGTTGTAATAATCTTCTTCCAATCAATTTTGACTTTAGGATTGTACATGTAGGAGTGGGGTTTTTTTGGGCTTTGTGGAAGTGTTGAATTCTACGTATAATTGCTTTCTAGCATGTCATCAAAAAAAGAATACAATTATGGAAACTTCCAAAAAAATTATTTTTCGTGCTGGTTTAGGAAATTTTGTCAGTTCAAACTTAGCAACTGGCATAAGAAAATCCTTGATTTATGACTTGCCAATTGTTATTCCTCGCCCCCATTTTTGACCTTAGACAACATACTACTGCCCCCAATCTCCCAATCTTTGCTCACTCGTTTTTTTCTACAGATCAAAACCTTCTCCATGGTCTTTCATATGAGCACTTAAATTAGCTACTTATGAAAATATTTCTCATGAGCAGTTGAATTAGATACTTATGAAAATCACAAATATAATCTCTAAAAAGCGTTGAACAGTTTAAGCTAAGGATAGTAGAAATATTGAGTTAAACCACTTCTTGGTGAGTGTTTACAATAAAAGCCAACTTCTTTATTTGTTCACTCCTATCTATGAAAATGCCTGTAGTTTTTATTCGCAAACCAAAATAGATTTATTCTTGATAGATTAAGCCATGGCATCACAAGTTTTACACTGAGTCACAATCAAAAATCAGTTTGGCCAAAAAAAAAAAAAAAAGGTGAAGAAAAATCTATCGAATCATGAAGATAGAAAAGGTAAATAAGAAATTTAAACATGATAACATATGAAACTGAATTTGCTCATCATCAGGGTGATAAAGTATGTATAAATCACGAGCACTTGCGGTCCCTTAATCAAAGTATAACAAAGGCAAGACAAAGCTCTTCACTGATCCGAGCTTCCCAGAGTTGCACAACTTTGCCAGCTTCAAGCCTATTGTTCAGCACAATATCTTTCCACTCTCCATTCACTATATACGAAACACTAGGCTTGCCTCTTTCCTTCTGCATCTTCCACTTTGATAAATGCACAACTTTCACTGTACCCGATGGCTCGATTATATCTACCAGCATACGATTGCAATGTTTCCTCTGATGTATCAAGGAAAGCTTCTTCATCGACATTGAGAAAGCCATCCGGGTTCATCTTGTTTCTGAGGAATGGTGATCTGATTTTGTTGCCGGTGACATCACTTACTGTGAGAAACTTTTGTATCACCAAAATCGCCTCATTCTTCTCATCAAATACTCCACCTTTTTCTCTGGCTCTCTCGCAAATTTGTTCCCTGACTTTCTCTGCCAAGTCCGGTGCAAATTGGACCCTCATAATAAACATCTTTCTGCTCTTAACATTCTTCATATTGAATGGCTCATCACGAGTAGGAGCTGGCCTTCATCAAAATCGTCAGCTATCGATTTCTTCGGAATATTCCACAACCCGATCCCTCGGGGTATTCTTTATGACATATTCGACATCTACTGGGCTTCTCTTGCGCTTGTATATCACGTCCAGATGTAGTAGCACTGAGCTCCATCCGGGCACTAGAGAATCTTGATGAAGGCTGATCAGTGACTTTCTTTCTCTCTTCTTCATGTCTCTCTTCTTCATGTAGTCGATTTTTCTTACTGTTGCAAGTTTAGCTAAGTAATCAATCAACAACATTGTTCCTGCTTGTTACTTGTGATGTAGTTGTGCATTATAATACTTATAGTTAGTTATTATAATTGTTTTGGGATTGGAAGTGACTGTTTTTAGAAACTCCAGTATCGTTAGGACTAGGATTTGCCAAACGTAGTATCGCTAGGACTAGGATTTATAAAGCGATGCAAGCTATGGCCCACGGTTTACTTACTACAGCAAAACAGCACTTTCCAAATCCTATATACGGTGAAAAAAATACCATAGTTGAACATTATCATTAATTTTATCTCTTTCATTTTTCTGAAAACCATATCCCGTAACCGTTCCATTATTCACAATACTTCGTTACCGAAATAAAATGCACAATTCTCATTCTAAAACTCTAAAATATCCAAAAATAAAATTGTATTAAGGAAAATGTTAACGCATGTATAAAGCTAGATGCTCTTTAGTGATAATAATAATAGGATATCAAACTAACAATAACAATAAAATTAAGGAAATACATGTTAAACTAGAATTTAACTTCAAATATACCACTAAAAAGATTAGAAAAATTCAAGTATCAGTTTCAAGTGTTGCTAGACATATTGTGATTCATTAGTTCTTTCTAAATTTGAAATGCACCAAAATTTTAAAGAGGAAATAGATGTGATTGCTTTCGATTATTTTAATTGATTATATATTTTGATTTTGAATAAACAATTTTTGTGGTATTCCTGATTTTTTTGTGCTATGATTATAAATTTTTTAATCAGTAAAAAGGTTAAAATTCATAATTACCTAAAAAGTAACTTTTGCTTATTGTAATTATTCTCTATAATCAATCAATTTTTATAATCAGATTTTATAAAATCTAAAGCAAAGGAAAACAATGCCTTAATGAGCGTGATTCAATTGTCCTCTCAACAAACTTGAGGCAATAATAGGTGGGTTTGTGCCTATCGGATCCAATTAGAAGAAATTGGCGGTTGAGCTCAAAAGGTAAGTTAGTAAAGGTTTTAAGTGACAAGGCCTACCATGAATTAAGACCCCAAAATTTGTGAATCCATAAGGGGTGCGGACATGGGATCCCAACTATATTTAGTAACCATGGTAGTGTTTTTGGGTACCAAAACTATCTGAAAAATACTTTTTAATTATGCTTTTATGTTTTCAATAGCCCTTTGTTTTACACATCATATTGTGGGAGAATTTTTAAGAAATTAAATAATTCATAATTACTCAAAACTAAAATTTCATATCACAGCGATTTTTATTAAATTGAAAAGGGTTTACAGACAATGTTAAAATGGGCTCATAGATTAGTTTTTCAAAATGAAGTTCAAGTCTTCTGATACAATTGGCGGTAAATATGAATGTGTGTGTGTGTCCCCTTGGATGTCTTGGCTAAGAGGATCAGGAGGATAATCAAACATAGCTAATCTAAACATGTACGTCTAGTCCATCTTGGCAAGAAAATTCACATAGAAATGCCTTTAGAAAATACTAGATTAAGGGTGCGTTTGATAAAATTGAAATCTGAAGTCTGAATTCATTAAATGATTGAATTGTTAAGTATTAAATCTAATACATTTGGCTGTATATCACATTCAGTGACAAGTGATTAACTTATCACTTATTTTTTGGAGCAATTTTTGCCTAAAAATTCAGCGCCACTTAATTTATTCAAATATTCTATTTTCGGTTATCAAACAGATTGAATGTATTAAGATGTTTAAGTGCTGAATTAAGTGAAGTAATGAAATTGCACGAATAGTTATTTAATGTCACTTGCCATACTTAGATGCTTCGAATTGGCAGAACTTTGCTAGGCAATCTTGCATGGTTTACTTGCTTCAACATTTTTCTTTTTCTTTTTCTTTTTTTTATGGCTCTTGACCTTTTTCATTTTTTTTCTTTTAAAATCAAACAGCAACATTGTACTCTGCCACTACTTTTTTATAATGCATTAAGTGGGATTGAAACCCCGACTTAGTGTAATGAAAAGTTTTAACAAGTTTTTTTTGATCGTTACATCAAAACCCAATGGTTTGACTAATTATTTAAAAATGTCAGATCACCCTGAGAAGAATGCAACCAAGCCTCTCAAGTTTGTAGGAAGTATCACTTTGCATTATTCACATTTTTCATCTACTCTCCTAATCTTTATTTCATGCAAGGCCGAGACGAAAGAAATGGAGGAGTTTTCTCTTGAGTTTGAGGGCAATTCCTTAGAATAATGTTTAAAAAAGAAAGTATCCGTCAAATGTGGCTCCGCCAGAGCATGCTTCTGATTCAGCATGACGGGCGGAACATTTTTTTTTTTAAATGCAACCGCATAGAACCAGAAGACAGAGCTATATTTGATCGATATTTTCTTTTTTAAACAATATTCTAAGGAATTGCCCTTTGTTTGAAGAAGCATGAAAAGTTTACTACAACGCCATATTTACCATAAAGGTATATTCCTATAAATCAATTTGTCCTAATTTACGTCTTGTATTTGTTAGCAAAGTAGAATTTAAGTGCTTCACCACCAAGTTTTGGATGTCCATGGAACTTTCTTACTGGCTTATAGCATCCTGATTTTAGAACCAAAAAAATGGCACAAATTTCTATAGATCATTCCATAAGATCTATGACTAATGCAAAGAGAACACCTTCAACATTGCCACAATAGCATGTTGTTGGTGATTGTAAATGACTTTGCATAAATACTACTTTCTATCTACGAATCATAAGTCCACATCCCCTGTTGAGTTTGGTCTAAAAAAGTAAATCAAGGCTTAATTTTCTTGATACCAAGAAAACAACTCACAGAGATCAAATTTCAGTCGAACTTTCCGAAAAGCAAATACATTGAAGAAGTTCCTTCGAGTTATGAGTTATTTCTGGCCTTTGATCACCTGAAACCAGATTGGAAGGAATATGGTCTGTTGGATGGAGCTGACTATTTATGATTCTTCTGCCATTGTAAACAATGGTTACCTCACAGTAATCTGCTGCATTTTTTTGAACATATTCTCCTTTTCCTTGCCCTTTCATCAGCTGCCTAAAATGAAGCAAAAGATGTATGAGTTTCCAGTTTTTGTGGATGCTGTTAGCACCGGAAAAAGATTAATGCAAGTTTCCTTGTGTTCAAGGCGAAGGAGTTTGGTGAGGCCTTTCCAATTTAACAAAAGCTGCATCAGTTTGATCTTCGAAACAATTACTGTGATCTGCTTCTATTGTATATATCAAGCAGGCAACTAGCTAGAAATGAAGCACAAGCAGTGTGCAAAAAAGCTTATCCAGTGCAAGTTTTACCTTGTAAAAGGAGACCTTTTAGTCCCCCTGACTAGATTGGTAATGTTGACAACAGGAATTAGGCCTAGAATTGCTTTTGCAAACCTTGAGGTTCTCAATCTCAGTGACCTGAATTAGCTTCCTCAGACTATTGGTGATCTATCAATCTCAAAGAACTTAATTGACCTTAGCAACAATCAGATCCATGAGCGATACATTTGGAAGGCTCGACAATCTGACAAAGCTAAATGTAGAGCAAAAATGCTCTTGTAGAGCCTCCAAAGGAGACTGTAGATGAAGGCGTTGAAGCTGTCAGTGCCTATATGGTTAAAAGACGACTCGACAGGCTTCTGGCGGAAGAGCAAAGGAGCATGTTTGAGGAAAACATCGGTGCAAATTCCAGCATATTAGCACCAAGTGCCTTCTGGTTGATTAGGATGGTATCAAACGTTACTGGGAACCTTTCAGTGTGTCCGGGTGCCCTGAAATCAACCTCTACCTGAACTTACTTGGGAGGGAAAAAAAAAGTAGCATTTATATTAACCATAAAGTTGCGATTACCACATCAAGCAACTTAGACCTCAAATCAAGATAAAATTTATTCAATATCCTCGGGGATCATAAATTTATTTGTCCTACCAAACTTGAATTACCTTAATAAATTAAAGAAGCGAGTGGAGATATAGGATACACTACCCTTGCCTGGTTTCTTGAGCATCGACCCCTTTAATGAGTTCACATATTTCATTTCACCTGGCGACTCAATCATATGCGGTCGATGCGATTGTAATGCTTCCCATCCAGTTTAGAATCAAGAAAAGCTTCTTCATAAGCATTGAGAAATTTGTTGTACATCTTGTTTACTGCAATTGCTGATCGATTTTGTTGCTTATAAACATTGCTTTTGAGAGCTTTTGTATTCACCACAAACATTGCTTGTGGCTGGTCAAGATTGATGAAAAATGTTGTAATAATCTTCTTCCAATCAATTTTGACTTTAGGATTGTACATGTAGGAGTGGGGTTTTTTTGGGCTTTGTGGAAGTGTTGAATTCTACGTATAATTGCTTTCTAGCATGTCATCAAAAAAGAATACAATTATGGAAACTTCAAAAAAATTATTTTTCGTGCTGGTTTAGGAAATTTTGTCAGTTCAAACTTAGCAACTGGCATAAGAAAATCCTTGATTTATGACTTGCCAATTGTTATTCCTACCATTTTGACCTTAGACAACATACTCACGCCCCAATCTCCCAATCTTTGCTCACTCGTTTTTTTCTACAGATCAAAACCTTCTCCATGGTCTTTCATATGAGCACTTAAATTAGCTACTTATGAAAATATTTCTCATGAGCAGTTGAATTAGATACTTATGAAAATCACAAATATAATCTCTAAAAAGCGTTGAACAGTTTAAGCTAAGGATAGTAGAAATATTGAGTTAAACCACTTCTTGGTGAGTGTTTACAATAAAAGCCAACTTCTTTATTTGTTCACTCCTATCTATGAAAATGCCTGTAGTTTTTATTCGCAAACCAAAATAGATTTATTCTTGATAGATTAAGCCATGGCATCACAAGTTTTACACTGAGTCACAATCAAAAATCAGTTTGGCCAAAAAAAAAAAAAGGTGAAGAAAAATCTATCGAATCATGAAGATAGAAAAGGTAAATAAGAAATTTAAACATGATAACATATGAAACTGAATTTGCTCATCATCAGGGTGATAAAGTATGTATAAATCACGAGCACTTGCGGTCCCTTAATCAAAGTATAACAAAGGCAAGACAAAGCTCTTCACTGATCCGAGCTGCCCAGAGTTGCACAACTTTGCCAGCTTCAAGCCTATTGTTCAGCACAATATCTTTCCACTCTCCATTCACTATATACGAAACACTAGGCTTGCCTCTTTCCTTCTGCATCTTCCACTTTGATAAATGCACAACTTTCACTGTACCCGATGGCTCGATTATATCTACCAGCATACGATTGCAATGTTTCCCCTCTGATGTATCAAGGAAAGCTTCTTCATCAGCATTGAGAAAGCCATCCGGGTTCATCTTGTTTACAGGAATGGTGATACGATTTTGTTGCCCGGTGACATCACTTACTGTGAGAAACTTTTGTATCACCAAAATCGCCTCATTCTTCTCATCAAATACTCCACCTTTTCTCGGCTCTCTAAATTTGTTCCCGACTTTCTGCCAAGTCCGGTGCGGAATTGGACCCTCATAATAAACATCTTTCCGCTCTTAACATTCTTCATATTGAATGGCTCATCACGGTAGGCTCGGCCTTCATCAAAATCGATTACCGTATCGATTTCTTCACGGAATATTCCACAACCCGTCCCTCGGGAGTATTCTTTATGACATATTCGACATCTCTGGGGCTTCTCTTGCGCTTGTATATACGTCCGATGTAGTAGCACGCTCCATCCGGGCACTAGAGAATCTTGATGAAGTCGATCAGTGACTTTCTTTCTCTCTTCTTCATGTCTCTCTTCTTCATGTAGTCGATTTTTCTTACATTTGCAAGTTTAGCTAAGTAATCAATCAACAACATTGTTCCTGCTTGTTACTTGTGATGTAGTTGTGCATTGTAATACTTATAGTTAGTTATTATAATTGTTTTGGGATTGGAAGTGACTGTTTTAGAAACTCGGTATCGTTAGGACTAGGATTTGCCAAGCGTAGTATCGCTAGGACTAGGATTTGCCAAGCGTTACAAGCTATGGCCCACGGTTTACTTACTGACAAAGCGACTTTCCAAATCCTATATACGGTGAAAAAAATACCATAGTTGAACATTATCATTAATTTTATCTCTTTCATTTTTAGAAAACCATATCCGTAACCGTTCCATTATTCACAATACCGTTACGAAATAAAATGCATAATTCTCATTCTAAAACTCTAAAATATCCAAAATAAAATTGTATTAAGGAAAATGTTAACGCATGTATAAAGCTAGATGCTCTTTAGTGATAATAATAATAGGATATCAAACTAACAATAACAATAAAATTAAGGAAATACATGTTAAACTAGAATTTAACTTCAAATATACCACTAAAAAGATTAGAAAAATTCAAGTATCAGTTTCAAGTGTTGCTAGACATATTGTGATTCATTAGTTCTTTCTAAATTTGAAATGCAGCCAAAATTTTAAAGAGGAAATAGATGTGATTGCTTTCGATTATTTTAATTGATTATATATTTTGATTTTGAATAAACAATTTTTGTGGTATTCCTGATTTTTTTGTGCTATGATTATAAATTTTTTAATCAGTAAAAAGGTTAAAATTCATAATTACCTAAAAAGTAACTTTTGCTTATTGTAATTATTCTCTATAATCAATCAATTTTTATAATCAGATTTTATAAAATCTAAAGCAAAGGAAAACAATGCCTTAATGAACTGTGATTCAATTGTCCTCTCAACAAACTTGAGGCAATAATAGGTGGGTTTGTGCCTATCGGATCAATTAGAAGAAATTGGGGTTGAGCTCAAAAGGTAAGTTAGTAAAGGTTTTAAGTGACAAGGCCTACCATGAATTAAGACCCCAAAATTTGTGAATCCATAAAGGGGTGGGACATGGGATCCCACTTATATTTTAACCATGGTAGTGTTTTTTGGGTACCAAACTATTCGAAAAATACTTTTAATTATGCTTTTATGTTTTCAATAGCCCTTTGTTTTACACATCATATTGTGGGAGAATTTTTAAGAAATTAAATAATTCATAATTACTCAAAAACTAAAAATTTCATATCACAACGATTTTTTATTAAATTGAAAAAGGGTTTACCCGACAATGTTAAAATGGGCTCATAGATTAGTTTTTTCAAAAATGAAGTTCAAGTGCGCTACGATACAATTGGCCAGTAAATATGAATGTGTGTGTGTGTGTGTCCCCTTGGATGTCTTGGCTAAGAGGATCCGGAGGATAATCAAACATAGCTAATCTAAACATGTACGTCTAGTCCATCTTGGCAAGAAAATTCACATAGAAATGCCTTTCGAAAAATACTAGATTAAGGGTGCGTTTGATAAAATTGAAATCTGAAGTCTGAATTCATTAAATGATTGAATTGTTAAGTATTAAATCTAATACATTTGGCTGTATATCACATTCAGTGACAAGTGATTAACTTATCACTTATTTTTTGGAGCAATTTTTGCCTAAAAATTCAGCGCCACTTAATTTATTCAAATATTCTATTTTCGGTTATCAAACAGATTGAATGTATTAAGATGTTTAAGTGCTGAATTAAGTGAAGTAATGAAATTGCACGAATAGTTATTTAATGTCACTTGCCATACTTAGATGCTTCGAATTGGCAGAACTTTGCTAGGCAATCTTGCATGGTTTACTTGCTTCAACATTTTTCTTTTTCTTTTTCTTTTTTTTATGGCTCTTGACCTTTTTCATTTTTTCTTTTAAAATCAAACAGACAACATTGTACTCTGCCACTACTTTTTTATAATGCATTAAGTGGGATTGAAACCCCGACTTAGTGTAATGAAAAGTTTTAACAAGTTTTTTTTGATCGTTACATCAAAACCAATGGTTTGACTAATTATTTAAAATGTCGGATCACCCACTGAAGAATGCAACCAAGCCTCTCAAGTTTGTAGGAGTATCACTTTGCATTATTCACATTTTCATCTACTCTCCTAATCTTTATTTCATGCAAGGCCGAGACGAAAGAAATGGAGGAGTTTTCTCTTGAGTTTGAGGGCAATTCCTTAGAATAATGTTTAAAAAAGAAAGTATCAGATCAAATGTGGCTCCATGCTTCGATTCAGCATGAGGAACATTTTTTTAAATGCAACCGCATAGAACCAGAAGACAGAGCTATATTTGATCGATATTTTCTTTTTAAACAATATTCTAAGGAATTGCCCTTTGTTTGAAGAAGCATGAAAAGTTTACTACAACATATTTACCATAAAGGTATATTCCTATAAATCCAATTTGTCCTAATTTTTGTCTTGTGGATTAGCAAAGTAGAATTTAAGTGCTTCACCACCAAGTTTTGGATGTCCATGGAACTTTCTTACTGGCTTATAGCATCCTGATTTTAGAACCAAAAAAATGGCACAAATTTCTATAGATCATTCCATAAGATCTATGACTAATGCAAAGAGAACACCTTCAACATTGCCACAATAGCATGTTGTTGGTGATTGTAAATGACTTTGCATAAATACTACTTTCTATCTACGAATCATAAGTCCACATCCCCTGTTGAGTTTCGGTCTAAAAAAGTAAATCAAGGCTTAATTTTCTTGATACCCTGCAAGAAAACAACTCCACAGAGATCAAATTTCAGTCGAACTTTCCAGAAAAGCAAATACATTCGAAGAAGTTCCTTTCGAGTTATGAGTTATTTCGGCCTTTGATCACTGAAACCGATTGGAAGGAATATGGTGTTGGATGGAGTGACTATTTATGATTCTTACGCCATTGTAAACAATGGTTACCTCCACGATGTCTGCTGCATTTTTTTGAACATATTCTCCTTTTCCTTGCCCTTTCATCAGCTGCCTAAAATGAAGCAAAAGATGTATGAGTTTCCAGTTTTTTGTGGATGCTGTTAGCACCAGAAAAAGATTAATGCAAGTTTCCTTGTGTTCAAGGCCAGAAGGGAGTTTCAGTGAGGCCTTTCCAATTTAACAAAAGCTGCATCAGTTTGATCTTCGAAACAATTACTGTGATCTGCTTCTATTGTATATATCAAGCAGGCAACTAGCTAGAAATGAAGCACAAGCAGTGTGCAAAAAAGCTTATCCAGTGCAAGTTTTACCTTGTAAAAGGAGACCTTTTAGTCCCCCTGACTAGATTGGTAATGTTGACAACAGGAATTAGGCCTAGAATTGCTTTTGCAAACCTTGAGGTTCTCAATCTCAGTGACCTGAATTAGCTTCCTCAGACTATTGGTGATCTATCCAATCTCAAAGAACTTAATTGACCTTAGCAACAATCAGATCCATGAACTGCCTGATACATTTGGAAGGCTCGACAATCTGACAAAGCTAAATGTAGAGCAAAAATGCTCTTGTAGAGCCTCCAAAGGAGACTGTAGATGAAGGCGTTGAAGCTGTCAGTGCCTATATGGTTAAAAGACGACTCGACAGGCTTCTGGCGGAAGAGCAAAGGAGCATGTTTGAGGAAAACATCGGTGCAAATTCCAGCATATTAGCACCAAGTGCCTTCTGGTTGATTAGGATGGTATCAAACGTTACTGGGAACCTTTCAGTGTGTCCGGGTGCCCTGAAATCAACCTCTACCTGAACTTACTTGGGAGGGAAAAAAAAAGTAGCATTTATATTAACCATAAAAGTTGCAGTACCACATCAAGCAACTTAGACCTCAAATCAAGATAAAATTTATTCAATATCCTCAGGGATCATAAATTTATTTGTCCTACCAAACTTGAATTACCTTAATAAATTAAAGAAGAGCAGAGTGGAGATATAGGATACACTACCCTTGCCTGGTTTCTTGAGCATCGACCCCTTTAATGAGTTCACATATTTCATTTCACCTGACGACTCAATCATGTCTGCAGTCGTACGATTGTAATGCTTCCCATCCAGTTTAGAATCAAGAAAAGCTTCTTCATAAGCATTGAGAAATTTGTTGTACATCTTGTTTACTGCAATTGCTGATCGATTTTGTTGCTTATAAACATTGCTTTCTGTGAGAGCTTTTTGTATTCACCACAAACATTGCTTGTGGCTGGTCAAGATTGATGAAAAATGTTGTAATAATCTTCTTCCAATCAATTTTGACTTTAGGATTGTACATGTAGGAGTGGGGTTTTTTTGGGCTTTGTGGAAGTGTTGAATTCTACGTATAATTGCTTTCTAGCATGTCATCAAAAAAAGAATACAATTATGGAAACTTCCAAAAAAATTATTTTTCGTGCTGGTTTAGGAAATTTTGTCAGTTCAAACTTAGCAACTGGCATAAGAAAATCCTTGATTTATGACTTGCCAATTGTTATTCCTCGCCCCCATTTTTGACCTTAGACAACATACTACTGCCCCCAATCTCCCAATCTTTGCTCACTCGTTTTTTTCTACAGATCAAAACCTTCTCCATGGTCTTTCATATGAGCACTTAAATTAGCTACTTATGAAAATATTTCTCATGAGCAGTTGAATTAGATACTTATGAAAATCACAAATATAATCTCTAAAAAGCGTTGAACAGTTTAAGCTAAGGATAGTAGAAATATTGAGTTAAACCACTTCTTGGTGAGTGTTTACAATAAAAGCCAACTTCTTTATTTGTTCACTCCTATCTATGAAAATGCCTGTAGTTTTTATTCGCAAACCAAAATAGATTTATTCTTGATAGATTAAGCCATGGCATCACAAGTTTTACACTGAGTCACAATCAAAAATCAGTTTGGCCAAAAAAAAAAAAAGGTGAAGAAAAATCTATCGAATCATGAAGATAGAAAAGGTAAATAAGAAATTTAAACATGATAACATATGAAACTGAATTTGCTCATCATCAGGGTGATAAAGTATGTATAAATCACGAGCACTTGCTGCAGTCCCTTAATCAAAGTATAACAAAGGCAAGACAAAGCTCTTCACTGATCCGAGCTGCCCAGAGTTGCACAACTTTGCCAGCTTCAAGCCTATTGTTCAGCACAATATCTTTCCACTCTCCATTCACTATATACGAAACACTAGGCTTGCCTCTTTCCTTCTGCATCTTCCACTTTGATAAATGCACAACTTTCACTGTACCCGATGGCTCGATTATATCTACCAGCATACGATTGCAATGTTTCCCCTCTGATGTATCAAGGAAAGCTTCTTCATCAGCATTGAGAAAGCCATCCGGGTTCATCTTGTTTACAGGAATGGTGATACGATTTTGTTGCCCGGTGACATCACTTACTGTGAGAAACTTTTGTATCACCAAAATCGCCTCATTCTTCTCATCAAATACTCCACCTTTTTCTCTGGCTCTCTCGCAAATTTGTTCCCTGACTTTCTCTGCCAAGTCCGGTGCAGGAATTGGACCCTCATAATAAACATCTTTCCTGCTCTTAACATTCTTCATATTGAATGGCTCATCACGAGTAGGCTGCTGGCCTTCATCAAAATCAGTACCGCTATCTGATTTCTTCCTGGAATATTCCACAACCCGTCCCTCGGGAGTATTCTTTATGACATATTCGACATCTCTGGGGCTTCTCTTGCGCTTGTATATACGTCCGATGTAGTAGCCTGGGCGCTGCTCCATCCCGGGCACTAGAGAATCTTGATGAAGCTGATCAGCAGCTTTCTTTCTCTCTTCTTCATGTCTCTCTTCTTCATGTAGTCTGATTTTTTCTTCTGTTGCAAGTTTAGCTAAGTAATCAATCAACAACATTGTTCCTGCTTGTTACTTGTGATGTAGTTGTGCATTGTAATACTTATAGTTAGTTATTATAATTGTTTTGGGATTGGAAGTGACTGTTTTTAGAAACTCCAGTATCGTTAGGACTAGGATTTGCCAAACGTAGTATCGCTAGGACTAGGATTTGCCAAACGTGCAAGCTATGGCCCACGGTGCACTTTCCAAATCCTATATACGGTGAAAAAAATACCATAGTTGAACATTATCATTAATTTTATCTCTTTCATTTTTCAGGAAACCATATCCCGTAACAGTTCCATTATTCACAATACTTCGTTACCGAAATAAAATGCATAATTCTCATTCTAAAACTCTAAAATATCCAAAAATAAAATTGTATTAAGGAAAATGTTAACGCATGTATAAAGCTAGATGCTCTTTAGTGATAATAATAATAGGATATCAAACTAACAATAACAATAAAATTAAGGAAATACATGTTAAACTAGAATTTAACTTCAAATATACCACTAAAAAGATTAGAAAAATTCAAGTATCAGTTTCAAGTGTTGCTAGACATATTGTGATTCGTTCCGTTCTTTCTAAATTTGAAATGCAGCCAAAATTTTAAAAGAGAGGAAATAGATGTGATTGCTCGATTATTTTAATTGATTATATATTTTGATTTTGAATAAACAATTTTTGTGGTATTCCTGATTTTTTTGTGCTATGATTATAAATTTTTTAATCAGTAAAAAGGTTAAAATTCATAATTACCTAAAAAGTAACTTTTGCTTATTGTAATTATTCTCTATAATCAATCAATTTTTATAATCAGATTTTATAAAATCTAAAGCAAAGGAAAACAATGCCTTAATGAACTGTGATTCAATTGTCCTCTCAACAAACTTGAGGCAATAATAGGTGGGTTTGTGCCTATCGGATCCAATTAGAAGAAATTGGGCAGGTTGAGCTCAAAAGGTAAGTTAGTAAAGGTTTTAAGTGACAAGGCCTACCATGAATTAAGACCCCAAAAATTTGTGAATCCATAAAGGGTGCGGACATGGGATCCCACGCTTATATTTCGTAACCATGGTAGTGTTTTTGGGTACCAAAACTATTCTGAAAAATACTTTTTAATTATGCTTTTATGTTTTCAATAGCCCTTTGTTTTACACATCATATTGTGGGAGAATTTTTAAGAAATTAAATAATTCATAATTACTCAAAAACTAAAAATTTCATATCACAACGATTTTTTATTAAATTGAAAAGGGGTTTACCCGACAATGTTAAAATGGGCTCATAGATTAGTTTTTTCAAAAATGAAGTTCAAGTGCGCTACGATACAATTGGCCAGTAAATATGAGTGTGTGTGTGTGTGGCCCCTTGGATGTCTTGGCTAAGAGGATCCGGAGGATAATCAAACATAGCTAATCTAAACATGTACGTCTAGTCCATCTTGGCAAGAAAATTCACATAGAAATGCCTTTAGAAAAATACTAGATTAAGGGTGCGTTTGATAAAATTGAAATCTGAAGTCTGAATTCATTAAATGATTGAATTGTTAAGTATTAAATCTAATACATTTGACTGTATATCACATTCAGTGATAAGTGAATAAGTTATCATTTATTTTTGGCATCAAGTTTTGCCTAAAAGATTCAGTGCCACTTAATTAATTCAGATGTTCTATTTTTTTGTTATCAAACGCATCTGAATATGTTAAAATCTGAACCCATTAAGTTTAAGTGCTGAATTGGGTTATCAAACGGGGTCTAAGTGTAAATAACAAATAAGTGTAAATTCAATATAAATTCCAGATACGTGTCAGTTCAATGTACCTGCGAGTTCCATTCTACACCCTATAAAGAAATCCTTTTAAAACTATATAAAAGGGATAAGCACCTCAACTAATTGCCATAATAGTAAAGAAAAATGAATACTACAAGGAGATGAACTTTATTTTTTCAAAATAAGACCTGAAATTTAGTTTCTATAGAAGTTGATGCTAAAGTTGTTATAACCACCATAAGTAGAAGATAAAAGATAAAATTCAAAATCTTGCACTTATGAAGAGTTTCACTATAAATAGACATAGCATCAAGTTATAGGTTGTAAAACAACTGAAATCACTCTTTTTCCAGTAATAGTTTACATATAATTTGAGTTTGAAGATGGCAAAGTCATTGATATTATTTATGCTTATGGTTAGCTTTGTTTGTTATGCTCCAGGTACAGTATGTTAGCACAAAAAAAAAATGTAGCAGAAAATCTTTAATACATATAAAAATATTGGAAAAAGGAGGAGAACAAACTTACAAATAAATATTCAATAATTTTATTAACTCAACAACAATAATTTCTAAGTCGTAACTTTTAGTTTACAACAACTCACAAATAACAATTTAGAGACTTTCTCTCAATCTCATAATTTGACTCAACTCAACTTTCCCATGTAATAATATACTAGACTGGTAGCATTTATAGACTACTAATCTTTTCTAAATAAATATAATTATAAACTGAAATTTACTTGGAATTGACTTGGAGATTTCCTAATCTAATACAAAACTAAACAAGACACAAAACAAGAAACTAAACCAATTAGAAAACTAAATACTAAAGTAGTTTCATTTAATTATTCCAACATTATCTCCCTTAAACCAAACTCTTCAATATGGTTACCTCCAACGCCATTGCGAGCTTGAATCGTCATGGAAAACTTAGTCGCTGTATACATGACGTGTGCCTCTAATTTTTAATTAATTTTTAATTTCATTTTCACCCGCGGTACTGGATGGAACTTGTATTTTTCAAGCAATTTTTTGGCTTGATCGCTTCTATCAAAAAACTCAAACATATCCTCCCATTCTTGATCCAATGCTCTATAATCCAAGTCCCTCTATGTCACCAAGAGAATTTTTCAAAATTACAGAATCATACTTTTCACCTCCAAATATTTTGACACTACAAAATTTGTCAATACGAACAATCCCATCATCTAAAGTAGTACCACAATTTCTAATAAACTTGTCCACTTCACAATTCTTCTCAACAAATTCAACTGTTTGATTTTCTTCTTCAAAACTTTTATCAATATTGACAAAACAAATAATTTATTCATCACCACGATTTCTAGAGACATCTTTAATCTCATCAATGACTTTATTTTCTTTCTCAACCACATGTGAGATTTCTTTTTCAATCACAAATTCTTCATCTTCAATTGCAACCACAGTTTCTGTAATTTCTTCTCTGTTTGTCTCATCAAAAAATTCTTTTTCTTCTTTTGCCAAATTAACACATTCCTTTTCTTGAACAAAATTATCACTTCCAATTTCTCCAAACAAGGTATCCAAATTAAAACTCTCGACACATTCAAAATTTTCAAAATCACCCGTATCATCAACAAATCTATCATTCTCAAAATCTAAAATCTGCTGAGGGGTGGTAAGTGTAATTTTGAAACCTGCAATGGAGGTCAGTGAAATAGTCAGAAACCGCAGGGGAGGTTTCTGAAATTATCCCTAAAATTTATTGAGTAGTAATTTATGAGGTCCAACACGTAAGTAGTTCTAACTGTGCTAATTAATGAGATATAAAAGTTAGTATAGTTATGAATAAAATTGCACGAACAATCATTTAATGCTACTTGATACTTAGACGTTTCGAATTGGCATGACTTTGGATACGTAATCTTGCATAGTTTACATACTTCAATGTTTTTCTTTTTCTTGATAAAAAAAAAATGTTTCTCCCTTTTTTCTTTTTTTTTCTTTTTTTTTTACTTTTCGGCTTTTGACTAATTATTTCAAAAATACCAGACCACCGATAAAAGATTGCAACCAAGCCCCTTCAATCTACTCACCCAGTCTTCACTTGATGCCAGGTTGACTCTTCTTTCATCATTAAAAAGCTCGTGGGTTAACTGTTTAGATATTATGAGTTCCCAAAAAAAAATAAGTTCATTAATTAGACAAGTAATAGGACCAAAATTACTGGACTTTGGATGGATGGAAAGGAAAAAGAAAAGGAAGGGAAAATTTAAAAAGTTCACAGTAATTTTTTCCTCCACAAGGAAGGAAAGAAGTGAAGGAGTTTTGTCTTTAGTTTGAACAAGCATGAAAAGTATATTACCAACGCCATATTTACCTCTTGAAAATCCAATTTGTCCTAATTTTGTTGTCTTTAGCAAAGTAAAATTTAAATGTTTCACCACCAATTTTTGGATGGCTATGGAACTTCTTACTGGTTTATAACATCCTGATTTTTGAACAAAATGAATGGCACAAATTTCTATAGATCATTCCATAAGATTTATGACTAGTGAAAAGATACCTTCAACATTTCCACCAAATCAATTTATCATTTGAGGGAACAAGAGAGTGATAGCATGTTGTTGGTGATTGTAAATGACTTTGCATAGATACTACTTTCTATCTACAAATCATAAGTCCACATCCTCTGTTGAGTTTCGGTCTAAAAAAGTACTATTGCTAAAATCAAGGCTTAATTATCTTGACACCCTGCAAGAAAACAACTCCAGAGAGATAAACTTTCAGTCAAACTTTCCCGAAAAGCAAATACATTCGAAGAAGTTCCTTTCAGAGTTTTGAGTTGTTTCTGGCCTTTGATCACTTGAAACCAGATTGGAAGGAATATTGTCTGTTGGACGGAGCTGGCCATTTATGATTCTTCTGCCATTGTAAACAATGGTTACCTTACAGTAATCTGGTGCATTTTTTTGAACATATTCTCCTTTTCCTTGCCCTTTCATCAGCTGCCTAGAATGAAGCAAAAGATGCATGAGTTTCCAGTTTTTTCTGGATGCTATTTGCAGTGCACATGTTAAAGGATATGAGCTGAAAATTTTGAACCTGAAACTCGAGTTTTGACTGGGTAATAATTGCTTGACTTATTGAAAGATTAATGTGGATAAAGTTGCATGAAAATTAAACCTGATGCATGATAAAAGAACTCATATAGCCTCAAACATTCACTATTCCTAAAACCAGCAGGGAGAGGATTATATGATGTGCAGCTACTCACGTAGAGTTTAGCACCGGAAAAAGATTAATGCAAGTTTCCTTGTGTTCAAGGCCAGAAGCGAGCTTCAATGAGGCCTTTCCAATTTAACAAAGGCGATCTCAGTTTGATCTTTGAAACATTTCCTGTGATCTGCTTCTATTGTATATCAAATAGGCAACAAGAAATGAAGCAAAAGCCGCATGCATAAAAGGCTATCCAGGTGGAAGCTTTACCTTGTAAAAGGAGACCTTTTAGTCCCCATGACTAGATTGGTAATGTTGACAACAGGAATTAGGTCTAAAATTGCTTTTGCTGTTGCATTGCTCTCCAGGAGCATTGTGTCCACTGGGACCTGTAAGCCGACATTTTAAGTAGTCAGTTTATTGATGCAGCTAGTCTTTGTGCAATGATCACCAAGTTTCTGCACATGGATTGTTACTCACTTTGGCATCATTACACAAGCGAATGTACTTCTCCAAAAGATTCTTTCTCCTGTTCTGATCTTCATTCCGATAGACTCTCAACTGGTCTTGGCTCAATTGGCTTCTTGAAAGCCTTCCAACTATCAAGAAAAACCCAATTAATAAAGATTGACAGCACTTGACTATTTCAAACACTTTGTGCCACAAAAACTCCTCACAATGATAAGCGAGACGCATGAAATGGAAATGTTAATTCGGTGCTGGAAATAATAGCATTCACTAACAGTTCCTAATTAGCTAAAGACAAAAAGTGGAGCCCGATGTCATCAGTTTTTGCCTTGGATCATTTATTAAGTAACACCCACAAAAAATGCCTATTTTTTGTTACAACATCAACTTCCAGGACTTTTCTAGCCTGGTAACTCCATCAAGTGTTCATAGACATGGTAGAGACCACAAAGGAGTAAATTTCTGCAACTGTCATTTTCATGCTCAAGAGTCAAGAAGAAAGAAATCCTTGTTCAAGCTTCCACTCTGTATTTTTCTTTTGTAAACACACAAGAAGATTTGAAAACACAAAGTTCAGTATATAGAGAGACAGTGGCAGAAAGTAATGATCATGTGTGTTCTGCATATAAATTATCTATGCTATTAATCATGATATGTTTGATGTACATAACTAAGCCACAACTTCTAATGCAAGGTTAATGCTGAAGTACATCAGGTAGCAAAATTTGCAAAATCTTTTCCAAGTACCTGGTGTATTGATATAGGTAATAGGAGGGAAGACATGCACAAGAAAGACTTGAGTTCCTGAGGAAACAGCATTATCAAGTACCCATTGAACCACATGCAAGTCATCTTTGCCAACAGCAATATAAACATCATTTGTTTGTCCATTTCTGTTGCTCAGGGTGCTCTTGTTTTCGTCTGCAATCTCTACAATTTCTGGGGATTTCACTTGCCAATGATTATACTGTAGTTCTTCTCCGTCCCCTTGGTTTTCTTCTTCCATCGCTTCTTCCATATCTATCTTCTAATAGCTACTAAAGAAAATGAACGGTAAAAAAAAGAGGGATCATCTAATGTGGGAGAGATGGAATTATTAAAGGTAGATCATACAATTGGCAATGTATAATAAAAGAGTCGTTGCTTTCACAGCTGTTCAAGAAAGTTGAAAAGGTGACAAATTCTCTTTTGTCAACATTTACAAGCTATTTGATGTGTCGTATTCATAACACCTTTTGCCTTTAGTCTCTCAGAAGAAATTTGCTTTTCTTTTTTTTCCTTCAATTTGTTCCTGCCTTTCATCTTCTCTCTTTTAATTGGCTTTTATTGGATATGAACCTCATAGTGCATGTCCACTCATATCTGATAGCCTCTTGACATTAAGGCTCTCAGTAGACTTTACATTAGATTGGCAGCACCTGAAAACTAAACCCAAGAATCAGAACAAAGTTCATTAAATTGCAGGAAGAGATCATGTAATTGAGCTTGTAATTAATTCAGACCACTGCGGATCCACACCCCTCCCCCCCTTCAAAAAAAACAAATATTTTAAATATCCCTTTGTAGCCCCTTAAAGTATTCAGAATTTTCAGTTACATCCTTGTTAAAATTCGAGCTTGCTGTTCCAACTTCTTAGAAAATATAAAGGTATCTCCGTTTTTTTTTTTTTTTTTTTTTTTTTACACAAACGGCAACAATCTACTCGCTGCACCTCTAGATTTTGTGAGGGAAGGAAGCACTGCTTCCTTGTGATGCATCAGGTAGAATTTGATCCCTCGACCTAGTGTACGGGAAAGTTCTAAGAGACTCTTCCTGACCATTGGATCAAAACCCAATGGTTTAAAGGTATCTCTTCAAACGTACAGTTTTCAAAGTCTTGCTCTCCAAATTCCCATCCCCGATTCCACTAATGCTTCAGACCAAAAACTGTTGACAGTCTTACAAAACATAAAATGAACTTGGGTAAATGAAGCTGACAGCTGTTCATGGTTCCTAAAGTGTTGAGTGAAATAATGTCATATTTTGGTAGTTGATTTATTATTTTCTTGTGAAGTCTCAGAATTAGGCCTTGATGCAAAGTAGTATGTCAAGAGTTATGAAAGTTTGGTAAAAGTAGTCAATCGTTTGCATAGCAAATCTTCTTCATTTTCTGTTTCCTTTTCCTGTGTGTGACTTCCTTACTTTGTATCTGATCACATTTTCCATTAATCGAACTAATCAACAGTTCCAAAACATGCCACCATCACTAGATTGCTTTTTAATTATTTTGAGATAGTATCGATAGTCATAGCTTGCCAAGAATTGGGAATGGCTTGGGAAAAAGAGAAGAATGAAATATCATGAAACAGAGATTCTGAAAAGTTTCTCCACATCCTTGCCAAAGAATATTGCACAGCGTCAAACTTTCTGTCCCACAAGAGGCAATGCAGGGATTTATTTGGAGTAGGTGGTGCCCCAAGCCACTATTATCAAGATTTCTCTTTAGTATCTTATATTCTATTGCCATTTGCCAACCACGTCCAAATACGTGATCTATGGATTCCCTTTGTCCATCACTCATGCTTTTGCCCATCTCCAAATCAAATGGTCAATAACTTTGTGAGAATTCAGCAACTGCACAAAGCCCACCCTAGAGAAAGCTTTTACACTTTTTGCTTGACTGGTCATTTATGTTGGTTTGTACACTGGACAGATTCTGAAATGAACTTGCCATTGGATTCCAAAGCTCTTGTAATTGGTTTTTGTGGCTAAAGGGGGGAATATTGAGTTTGCCATCTGACATGCTTTCAGAGATATACTCTAATGAGATTCCCCATGAATATCTTGGATATTATTCATCTCACCCTGTTGGTACCTTTATGTCATTCTGTAATTATGTCAAAAATTGTTCCTTTCACCCCTATCTGGCTTTGCTAATGATGTCTGTATGATCTGGGCTTAGTACCCTGCCTCCATGATGATCAGTGAAAGAAATTAAGTGGTCATTTGTTGCTGAAGTATGAATTATACCTATTTATTGGGGGAATGGTAACCATGTAATGGATGTCAAACTAACCAGAATGTTCATACAATTAATCTGAGTCATGCAAAAAGTCAGTGCTGCTGACACCCAGAAAGAGGGTATATACAGGGAAAAGTAAAAGGAATAGGATTGATGGCAAGGACAAGAGAAGTCTTGTTCTATTGAGCTTTGATTGAAAGAGATGTTTTATTCCAGAATGTTTAGACACATGGTGGTTGATGTGTGACTGCAAAATTTTCGTGCCAATCGGTGTAGTTATCTACTTGATAATGAAGATTTTGAATGAAACAGTTCCACTCAGAAACTTTGGCAGGCTTGAATAAGACTTGAGAATGGACCACCGATGGTGACATCCTCTAACAATAAACTGCATTGTCAAGATTCACAGTAACAATTTCAAGAAATTCTGAACTGCCAAATCGGATCACTTGGTTGAATTTGTAAAAATTGCATTGATCGAGATTGAAGCTTGGCTGTAGTTATCTCTTGATCGATGAGCGCACTTGCCGGGATAATGCACCTTCAAAATCTATCAAGATGATAGAAAAGATTGAAATGATAGAAAAGGTTGACATTGATTAATTGAAAATACAACGAGTTGTTCGTTCTTTGTTTCGCTCTATGGAAGAGCTATTTCATGTCCAAGTATGTCTTGTGACTAAGGCAACAAAAGGTGAAAACATTGTGGGACGGGACCATATATCCAATAGCCAGGTGCAGGGCCATACCAAAATGCTGATTAACACTGAAAAGCTAATATTTAGGCACAATCAGGACTGGGAACTGAAAGTTTCTTATTAAGAATTAATGAGTATAAGATATGTTTATGGAAACAGAAGTGTGTTATGTTGTCATTATCCATTGTCAATAGGCCCCAGAAGACCAATATTGACCATGGTCCGACCACTTGTATTGAATGAAGTTAAATCAGAATGATGAAAGTGAAAAGAGCAAATCCGGGTACTTTGTGGTGCACACTGCACAAAATCTCTTTATTTCACTTCATGCAGGAGTAGTACAACGATTTAAGCCACTTCAAAATGGTGGGTCTGCAAAATCTTTTTACATCGACTGGCTGTTTCTTTCCGCTTTCAGATCCTGCTTTATAAATATTTCTGGGCACCATTTTCTCGATCAGGATTAGCAACAATGGCAAAAACTTCCCTCCTTATCCTCAAAGTGCTGCTAACTATTCTGTTTTCTGCTTGGGTTTCCCTTTGGCTTCTTAAGCCGACAAGAATGTGGGAAAAAAAATGGCGAGAAGCTGAAGAAAAAGCAATGAAAACGGTATTTAACTATAATGGTAAGAACAAGCTTTGATTTACTAAAAAGCATATTTTCAGCTATGATTATCCCTTCTCTTGGAGTTCATAGATTCTAGCCGACTAAGTGGATTCTCTAACTTAACAGAACACTTCTATAGAAAATAATTTACTTTTTGATATCTTCAACAGGCCTAAGTTTTGCAGTCTATACATTTCCGTTTCTGGCCTTGGCTATGGTTGGATTCATTTACTTGGAACTGAAGCGAAGAAGCAACCAAATGAGGTAAGAAATTGTTTCTGCATTACTGACTCCTTGCCTCTGAATGATTACAGCTAATATCTCATAACTTCGGATGACAGACCAGAAAGGAAGTTGATCAGCGCTCTTTCAAATCCCATTGTTGTTAATCGCTATCTTGGCATTTTAACTGTAACTGAGATCCTTCCCATAATCCTATTTGTCATCTTTCTGTTCTGGACCTTCTATTCTCACATTTCTAATGATTTCAAGAAGATGATGCCAACCAAGCCACTGAAATTAAGTATGTAAGTATCATACTGATAGAACTACTGTGAAAAGTTAAAGATATCTTTCATTTTGCTATGAATCAGAAATGAAGAATAACACATGAATAATTTTGTCTGTTTCAGGTGGCAGTACAAAAAGCTTAGGGTGGCAACCCGTTTTGGTTTGTTGGCAGAAGCCTGCCTAGCTCTTCTTCTGCTTCCAATTTTAAGAGGGATGGCAATATTTAGGATTCTTGGCATTCAGTTTGAAGTTTCAGTAAGATACCATATCTGGCTGGGGACTACAATGATCACTTTTGCCACACTACATGGTGCTGGCACCTTTTTCATATGGGGGATCAAACACCACATTCAGGATGAGGTACACTGGATCTCCTTTATCTTTAAGAATAATGTCCTACAATGTAAACAAAACTTCTCAGTCCTAACCCTACATTTCCATGCTGAGAAAACAGATGTGGAAATGGCAACCCACAGGACGAGTATACCTTGCTGGGGAGATTACTCTTATTGCAGGATTAACCATTTGGTTCACATCACTTCCACAGATTAGAAGAAAACATTTTGAGATCTTCTACTACACACACCACCTTTACGTGATCTTCTTTTTATTCTTCTTGTTTCATGCTGGAGACCGCCATTTTTATATGGTTTTCCCTGGTATTTTTCTTTTTGCCCTCGACAAATTTTTGCGAGTCATACAATCAAGACCTAAAACTTGCATCCTTTCTGCTCGAGTATTCCCATCCAGAGCCATAGAGTTAATTCTGCCAAAAGATCCAAGTAAGCATTCAGCTATCATCTTTTCCAGATATTTATCACCATTACTTGAATGACATTTGTTGATTATTGTTACTTGCATCTCAGGGTTGACTTATACCCCTGCAAGCATCATATTTGTGAAGATACCATGTATCTCTGAGTTGCAGTGGCACTCCTTCAGCATAACTTCAAGTTCTAGTGTTGACCATCACTCCATGTCAGTTATAATCAAAAGTGCGGGATGGTGGACAAATGCTCTTTACAATCTAGTTTCAGCTAAGACAGACATGGAAGCTGATCAAAGAAACTGTCTTCCAATTGCTGTAGAAGGACCTTATGGTTCTGCATCGGCAGATTTCCTAAGGTATATAAATCATGACATTGCATGGCTGTTCAAGCTAAGCTTACTTTTCAAGCAGCTAGAATTTTTTCTATTAGCTGCTGCCTCACTTTTTCCAGGTACTTTATCATGCTGAAAACGTTGACAACTTCCATGCTCTTCTTTTGTGTACAATCTATTGCAGATATGACAGTCTGCTTTTAGTGGCTGGAGGGATCGGAATAACACCATTTCTAAGTATCTTGCAAGAAATTGCCTCTGCACAAAGCAATGGCAGACGTATACACCCCAAGAGAGTACAACTGATATATGCTGTAAAGAAAACTCAAGACATCTCACTGTTGAGTCCAGTTCTGTCTCAGCTGCTCGATGTTGAGCAAAATAATTTAAAGCTGAAAGTATTTGTAACCCAGGATGTCCAATCTGGAAACCAAACACTAGGAGAAGTACTCAATGAGGTCTGTCAAGTTAAAACAATAGATTTTGACACTACCTCTAATTATGCAGCATATGGAGCTGAAAATTTACGGTGGATGGCTGCTATTGTGGGGCTTTGTTCTATCGTTTTTCTGGTGCTTCTAATTTGCTTCAACCAGTCCACCCACTTTTATGGTAAAGAGCCTTCAGGACCAAAAGTTCCCTCTTCTATAACTGATCTCTTCCTTTTGTGCTCTTTTGTTATGGCAGTCATATGCAGCAGCTTACTAGCAATTGTTTTGAGATGGAAAAGAGTTAGGAAAGAGCTCCTATCTTTCTCAGGTATACCAACTGAAACAACAAAATCTACCGGAATAGGAATAGATAATACACTGGTGGAACATGAAATCCATTTTGGAGGAAGGCCAGATTTCAAAGGTACCATATTCTTTAATGCTTTATCTTTATCTCTTTTGCAGCAACCATCTTTGGGGGCTAACACCTTGCATGCTTTACAGAACTCTTCTGCAAATTCTCAAATGAAACTGAAGGTTCCAGTGTTGGAGTCATCGTATGTGGTCCCGAATCGATGAAAGAGTCTGTGGCATTGACCTGCAAGCTAAGTTCTCCTGCTTTTAGGGTCCATAGTCAAAAAAGAAAGCTATCCGTCAGTTTCCATTCCCTAAACTTCACTTTGTAGTCTCTCAAGAATAATTCAATCCTCCCCACCATAAGAGACCTTGGTTTTTTTAAACCAGAAAATAGACAGCTATATATAGTCACTATAACATGTGCCGCAGAAAAAGTTTGAGTAATGAGCAATTTCAATCATGTAATTCCACATCTACTTACAATTGGCACCAAAGACTGATTGCATAGTGGGGTTTAGTACGTCAGTGGTTGTCTTTGTGCTCCAAGGAAACACAGTGTTTGGCTCTGTGAGATGCGATTTCCTGGTAACCAACATCTCAGAGAAGAATATTCCAGCAGACAAGTCATGTTACCCGATGCCAAATACTGGTGCAAATGGATTAGCATAGCAAGATGTGGGAAATGGTGGGTGAAACTACTCGCTTAGGAACAACTGGAGGTTATCTTTTCAAATCTTTGGGGTGCAATGACATTGATCATGAAGTGGAGTAATCAAAGGATAATAACATTTGAAACATTTAACCAACAACGGGCATACAGATCAAATGTTACTGCCATTTCATTGCCTATTTCCAACACTACTGAATTACAAAGAAATTTTGGGAACCTGAAGAAGATCATTACAGCCAAAAAGATGGTAACATGGTTTGTATTACTCTCAGTGTAGTTATACACAGATCATAAGCTCAATGAACATTAAACCTCCAATCTCACTCCAAAAATATGATAAAAACGAGATATGATACAACGTAGTTAAAAGATGATAAAAACCTAAGCAAAATTGAAATGCAGAAAATACAAAAGAAGGGACTGATATTCACATATTAACTTGAGGTCACAATGCCTTTTAATTCTCCTTCATCACCATAACCATGATCAATATCAATTTTTTTGGGCGTTGACTCAGATAACAAATCCTTTGGTGTGAAAGCGACGTCTTCACCAAGCAATACTGCCACCACCTCCCTCATGGTAGGCCTACGAAGCGGATCAGGGTGACAACAAGTTAGTCCAATTTTCAACACTGCCTCCATTTCTTCCACCTCAAACTGCCCCGTAATTCTCTTATCAGCGGCCTCAATTAATTTTCCTTCTGCATACTTTTTCCTCACCCAATCAAGTAAAACTTCTTCATCCTCTGTCTCCACAGATGTATCTATCGGCTTCCGCCCACATGCCACCTCCAACACTACCACCCCAAAACTATAAACGTCAATAGCTGCAGTTGGTGAAGCCATTGTAGCTACCTCAGGTGCCAAGTACCCAAAGGTACCGACCACACGAGTTGTATTAGGCACTTCACCATGTGTATACAATTTTGCTAGCCCAAAGTCACCCAATCTACCTCGCATTTCACTATCCAACAAAACATTGCTTGCCTTAATGTCTCTGTGAATTACCACTTGTTCCCACCCGTAATGCAAATAATTTAACCCCTCAGCAACATCAGCCAAAACCCTCCTCCTCCCTTCCCATCCCATAAGCTTCTCTGGGTTATCAAAAATCCACTTATTCAGACTCCCATTAGGCATATAATCATACACTAGCATCAACTCATTCCCCTTCCTACACCACCCTCTCATTGGCACTAAATTCTTGTGCTGAAGCCTTCCCATACTTGAAATCTCAGCCATGAACTCCTTCAACCCCTGTTTAGAATCATGGTTCACACATTTCACTGCAACTTCCACGTTATTCTCCAGTTTCCCCCTATACACTTTGCCAAACCCGCCTGATCCAAGAAGTTTATCCTTGGCAAATCCATCAGTTGCCTGGTGTAATTCCTGGTACGAAAATCTATGAGGCCAATACTCCAGTTCCCAGTTCTCAATCTCATCATCATCATCCTCCCTCCTCCTTTTCCACCAAAACCAATAAAATCCACCCAACCCAACTCCCAAAACCACCACACAACCAATCACTATCCCTGCAATAGCTCCATTAGACAACCTAGATGATGAATTGGCTACTTTAAAAACGGGCAAATTCGTCGTGTTAACATCCCTGGCTACTCCAGTATCACTAAAACTCCAAGCTAAAATCCTCTGCGCCTCAATCCAAGTAGTCTTGGATGCCGAAAACCCAACAAACATTTCATCAGACAGGTAGTCTGCAATCGCAGGATTCGTGAAATTAATTAAAGGCCTGACTGGTCGCGGCACCCCAATAGGGGCAATAGTCACATTTATCTCATTCCTTGTTCCATCAAACTCAATCCAAGCCCTGATATTCAACCCATTTCGCATCCTAAACCGAACAAAACTTCCATCACTTCCAAAATATCCCGCCGGCTGAGTCACTCTCGACTCAATACTATTCAAATCAATCCCAACGTGATTATCATCTGGATCGTTGAACTCCGGGTTTCTCCCAGTATCAAATTCTACAACGATCAGAGGACCGGGTGGGGCGTTGAGGGCAGTAGAAAAGCCCAAAATACTGCCCGGCAAGCGCGTTGGGTGGAAGTTGAACCGGAAAGAACAAAGGCCAGCCCGAAACCCGGGCTGGTGGGATTTCCGGGAGGATGGAAGAAGATGAACTGGGTGGAGAATGAGGTGGAAATTGGTGGAGTTGGGATTTCGTGAAGTTGAAAGGGATGAGAGAAGGATAAAACCCGGCCGAGGGAGAACTGGTTGGAGTCATTGGTGAGGCGGATGACCAGGTGGTTCGAGGCGAGCGTCGTCAGTGAGGTTGAGGAGGGCGGTGGGTGAAAAGGAATTGTAGAGAAAGTCAAGGGCATAAATGGAAGGACAGATTGATTGCTGAATGAAGATGAGGACGGTGAGAAATAGTAGTGGTGTTGGCTGTAGTGGGAGCATTTTTGGTCATTGGAGGTTTTTGTGACTTTCAAAGGAGTCGAAATAGTGGGGGTTTAGGAATCAATCATCAAGCTAATGCCTAATGGTCAATCATCATCAAGCTAATGGTTGCCATAGTTGAATTTTCATCACAAATTTGGGATTTTCTTTAGTCTTATTTGTCTGAAAAAATTGTTTTTCTAGGTAGTTGAGAGTAATTAAGAAGTATGCAACATCAATTGATTAATGCTAGTGGATGAAAGACCACCTTTTCCATTATCTCTAAAATTTCACTTTACGTACAAAAGATAAAATGTTATTGTATAGTAAGTGCTATTGAACTAATAACAGTAGAAGGGAGAGATGAGTTGGGTGGGTTGGACGGAGGGATTGTAAAGCCCTTTCACTTGCACTTTTAGAAAAAAAATTGTAATAGAGGTTTAGAAAAAGTAATTAAGACCCTGTTTGGAGATGCGGTAATTTATAAAGAAATACTTCTAACACAATTACTATTAACAAAACTGTTTTTAAATTACCAAAAATTACGCTACTTAAGTTATCAAAATTAGTTACCAAACACCCTAAAAGTACTTTTAAAGTTTAAAAGTGCATTTTTTTTTTTAATAAACGCACCTAACCCCAAACAGAGTTTAAGGTCCAAAGGTGAACCAAATCATTTGATACTCAAATCAAACTCAATTAGATAAGAACTCGTTTGACTTTGATTTAACAATTAATTAAGCCAAATATAGACAACATTTTTGTGTTTATGAATTGTTGGAACTCACTTAGACTTTGACTTATTAGCATCATCCTAAATTCAACCTCCTCGGGATCGTTAATATTAATTGATTTTGACTGATCAACCTTTTTATACCCCCACGAGTAATTATAAGGTGAACGACAATTTCTGCTAAACTATTAGCTGACTAGTCAACTAAATCAACTAACAATGCGTAAAGTTTGCAGCAGTTATGCAAAACTTGAATTCCAGATGACCTAAAGGTCATAATGTACTTGCATGGTACTATATTCCTTCCCAATAAAATACGAAAATAGTCATAATCATGCAGAATACTCATAATAAAATACCTAACGGTTGCAAGAATAAAATAATGTAGTTTGGAAAGTAGTTTCTGGCTTTTAGTATAAACAAATATATATATATATATATATATATATTCAAATTTCTAACAACTTTTTTAAGGTTGCTTGAATAATTTATAAAGAAAAAACCTTTAAAAGGTAGGAGGAAATTAGAACTAGCAGTTTTTCCTAGACACCAAGTAGTTATAATAACTTGAACCCTAAGCTCTGAGTCAGGAAGGAAAAAAAAGGGTAAAATAAGAAAACAAAAATTTGAAGCTGAATATCCCAAGACAGTGGTTGAAAGAAGTCCTTTTGACTTTGCAAATATGCATCATGCAATTCAAATAAAGGTTCTATAGCAAGGCTGATATAAATATTAGTAACATATTTCAACAGTCAAGTGTTCAGTTATACAATTGATTTTGTTTATACTGTTGGTGTTGGAGTAGTTTGTGAATGAAATAGAAATGAGCCTTGATAAAACAAAGGAAGCTAGAAACTAGAAACTTGAAAGGTATGTTGGAACTCCAAAATTTTTCTGAAACTCTTTTTTTTTTTTTTTGGCATTTTCTATCCATTAAAGGGGTTTAATGGTGCCTTATAATATCCATACACGTGTGAAATAATGGCTGAGCCATTTTTTGACTATTGGGTTGTGTTATTCACTATAAAATAACAAGGTTCTAGCAATTCATGAAAAGCTAGAACTTTGATCTTTACTTTGTAAGGAAACTTGACATTTACTATTAGGTTTCTCATTTGCTATCAGGTTATTCTAAATTTTATTCTATTCTAGAGGTAATTTGTCATAATTTTCAAATACTTTGTATTTGAAAATAGTGTAAACTAGGGCCTCAAGATCATCATTTGTGACTCCACTTTCTTAGTGAAATTTGTGTAATACAAATTTTTTTCACTCTTGTATGCTTGTGTATCAATTACATCAACAATTAGTATAAAGAAGAATTTCTCACGCAAGTAATTTGGATGCATGACGTGTAACTTCTAATGAATTTTGAACTTTAGAGTTTGTACGTTAATGAATGCATCTAGACATGTTAGTACTTAAAAAAAATTTACATTAATATCGTACGGAATATTAATCTTTAATTATTTATTAAAATAAAATTGTTGGCATATTAAATCAAGGTTCAAAACAGAATTTTATATATTATTATTTAGTGGTGTTTTAGTCAAGTTAGGTTTTTGGTAATTCTAATGGAGTCATGTTATGGTAGTTTTATTGTTTAGGAATTAGTATTTGATTAGAAAATTTCTTGTGGTTGTAAGACTTGTTTACCAAGTCATCTACTAGAATCTTTATTATTGTTGTCAGTTGAAGGTGAGAATTTGAGAGCCTGTGAGATTGTTGATATTATTCCTCTTCTCTCCACACACCTTACTGTATGTGTGTAAAATTGCCTCTCTATCCAATACACATTGTTTTTATGAAATATGTCTCCTATATCTTTTTGGTTAATTTTTTGGGTTCTACAAAAATAATAGCTGATTTTAAACTGAAAGGACCTGCAACAAAAATCTTCTTTGTGATAAAATAGACCCTGTTGATGGTAACATATTTCGTAATTATATTTTGTGACTACATAATATCTCTATATTGAGACATTTTTTCATTTTTATTTTTTTAAAATTGTAAACTTAAAATCAAATGTGACCAATTCAACTCTTTGAAGCAATCAATTTGTGGCCCCCCGGCACCAATTAATATGAAGTTGCAGAGACTAATAACGCAGAATGTTGACCCTAATTTTTTTTTTTTTTTTTTGCTTTATTTCAAGGAGAAATAGGCCATGTATTTTACATTGACTTTCTTTAAAAAGATTGCTTTTTCAGAGACCAGCCATTTTGACTCTAATTTATATATATTTCAATATACGGTTCTCTTTCTCTTGTATATTTTTGAAACACCTAAGTTCCATCAATTTTTGATATAGAAAGCACAATAACTAAAGTTACTCACCCCTTTTTTGTTTGATATATCAATTAAATATTTTTTCTTGATCTGTATACATAGTGGTTAAATTTATTTTTTCGATAAAAAGGCTCAAATATTCATTTTTTTTTTAAGTGAACGGTCTTGAATCCATTCCACCCGACCTAATCCTTCCCTTTTTCCTAAGTATTCATATAATGGTTACTAAACAAATACCCACGTATATATTTGTGAACCTTAAAACACTTTGCATATATTAAATTTAATACTCTAAATTTATTCAGAAATATAGAAACCCTTTTACAGAATGAAATGAAAGAAATGATGAATGTCAAATTCTTTAAATCAATATTGTCATGAAAGTCCAACTGGAAAAATGGTTTGCAAAGGGAGCAGCAATAGTATTCTGGTGATCAATAGGGAATGTGACGGAGGAAGTTTCATTTGATTTCCTATACTCGAAGTTCTAGAAAATGATTCTAGAAAATGATGTTGAATTGGAAAGTATGAGTATGGCGAGATCAAGATTTAATCAAGAAAGTTTAACTGGAATAGGTCTCTGCCAGCTATAGCAGCAGGATCAGCATCAACAGGAGTGGGTCAAATTTGGTTGATTTGGACTGTTCCTGTGGCAAAATTTGAAATAGTGGTTGAGAATCTGACATTATGCAACAGGTGCTAGAGGAAAATTTCTACCTTGACCTTGGTGATATCATTGAACAGTGGTTTGGAAAGGACGAGACATTAGAAGTACTACTTAACTTACTTGCCATCTAACCTATTTTGGTAATAGTTATTTGGCATGTTGCATGAACTACTTTGTTATTCATAACATTTGTACTTTATGTAATCAATATGTAGGAGTGATTTTGTGATTAGAAATTTTGATTTTGAATTAAGTTAAAACTTTTTACGGTATTTTGATACCAAGGGAGTGCTTTATAGTGTTTTAATTGCTCCAGCTTTGGTTCTTTTGCTCTCTGAATTCCGATGATGTTACAAGTCTTAACCATTGGGCTCGTGCATGCCTGCTCATTTTGGTATCAAATGCTGCGTCTTTTTATGGTTGTGATCCTTGGAGCCACAGATGGTCCTCTGTGATACAACCTTCACTAGGCACCATCGGCATCGACCTTTAAACAATGTTTTAAAACTCGGGGCCAGAGCGATTGGAGCAGGTAGGGTAGTTCAGCAGTTCAACATCCCAGGCCGTAGAGCCAGGTTCCACGGTTTCCACCGCCTTTTTTTTCTTCCTTCTCCCTCTTCCTCCCTCCCCCGCTCCCTCCCATGCAGCCTGCCCTCCATGCTCCTCCCACCCCTCCCATCCCGCTCCCTAACCTTCCCGACCCTATACTCAGGTTCAGGCCGACCCTTGACCGGATCGCGACCGGTTCGGAGTCCTGATCAGATGTGGCCAGTGATCAGGCGGAGGAGTATTGAGGAAGAGAAAAAAAAAAAAAAGTTTGGTGAGAAAAGGAAAGAGGAAAAGGAAAAAGAAAAGAAAGGGAGAAGTCAATTATCTTTTCACACGATTCAAAATAAATTCATTTCTGATGGGGGTAAAGTTTTCTTTCAAAACAAATTACCTCATTATAAGTCGTTTCCTGGGTATGAAAATTGAACATAAATTTTGAGACTGATAAATGTAATTTCTTTTCAATTTCATACAAAAAAAAGCACGAAAAAATTTGAAATATTAGATACATTTTAACCGAAAATTGGAAAACAAAAAAAAGAAAACCAATATCAATAAATGAAAAGAATTCTTTTCAAGAAATTTTTGTACTCTAAATCTAACTTCAAAATACTTGTTCTTGGTGGATTCCAAGACAATTGTATCTATATATGAGGTCCCAAGATCAAATCTCAACTGCCACCCACGTTTTATATTTTCAAAAATGGAAAAAAGTCAAAAAGCGGCGGTTCGCGGTTCTCGCGGTTGAGCGGTTACGTAAGTTCGACCGGTTCTTACAACGGTTTTGACCATTTTCGACTTTGAAGAGAACCGGACCGGTGGCATGGCGAGGTGTTGGTGATCAAGCCAAATTGACAGAGCGGTTAGGTCGGTCCGGTCAGATACAGCTCTTGGCTTTAAATGCTTAAGGCCTAATTAATTGGCTGCTTGCAATATCATCCCTAATGGGAAAAGCGTAGCTTCGTCCAATTTAGATGGTATTTTTTACTAGTATTCTTCGACAATAAAATTTCTACTATACAAGGAAGTTTTGAAATTCTCGTGTTACTTGAAGGAAGATGATTACAATTGCTTGGTTGTTCAAGAATCTACGAACTGTTGCAATGTTCGCCTCAGGTAGATGTCATTAGTCTCTGTGAGTTTACTTTTGTAATGAATTCATTCTTTCGGTATCTCGGTTTTATTTAAATTCTTAGTATCTACTTAAAAATACCTTTGGTGGTCAATGTTTTCTCTCTTGTTATCTCGGTGTTACCTAGCGGATCTATAGCGTTGTTTTATCCACATTTTCAGTTTTTGTTGGTTTATATGATCAGTTGAATGGAACTGGACATGCATTTTTAAATGCTTCACTATTTTTTTTTAACATTAAACTGGTTTTGTATGTGCGAGAGTCGGGAAGGAAGAAGCGAAAGGGTGAAGAAAAGATGTCTTACTACTCTGGATTTTGCTTCTAACTTCATATAGACATTTCATGCTATAACTTTTAACTCTTTCTTCTAAGGGAATCAATATCATTTTAATCACATTGTCAACTTGCCGCCTAGGCTAAGCATCACTTCAAGATATCCTACATATATATAAAAACCTAAGCTTTCTTCTCCCACATTGAGCCACGTGGCACCCTCTTTAGTCCTTGATACTGCTGGCTCGCTGTTCGAAAAGAAATTGCCCTTCAGTGTTCGTTTGTCCGGTTTGTCCTGCACCTTGTGGATGGCAATTTGCAAGATTGTCAGGCAATTTACCTTTTGGATCAACTTACTTTTTTTGCCTCCTGTCTCTTGGCGGTGTGCTCACGAATAGTTACACTATTGGTTCACGTCTGTCACTTGTTTCCTTCTTCTCCTTCGCTGCTTCCTTCCCTATTTTCCCTTCTCTGTTAGCTGCTCAGGGGAATGGCACCTCCAGTTGACCTGCGAGGCCGTCTGGAGAAACCTTTTTTAGATTTGTCTTTTCTTTCTCATTCTGAAGCATCGAGTGATTTCTGGCCTCTTGATTTCTTTTCCACCGTTTGATTTCCTCTTTTTTTGTTATATCCAATTCTCCACGCATGGAATGGTCTTCTGCAAATTATGGTTTCTCACCTGATATTTGTCCTTCCCCACTGCGTTTCTGATGGATAAGCTTTTTTGATAACCTTTTGTTGTCCTTTGCCTATCCCATCATGGAACCAGAACAATATTTCGCCCCCCCTCTCACGAATTTCAGTATTTTTCCCTTGTATTTTGCAGACTCAAGATATTAGAACGCACTATTTTTTTGGGGTGCGCCTGATTGTTCGCTGACATTGGTGAAATCTTTTCACGGGCTTCCTCCTTATGAAAAGGTATGATTCTGGGTTTTCTTTCGTCAATCGGCTATTTTTCATTGAACATCTGGTTTTTTACTGTCTTTTCCTTTTTTAACAAAGCTTTCTTATAAAATCCTTCTCTTTCCTGGTGTTTTCTTTGCTCATAAAATACTTTTTTATACTCAATTAAAATTTCAGGTGTTTTCTTTAGTTTCTCCGAACGCCAAAGATTTTGCCGACGAATTTTCTTTGTGCCCATGTGGATGAAGAAATTGGGAGAGGGTGAGGGAGAGGTTGAATAAGCAGAAACTCAAGCCACAAAAAGAAAAGGTTGAACCTGAGAACTCTCAAAAGGTTTACTCATAAAATCCTTCTTTTTGCATTTTTTCCAGATTTATTGAAATTTTCTGAGTACAATGCATCAAATTCATCCTTGTTCTTTCTGCTCTATCTTTGATTTTTTGGCTATTGGCTATTGAACTTTTTCAGTATCATCTTGTCTAAAGCTTTAAATGACATAATCAGCATATTATTGGGGATCCTCTTAGGAGTGCAATTATAGATTCTTGCATCCTGTACGATAATGGGAGAGAGCATTTAAAGAAAGTATGAACTTCTCTTCCACCGTATAAATGTTTTGTCTCCCCACTTAATGCTCTAATGCAATGGTGTTGGCTTTTTTTATTCTAAGAGATCGTGAAGGCATGTAATTTTAAATTTTCAGGTATTCTTCATTTTCACACTCTACAACACTTCGAATCACAGTGATCAACTAAAGGTGTGGAATTTTTTGTTCATACTTTCAACTTGTTTAGAATAAGTCATTCATGGTTCATCGAAGTTCTTAGGCAGGAGCAAATAGTCCACGAAGAAGCGACAAGATGGATACATTCGATTCGAGGGAGCAGCTTAACACGGTTCAAATTGCTGAATTTTGTTTAAATTAGTAATGGAATATATTTACGGTTGATGTTTGCTAAGGCATGCGGTGGACGAACCAAGTTGTTATCAATTCTTCGAGTCGGTGCAAAGTCTTTGAGGGTACATTAAAACCATACCGGTTTTTCATTTCTTTCACTTTCAACAAGGAAATATCACTTTTGACTTTCATGCGAGAATGATTGTTGTGTTCATATGTGTTATTTATTTGGTGAAAAAAATAAAAAAGAAGCGATTGCTTATCGAAAGCTCATCTATGAACTTCAAGGTTTGCTTTCGATTTCACGGGTATCACGGGATTGAGCCCCATTCCGGTAAAATCTCATTACTCAAATTCCATTGATTGGACCCTACGTTCGTCTAGAGCCATAGATGCCATGACATCCGATGTTGTTGCACCATCCTGGAAAATCTTTGGTTTGTGAGATGGTATGATTTAAGTTTGTTGCACCAAAGTTTAAGATCCTTCTTGCTAGAAATTGCATTTAATCATTAGCACCATACAGGTCTCTGGCTTTTTAAGGAAGCTAAACATAGAGAATTTCATGCAAAGGTTGGTTTGTCTTCTATCTAGATCTCAGTTATAGATGTACCCATCTTTGTTGAGTCTTTTGTATATTTAGCGATTGGGATGACCATGTCTTTGTAATGTGTATTGAGGTCATTGATGGATCTTGAGGCTTTTCCAAACATTAATGTCTCTTGGCCCTTCAAGATCTGAGTGAGCGACCACTATGTCTTAGGTTTGTAAAATACTATCTTTCAAGCATTTAACATAAGGATCAATTGAATATAAGCAAAAAGTTTGACATCTCTCATTCCAAATTCAGTTTCTTATTTTACTTTTTCTTCTTTTCACAGTGGCAGTCACTTTCCTAGCGAAATCAGCTTAAAATTCTATTTCCTTTTCAACTTCAAGGCATATAATTGACTCAACCTTCTTTCATTTGAATTAAGTACTATGGTGGCTATTACATGTTCACAACTTTTTACTGCAATTATTTTATATACTTGACTCTTCCTTGACACCCCATGCCATGTCAAATCGGGATAGCCAATTTTTACAGCAGTGTGATTAAGCAATCATTTGATGTTTTTGATGTCTTCAGCATCCTGCGGTGGGATTTTAAATGCGTGTGAGGCGGTCGATTGATGGCGACATCTTGATGGGCATCTAACATAGTTCAAAAGCTGTTATACAAATGGTGCCTTAGTGATGTTGACTTGACCCTTCTGACGGCGATTATACTTTTTCCTTTTCATAGCGAGACTAGATAACTATATGTTGTTTGCGGGGGTATGAAACCAAGGGATTTCACGGCGCTATGGAGAAGGGAGGATGATGGGGCATGATATGGTAATAATGTTCGACTTGGGTGATTAAAACGTACCATTACGTATTCCACCACGGATGTCCTCCTCAAATTGGGCTATGTCCGTGCACACACCTTAAAAGTAATGTATCTTTGAATACATTGACCCGCAATTCAAAAGAAATTGGTTCAAGTTGTCTGTTCTTGATATGTATTTGAACAAATGTTACATTGGTACATTAGTTTTGTCGTGCAGAGCATGACTTGTTACAAAATCTTTTTTTCTCTTACTTACGGGTTTGCTTAGTCAACTTTTCTTTATGTCTTTGCGCTACGTCCATCGATTCATACACATCACCTATAGGTTAATATTGCAATGATGCTACTTTTTTTCTATCGCACTCGTCCACCATAGGTGACCCATTATATGTGATTTTTTCAGATTTTGGATTCAAGGAGGCTTTTTTTTGTATTTTACAACTTCATATTATTGATTGTGCTGTAGATAAGATGCTGTATTGTCCTCACAGGTGGAGGATTTGTCATCTCTCCTGTTCTCCTGTAAATCAAGGGAAGCAATCTGTAGTAAGACACATGCTTGCTGTTGACTGGAGTCCCTTTTATGGTTTGTCTTGATGATTTTGACACTAAATCTGATTTATGTACTCTACTTTGGAAATTAAAGTTGCTATCTAAGCCCTTTTTATGAATATGGAAATTGGGGAGAAAAGGGAAAGAGAAGATTTAGAATTGTTGTTTGGCTTACTCAGTCCCTAAGAAAACAAGATCATTTGGAGCTAAAAGCGAAAGGTTATGAAATAAGTGTATTAGTTTAATTGATTAATTAAGTAATTCTCATTTTGCTATTTACTCAAAGTTTACCTATCATCAAGTCATTTGACATTTGATATAGCCCTTCTCACTAATGCGTTTGGGGTTATATATCTACAAAAAAACTATTTACCCAAAGTTTAGCATAATATCAAATTTTAGAAATAAGAAGTATTATTTCTTGTCCAAGTAAGTTGTGCATGATTCTTAAAAATTAAAAGTTGGAGACTTGGTTAAAGTTGTGAAGTGAATTCTTCAGATGCACTCATTAATAGATGAAAGTTTCTCCTTCTTGTAAGAAATTGCACAGAATATACTGCTCTGAAACATTTGCAAAGTTGAAGGATAGTTTTAAAATCCATAAGCATGCAAGCTGAGGAGGTAATTATGATGAAGTGGATAAGAACTTAGGCAGTAGTTATTTCTTCATACGAGGGTTGTTGTGTTCTTACCTCGGCTGTCTCAAGGCCATTACGGAACATGGTTTTGTCTTGGTGACTATATAACCAGGCAGTTCCTTATGTATTTATGTTATTGAGCTTTTAGGCCTTCCACCAATAAGTCGTGTAAATATTTGTGATCTCTGATTACGGCCGTCTTTCCATCAATTATTGTGAGACTATTCATGTCTTCCAAAAGCCATTATTAATTCATACATGTATTGATCATATGGCTTTTTCCGTCAATCTCCTTTTTTTGCCTTCTTACGAATATCGGACTATCTCGAAATGCTGAAACTGCTCAAAGCCGAGTCTAGGTTGGAATAGGCTTGTTAGCTAGTTCAAGATCATACTTCTCACGATTATATATGGGGTGCATGTGTTATTGTGAGCAATTGTTACCCATAGAAAACTATGTTTGCCAAAGATTTACGAGGGATGCAAAAGATTCCTTGGCTTATTTGGTATGTCTCTGGGCTTTCATTTTTTTTTTAAATACCATGGTAAGGAAGGCCTGCTCCTTACTTTCGGAGAACTGTGTATTTTATTTATTTTATTGATAAGTAAATTATGGCAGATTACCTAATTGCGGGGGCAATATATGCAGAAATTTGTAATGCTAAGCTAGAATCTGCTTCGGGGGAGTTTGATTAACATTTTGTTGTCGGTTTGCATTTCACAGCAGCGCCCTCTCCTGGTTTACACACTTTTTGCAACTTCGCAAAACTACTTGTCACCAGTGTGGAGGAAGAGTTGGTATCAAAATAGAGGTGTTTCTTTTCTTGTAATGGGACATGTTTAACTTGAAATGTACCAAATTATGCTGAAGTCAGAATTCAAAAAAAAGGTATGTTTGTTTACATTTTTGGTCTATTTTAAGCCTTACATTTACTCTTGCTTTGTATTTTTTGGAAATTTGAACTCATATGTGAAAGCAAGAAATGGTTAAGGTCTATAAGAGGTGTGTTTTCAATAGCTTTCCCAACTCTCTAGGTTTGCTATAAGTTGACTTTTTGTCAAAAGTTAATTGTTATGCTCACTTTTGTATCATTTCATCGGCTTTGACATGGCTTGAGTAATCCTCCCAAATGCATGATTTTTCCAAGTCAAAGATGGATAAAACAATGTGTCACCACTGACTACCATTTTTTTGAAGAAAGTATCGGAGATATATGAGAGGAGCGGTTGAACATTCCAACTCATGTATCCTCAATGCTCTTATATCCCCGAAACATGGTGACCATGTCACAGTGATGCTTTGACCATAAACCTCTCAAAAACTATAAGATTTAATGTGTACTTTAAACATTAGTCAGTGCCGATCAGGGGAATGGAAAGAAGGCATTCACAAGTCTTTGAGTTTAGCATTCTCCATCTCATGGTAAAGCTTTTAGACAAATGTTATCAAGACTTCGTGTTATTAATTGAAACTTTTATATTTATCCACCCTTTTAGGCCTCAGCTTTTTTTATGCTCCAGGGTCCGGTTGCGTTTTGATTCTTACATTATTTGTTGCTAACCTTGGTCAATTCAGATTGAAGGCGTTTGAATGATTTTCTATTAGATGGCATAAAGCAAAACAAGCAAATTCAGGATACTCCATTTGGGCTTCATATCAAGTTCATGATGACTTTGTAGATAATTGACATTAGCAATTTACTTTCACTTGTCCCCAAAAAAAAAAAAAAATTCTAGTAGGAATAGCAAGGAGACAACAAAGCCTTTCGAGGAGGGATGGGGATCCATATAACATCTTGCAGAAGAACTATAATAATGGCTAACAACAACTGTAACACCATATATCTAATCATTTCAACTTTCATTGTCATCTTCCAATTTAAATGCTCTCAGTTTTAAATAAATTACTACTTAATCTAATTATAATTTTAACCTTTGAACAACTAAAATATTTTCAATATATATATAGTTGTCTCTCCATCTAAAATTGAGAACAACACGAAATTTTTTAATATTTTCACACAACACATTGGGCATAGAACGCTGACCTGTCTGGTTCAAATTATGTATGTTCTCCCATCAAAGATCGTATGGGAAGAAACCAGGGTTGCGGATACTAATTTATTAAACACCACAGCCTTGAGACACTTTATATCAAGGAGCCTTGGGATTTTCCACCCTTGTCACTCCTGTTTAGAAAATCTTCTTTCTACCAACCGATGATCTTGGAGGCGCTACTACGACTTAAATGGTAATGTAATAAATGGAAAGTTGCACATCTTTTGCAAACAACCTGCAAAACATCTAGTTAGAGATTATTGTACTTTTGCTAACATCTCGCGTTTTGTCTTGTACTTTTACTTGTGTTTTCTTGTTGGTCTAATGCGGGTGTCGATAATTTTACACTCGATATGATTGATTGGACTATTACAATCCCATTCTAGTTTATGCTATAAAATTCACCTACTACTTGTCGCGGTCATGATGGCATAAAATCATGATACTCTGAGTTGCTAGTTGGCGGTCATCCAAATTTCTTTGAAAGGGTAGATGATGCACTTTAATGGAGCGGTAGAAGCTCGCCAATTCTACGTAACAATGCAGTCCAACGAAATATTGCTTTCCTTACGGTGATCTTTTTTGAAACAGCTTCTTGGATGACTTATGATTATTTTGCTGTTGGAGCTATAGACCCTCGGTTTGAAGCCATATTCGATGAAATTACCTATTTTAGTTGAAGGCAGATCAAACGTAGCAATTTAGTAATATTGGGATGAATTGAGGAAGGGTTTACATGTCGAGCTTTAGGTCGCGGGCATCTGCCGACGTGCTTTAGAAATTGCATCAACAACTTGCATATCTACCATTGCTAATTAAATATGGGAGTGCATATTTAGGAATAAAGGGCTTATCATGTTCATTGGCAGTAGATGTCACGCACAATTTTATGATAATGTTCTGACAGTAATTTCAGGGCCCTCTCTTTGTGCTTGGGATAACTTTTGTCTTGTTGGTTCTGCATTCTTTTCTGCACATCTTGAAGACAAGCGGGCGCAGGTTGGGATTCTGCAGTCAGTTGAATGCAGCTATACCAGAGCGGGCAATTGCGCATCTTTACTTTGATTGGACATCGGTGAACTACAGGAAAATTTGGGTTTCTGCATCCGTGTTGTTTGTCACTTTTGCTAGAGCATCATCCATTATTATTCCCTGAGGAAGCTGTTGGAAAATGGAAAATACATTGTAGAGTGAATGAGAAAATTGTTCTCCTTATGCTCTTGATAGAATCAGGATAATTATCTATCATTCATGTACTTCGAAGATTTGTATACCTGGGATTCATGTACTTGAGGAATTAAGTATTCACATGTACTTAGTGTAATACATAATTTGGGTTCTTATTAAAGAATATATGTATAATCAAAGTATTCCAAATGCAAATACATGTATGTACATGAGATGGTACTTGCAGATGAAATGTGGAAGATAATTAAGTGAATTTAATACTTATTTATTATTTCTGCAATCACCCATGACATCTATAAATAGATAGCTTCTCTTTTGTTTGAAGATATCTCTCTCTCCTTTTCTTCTTTACATCATCATCTTTACTTGGTGTTCTATATTGGCTCCTGGTTGAGTTGGATTGGTAGAGAAGTTTGGTACTAACATAATGGCTTTAATGGTTGTATCTGGGAGGCAGGCAGCCTGCACCGACCTCAAGCACTCTAGGAAGTGAGTCATTTAAGAGTGACATACAAGCCTGGTTATTTATTTTTCAATCTCCATTTATTTTCTATCTTTTAGGTTTGTATTTCAGCTACTTTTTCTATATTGTGCTAAAACTTTAACAATCTTAAGCAGTTTATTCTCAATGGTACAGTAATACAAGAAGAAAATATTTGATAAGCTCTATCTCTGGGTATAGAGGTATAAAGCGGTTTTGTAATCAAGGATACAAACAAGGAGGGTTTGGATTATTTTGATGCTTGCATTTGTAATTCCTCAGAATGATTCTTGCTACCTTTGCATTGAAATCTAGAGATACATCAAGTGGATGTAAAAGCGGGCTTTCTTAAAATGGTGATTTAGATGAAAGAAATCTACTGGAGCAACCCTGGGGTTTCATAACTCAGGAAGAGAATAGAAGTCATAGAGATGGTAAAATCATTGTGGACTAAGCCAGCCACCCAAGAGGAAATGGCATGAGGGAGTTAGGCAAAATAGGCGACGGCGTGGATTACAAAATGAAGTAAGGTGTGACAAATGTGAAAATGCCATAAAGAAAAGAACATAGCTGCTTATGTCTTATGTCTTTATAGCAGATGACATGCTGTGGTAGTAGCCAACCAAAATAATCCAAGTCACCAAGAGGTATGTTTAAATTCAAAATTTAGCATGAAAGGAAGATGTAGGCATTGAGTGTATTTTAGGAGTTAAAAAATTACAATAATATCGACGTTGACCTGATCTTGGTGTCATTATATTGGACAAGATTCTAGAAATTTGACGCAAGGGAATGATTCTGGGAATTTGAGAACTCCGTGAGCGGCGGTTCCATCCTCCCAAAATAGAGGAGAGTGTTCTCAAGTGAGATACTCCTTAGTATTGGAAGTCTAATGTATTGTAGGTTGCTGGGCTGACATTGCATATGCGATGAGCAGTGGATGAATACAAGCAATCAGTCTCCCGGTCATTTGTGAGCTTAATTTTAAGGGTACTTAAATACCTCGATTTTACCGCGGAACCTGGACTGCATTACATAAAGATACCGCTTGTTTCCTAGAGGTAAGGTTGATATAAAGTGGATTCGATAAAAGATTCAAAATTTCTAAAATTAGTTGTGAACCACACTTGCGATTGGGAGATCACGGAGTCCTCTAAACAAACTATTGTAGCTAGATCTCACAATGGAATCTGAATTGGGCCATTGCCTTAGACAAATGTGGAGAGAAGAAGGCTGAATGGCTACACCATTTCACTTGAGGACATTTAAAATGGGAAAACACATTACCCACCAATGCATTCATTGTGATAGTCAGTAATGCAATTGGAAGAACGCAGGGAATAACATGTATAATGGTAAGTCTAGCAGACATGGATACCGTTGTAGGCACAATACCATTAAACAACTACTCTTAACAGAGTTATCTCTAATGATTATGTGAAATCAAGGGATAGCATGGGATCCATTAACCAAAGGATTGAATAGAGTTAGTTACCGCAAGAATGGCAAAGGAATGGGATTAAAGCCATGGAAGGCTAAGATGTTATAAGGAAACCCAACCTAGCGGACTAGAGATCCCAATATCTAGGTTCAAAGGGACAACCTAATTATAAGGATTAGCATAGTCATTGTGGGGGAATATCCCTGGACCCATTCCATAATGAATCAATGGCCAAAGGGAAATTAGGATAGCACAATGGTGTGCTTTAATGATTCTTAAGTGAAGTAATTAGTTACTAGAGATTTAGAGTAAATCACCTATGTGAGGAGTGAAGTGGGGCCGCTTCAAAAGAGAATTGTTTAGGGCTCAATTCTAAAACTCTTGCTGAACCAGGTTGATGTTCATGGCCAAAACGAACATAACTATGAGAACTGAATGGAGCATGATTCCTGTGTGAAATATATGGTTCATTTACACTGAAAAGCGGGACAGTTCAAAGACATCATGTCTACTGGATTGCTAGTAAAGTAAGTGTATTTCACAAGAGAAGGTTCAAAGGGTAACACCAACCTATCCTATCACGGTTTGTTGTGGAACACTATTGTAGAGTCAAAATCAAAACAATTTTTCATTCATGTGGGGGATTGTTGGAAAAATGGAAAAATCCATTGTAGAGTGAATGAGAAAATTGTTCTCATAATGGCACTCTTGATAGAATCCAAGGATAATTATCTATCATTCATATACTTGAAGATTCATGTACCTAGGATTCATGTACTTAGGAATTAAGTATTCATGTACTTAATTATTAATACATGAATTTGGAGTTTTCTTATTGAGAATACATGTATAATCAAAAGTATTCCAAATACAAATACATGTATGTACATGAATGTGGTACTTTGATAAATGTGAAGATAATTAAATGGAATTTAACACTTGTTGCCAATTTCTACAATCACCTTTAGCTAGCATCTATAAATAGATAACTCTCTTTTTGTTTTGAATATCTCTCTCTCCTTTTCTTCTTTGCATCATCATTTTTTATAGTGTTCTATATTGCTCTAGTTCGAGTTCGCTGTGGTGAAGAAGTTTGGTGCTAACATATTCACCTTTAATCCGTTGTATCCTGGGAGACAGACGCCTACTTGACCTCAAGCACTCTACCTGGAGGGGGCGAATCTGTTTTAAGGAAATTGTGCTCACAAGTCTCGGATTGTTATTTTTCAATCTCCACCCATTTCTATCTTTTCAGTTTGTATTTATTCTTTTCTATATTGTACCAGCCTACTTTTACTAACAGAAGCTATGCTTGCAACTTAAGTGTTGGAATGTATTCCCTAAAAACAATCATTTTGTTTAAATACATTCCTTATTAAGTTTTGAATTTATGAACTTTCATTTTATCTGTTACATGTTAGATATAACTGATAAAGTCCTTAGAATATTTATTAATATGATGGTAGTCACAAGAGTTGCTGACTATGAGATATCAATCACATTTATAATAAATATTCTTAAAGTTCCCTAGTCATAGTATTAATGAGGCGGACATCATTATACGGAAGAGACTAGTACGGTTAGTCTCTACTCAATGTAAGTAGTGGTTGTTCTCATCAACCAAGGTACATTGATACCTAGGCTAATGTGTAGATGAATTGTAAATGCAGATTCATTGGGTGATCCATTTGAGATCCCATTGGGATATCTATCTAGTGCCAATGGTTGAATCTCTTATGAAAAATTGTGTAAGTGATCCTAAACTTGAGATCACCATAGTATCTTGAGTGTGAATCACTGCATTTTGATTCTATTACTTGTTGCTCACCAAGAGTGACTTAAAGAATAGAAATTGGGGGTAGTGTGAAGCATGGAAAGATGGTGAGTGATCAAGAGGATTCACCACTTTCCAGATGAGTGGGAGTTGATATCCAGAATGGCCACTAGTGGGAAAAATCTTAATTTGAGCGCCTTAGGTTAATTGAAGAATGTCTTCAAGTTAACCTAATCTAGGGTTAATTCCGGAAACTAACAAATTAATTAGTCATTAGGGAATTGGCATTTATTCCTCATTCCCTGACTAATTGGATATCGATGGTGAAAGGATAATAATTACATGGTAATTTTCTATGGAAATGTTAGGTCAAAAATTTCCTTAACTAATTTCAAATACCTGGGTGGTTGTGATGTGTTGCTAGACACCGCTCACAATCTATAATTATGAATGGATTAATTATTGTAATTAATGATAAAATAAAATTGGTTATTTTATCTAATTCTTCTTGAGAATTATAATTCATAATTTTTTGCGTCTTACTTGGAACCTATTGGATCTGCGCTTAGAGATTGAATTACGGATTAAAATGTGTGTCCAAATAGAGATTTGGAAATAAAACCTTTTGGGGGTCTAATTACAAGGAATAATAGATTCCGGGGCTATTTGAACAAATAGGATAAAATAGTTATCCTATATTTGTTTTGATTTGGATCAAAACAAATAGGACCCTATCTTTTCTCTTTTCCTCTCTCCTATAAACATACAGACTATATGATACGTCTGCAACACAACTACGGTGGAGAGAGAGGCGGGGTTTTGAGAAAAACCTCACGAGAGAGATTCAAGAAAGAGAATAGGTTGCTGCTTTTCTACACTTTCATACACACACATGGGATCATGTAGGGCGATTCAGGAGAAGATCCAGGACTTCTCTCTCGTGGATTGGAGAAGATCCAGGACTTCTCTCTCGTGGATTGGTAGAGTGACGGGCCTGGCTTCAAAGGGGCTGACCACTCTCTGACGCTACAAGGGAATGCAACATAGGATTAAGGTAATCCTACAACTCCTTTTCTCTACAAGTCATACGTAGCCTAGGGTGATTTCTGATGGGTTATTGGGGCTAAAATTTTTGTTTTCCGCTGCGTCTGCTGCCCCAAAACCTAACATTATGTTGACAAGTAGCAAATTTTACAGCATTTTTCCTTGGATTGTGCTGTTGTGCAATCCTTCTAGCAGCCGGCAACTGAAACCACTTTCTTCTAAATGACTCGGACCAGTTCAAATATCATAATCACTACACATAACCTTAAAGCTGCCGAACATGATTTCTCACTGCCATGTACCCTCTAGCAAGGGTAGACAAAAAAAATGGCTCTCTAATTTCTAGAGATCATTCATTTTGAACTTTTGGTTTAACTAATCATCAATGCCTAATTCTTTTGAATTTGCTGCATCTGGGATTGGTACTTGAAACCACCACCTACATGCTCGTTGAAATTAAATGCTTATGTACCTCTGCCTGAACTTGTGCTTTTAAGGGTTTGCAGGTACCTTTAGAAGTCATCAAATCCTGAAGAGATCGTTATTAATTCCGGAAGAATCTTTTTTGGCAAAACACTTATGCCTGAGTTAGGATCAATCAGAAGAAGCCATTTTACTGCTTCCAAAGTGGCTCCGATAAATCAGAAGAAGCCTTTGATCATGCTTCACTCAGACTCTCACATGATAGTGAACAGCTTCATTATGGATCTTCTCATGGAACTTTCAAGAACTAACATCATTTTGGATTTATTGCCAGATTTAAAAATCAGGAGAGCAAAGGTGCTGATGACTTCTCATAGGGTGATTTTTTTTTCCTTTTTACTTTCTCTATAGGGCAAAATAAAAAAAAAGAAAAAAGAAAAAAGAAAAGTATGATGTTGTAAGTGTATACGTGTCACCAGTCCAATTTGTAGAAAGGAAGAGTAAGATGACTTCCAAGAAACTTGTAACGGTAAAATCTAAGATTCTGGGAATTGGAAGCTTCAGTGTGGAATCACACAGGACGACTTAGCTTTATGATATAACAACAGAGAACCATTTTTTCAACATTTTGGTCCACAATCAATAGTTTTCTCCACTAACTTGTGGCATACCAGTCTCTAATGGGAACCAAAATTTTTCCAGTCAATTTGTTGGGATTAAAGAACCTTTAACATTTTTTTATGTAGGACCACTCGAATTGCGAGTTTGGTCTAGTGACGTTGGATCCCTATTCTCTTTTACCTTTTCTTTTGGAAAAACGTTGGAAGAATAATTTGCTATCGTTCTTTGACTTTGCCTTTGGTCCTGAAGTGATGATTTCTTTCTTTGCGGCATAATCTGGGGCGTCCAAAGTTGGTTTATGTCCTCTATTGGGACCATAGCTCGTGAGTGGACTCGGCTACCCCTTCAATTGTCACTTTTTCTAAATCTATTTTTGGAATATTCCTTTAGTACATTTTTAAGTTACATTTTGATTCGTTCAATTCCTCCTTCGTTTCACATACATAACATCTCAAAAAGGTATGCCAATAATGTATAACATTTTCTGAAAAGCTCTCTCTAAAAAATGCAATCAAAGGGTGTATTGCATTTGAACTTAACATGTCCATTTGGTTAACATGCAAAAGTTAAAAAAAAAAATGCCAATAATGTATAACATTAGAGAGAATCGGCTAGACCAGATGAGATTTGACCAAGAGGAGAATTGGGTTTAAGTAGTAAGGTGGGAGAGATTGTAAGTAATAAATTTTGAATTCAAAACCTTTCTCTTACTCAGAAAAAAGAAGAGATTGGACCGATTCTTCTTTTAGACTCAGTATTTGTGTATTCTATTACCTAAAATTCAAATTTATTGAAGTTCTTTTTTTCACGTTCACATAATTCATATTTATATTGAATTTGATGGAAACTAGAGATTTGCAAAATGAAAAAAAAAACCACTTTTTTTATTGGATTAACTTTTTATACACTAACAGTATAGTGATTTTTTTACACTAATAGTTTTGGATGTATGCCACATATGAATCATTTGAATTTCAAATTTAAACTTGTTTTATGTGACATAAACCAAACCTGCTAGTGTAAAAAAAGTTATATACTGACAATGTATAAAAAAGTTATCTTTTTTTATTTACGCATGCTTTTACTGATAGATCACAATTATGTTTTCTAAAGAGCTGACAAAAGGTTGGTCAAGCCGGTCAAAAAATTATGAGTGATATGGTGCAACGTACGTTGAAGATGATGATGATTTGGGAGTAAAATTTAATCAGTTGTTGATTCCATGTGAAAATTAAAAAAAAAAAAAAAAGGTTTGTGCAACACAAAATGTCATCAAGCCAACAGCTAATAGTATAAAATTTGACTTTAAATTAAGTAACCAACTAATTCAGCATGTTATTTTGACCATTCACCATGGAACCTTGCTAAAATATCACATAAAATCTCCATTGGAGAATGAATCGGAATCATTAGTGGGAGAAAAAGGTTTGCTAAAGCCTTATTCAGAATATTTGTAAATGGTTGTGGTTAGCATTTGAACAATTTTGAGCTTATATTCAGAAATTGTTAGTCCGTTAAAATGAGGTTGCATCGAGCAGGAGCGTAAAGCAACCAATAAAAGATAACATTTTCTAATGTATGTGAATTATACCTTAGTAAAAGAAATCCACCAAGTCTGAGATGTGAATCAAGCTTAGTTGAAGTAGTTTAACTTACTGAGGATTAGAAGACAAACACAAGATTTTTTTAATTTTGATAGTAAAGAGTTCGTCCTAATCTTTTAGCAATCACGACGCTCATCATTGCATGGTTGCAAATTAAACTATTCATTGCCATATCGTTTTTCCGTTACTAGAATATGGGGAGGGGTTGGCGATGATTGAAAGCCATGTGCGAAGACAAAATAAAAATTAATGTGATCAACTAATATTATCTCTAGCCTCCTTTGAGATAATAAATTTAGACCCCGTTTGATAATCAATTCAGCACTTAAACTTAATAGATTCGATCTTATACGTTCGCTTGATAGCGAAAATAGAATATCCGAATGAATTAAGTGAATTTTAGGCAAAATTTGTTCCCAAAAATAAGTGATAATAATCACTTATCACTAAATGTGATATACATTCAAATATATTAGATTTAGTACTTAACAATTCAATCATTTAATGTATTGATTTGATTTGATTTGACTTCAATCTTCGAGACTTGGTTTTATCAAAGCGCCAGACTACTTAGATGAACAATCAATTAACTAGTCCATCAGATCGTCACTCTTGGCGTGCTCGTTGTGAATGTCAAGAGTTCAAACCTCAGCATAGATGAATATTTTGGTTTAAGAAGTACAGGAGGGAGGGATGTAAATCAAAACTTCTACGTCATGTTAATGTAGTCGAATATTTCTTGTTTGGATAGGTTGGAATTTAAGCGAAAGGGAGAGCGGGATATAAATCCGAACCCTCTACATCTTAAGGTCTTAACTTTAGTTATTAGATTAAGTCCTCCTCGATCTATTGATTAGATATTATTGTTCTCATCATTTCTGTAGGTTTCCAGTTAAGAATAAATCCATAATCTGGAATTTATCTATCTTCCTTCTCTAAAACTTCTCCAATAAAATCATAATTGACTATCCTACGAGAGAGAGAGAGTGTGTGTGTGTGTGTCTAGAAAATCAAGTTTTTACTCATGGGCGAGGTCCTTTCCCAATATATATTTCCTTTGTTTGAACAAATTCTCTCCTACGTTTTTCCTAGTGAGTGTTTGCTCTCTCCTAAAATTTTCTAATAAGAGATTCTTCTTCTTTAGATTTTTCTAATGAAAGTGTTATTCTCTCCTAAAATATGCTTATCATATATTTTTATTTTTTTCATTTTTTTTCAATGGGTGAAATCAAAGATTTGATAGATCTCAAAAATCAAGTTAAGAAGTTAAATCTAGAATTTTTATTTGGGTTTGTGCAATTTTTATCAAATTTGACTATTAGAAGACAAAGACATGGACAAAGACGTATTGAGTTTCGATGATATTCATTTGATGCAAGAGTTTCTGAATTTCTTGCAGTTTCAATATTATGACCAAATTTATTGCACTTTAGATCTGTTGTATTACTTGATTTACATATCTATGTACATGTGTCATGTCTCTGAATTTCTTGCAGTTTCAATATTATGGCCAAATTTATTGCACTTTAGATCTGTTGCATCACTTGATTTACAGATCTATGTATATGTGTCCTGTCAGAAACTCTTGCATCAAATGAATATCATCGAAACCCAATACGTCTTTGTCCATGTCTTTGTCTTCTAATAGTCAAATTTGATAAAAATTGCACAAACCCAAATAAAAATTCTAGATTTAGTTTCAATATTATGACCGAATTTATTGCACTTTAGATCTGTTGTGTCACTTGTTTTACAGATCTATGTATGTGTGTCATGTTTTGGGATACTTGCTGCCATGAATGCAGTTATTAGAATGAAATTATCTTTTTATCAAAAAAAAAATTTTTGTAGGTTTCTTTGTATTATTGATTAGATATGATTTATCTGTAATGATTTATTTGTATTCTTTCAATTGTAATTTTGCACTCTTGTACTGGTGTCCAAAAAAAAGGGATACATGATCTATTATCAAATCTGTTGTATTACTGGGTTTCATTATACGTGGAAGGATTTGTACCTGCAGTTTAAGATGATTAGATAGGGCTCTAGAAATTCTAGACCTGTAAAATTAAATTTGGGATTCCATATATTTATGTCGGCATGATACTGTACCTGCCGACAGGTGACAATTAAGTAAAGAAGCCACCTAATTGGAAAGAGCATCGCAGCCATTACTGTATTTTAGGCCCACTCTCTTTTCTTCAAGAACAAGTGATTTGATTCTCAAACCAAAAGCCCCTATCAGGGACGGGATTCTCCCCAGTTAGATTCTCAACCACTTCATTCATTATTCTAAAAAAAAGGCCCCCTGTCAATGCGAATAGATCAATTAAGGGAAGTCCTCTTTTGTCCCTTTATTACCTTTTTGTATTTGAAAAAAAAAAAAAAAAAACCAAAGCAGATTGAGTTCACAACTTTTTGGATTTGGTATGAGTGGCCCTGTTGGGCAAATGAAGGGAATGACAACAGCACATGCACATTCCTACTCATTCTGCAAATTAACTGTAATTTCGTTTTGAAAATGCTAGTTTACTTCTTTTCTAATATAATGAGAACATGCTTCAAAAAATATTTATTTTCTGCTCCACTAAATAAATGATGCCGAACGTGTATAATCTCTTGAAGGAGTTTGTTTCAATAATTTGCTCGGATTGCCATTTTTCCTCAAAAATTTTTACATTTTTTGTGAACACATTTTCCAATCACCTTTTTACTTTACATACATCAGATCACTACATTATATCTTTTTTACAAAAATTTCAGAAAATAACAATCTAGACGGGCTAGTATTGCTCAATAACTAATGGTTTACTTCATTTTGATTATTTGCTGGTTGATTATTTGTGTGTTATGTTTTTTCTTTTCAGGCTACATAATATGTTATTGACAATTTAATTTATCGGAATCAGAAGCAAAAAAAAGAAGCCAAAAGAAAACCTTCTTTCGACCCCCTTTTGAACCGCCTGTTTGCATTAAATTCTGAAAGGCCGTGTATTGTTCCTTTTGTTGTTCTCTAATGAGGCCAAAAGCCAAACTTGTGGTTTGTAATTTGACCCCAAAATGCCTAGAATAGTTCATCCAATGCAGCGGCGAAGTCTTCCCTCTTAAATTTTAAAAATTCTAATTAACCTCTATGAAATTTTTTTGTACGTTTTATATTAGGTCCTTCTCTTGCTCCCCCTAATATTATACATTACCTCATTTCTTTCACTTATAAAAAAAAAACATTCAACTTCTGCTCTTTTCAAAAATAAAGTATTAATATTCAATGCAAATATATTCAGCTTTAAGTAGAAAACGGAGAACAAAATACAAAATTCATGTCCATTAGGCCTTATCTGCTGGATGCTGACGTCTGAAACAAGCAAAATTAGCAAAGTGGAGATTAGTTCAGCCGCTATGTACTAGGATTGGCCACTTTAATAAGATGCATAGAAACAAATTATCTAGGTGTGACTGCTTCCTGGTTCCTAGTATTTAACTAGAAAACATGTCGTTGCAAATATGGTACGACTATTTTGTTCCTACTTCCTAGTATTTTAACTGCTAACCTATATGTCTAATGTGTCTCTCATGCATGAATTGCTTTTTCCATACTATTATATCACTTCTTCAATTCTTAAATTGCATGCCTAGTCAAAAAGGCATGAGGAGGGTGAAAAATCTACCATGTTTTTTTACAAAAAATCAAGAAACACGCAAGCTTGTTATGCCAAGTGTATGAGTAATGTACCCATGAGTTGAATCCAATTAAATCTTTTATCATCTAATAGTTTAAACTTCTGAAATTGTTTGAGAGTTGATAAATCTGATTCTATACGGTGAAATTAATTTTATTGGTATAGTACTCAAAAGTGACTGTAGAACTCCTTAATAAAACATTATTATTTTCTCTAATACTTTCTGTGATGTGCTAAAAGAGGTGAAAATTTGTGTTTCGAGACTCTCTAACCAGAAACAATTTTCAAATAATCTTTTCCCGGGTCCCATGTAAAAATTAGAAGCATTTTAGTGCACGAACAATTGAAGCGGTGTAAATGTTTGTTGCACGGTTTCAATTTCAAGAAGGCACGCATAGTGTATGATAAAGTGAAAGATAACGTAGATAGGTCAAGAAAACATAAAGAAATATAAAGTAGATAATCAATCTAAGAAAGAAAGAGTTTCACAACCAAATAATAAAAAAATTAATGCACAAAAGGACTATCATGGTGATTCTGATTAAACATTATAAGTTTATGTTTGCCCCCACGTGAAATTACTTTTACAAATTTGGCCCAAATTTGTCGAGTGAAGTTTTCGTATTGTTTTTTTCTACATAAAAATGGTGTGAAGATTATTGGATTGAAGATTATTTGGATACTTTTGTTGGAAAAACACTATAGCACATTATTTGGTGTGATTAGCGTGAGATAAAAATGGTGATTGAAAAAAAAGTGATTGAAAAAATTATTTAATGTGTAATAGAATAGAGTTTCATTTTCCAATCAAACAATTTTTGGATTAATCAAACAATGTTTCAGTTGAGTGGGCCCAAGACAAGGCAGTCTGACCAGAAAAACGGGTGCCGTTAACTTGCTTGTCGAAAGCAAATCGGTTAAGATAGCCGACCCTTGAGGCCTTTGCCTTACTAATTAGCTAAGGCCAAAATGGCCCTGAGTCACCGGCCGCAGCTGCTGCTGCCATTTCGTGTCTTTTGCAGGCAAACGAATCCCAAAGGAACCCCCCACTGCCCGATGCCACCCTTCCACCATCATTTCTCGCCACTTGGAGGAAGGGCTCCACCCCATGACTGCCACTAATCCCAGCTTTAATTGGACCACTGTTCCTTTTCTGACCTTTTCTCCTCTGCATTGAAATTCTCAAACCTAAGCAGAATCATGAAGTATTTATTATTCTGTTATAGCGAATATCCGCATAATATGTTCCCTCAAGTCTACTTGTCCCAGCACACTATTTTTGAAAAAAATTGAATTCTTAAAAAGCTAAGGAAACACTAGAAACTCAAAAGATAGTTGTTAAAAGAAAAAAAGAATTTGTTTTCTGTTGGGGAAAAGAGGAAGAGGTTTGATTGGATGATAAGATGAGAGAAATTATAAATGGACGGTTGTGACAAAACATCTCACTTAAAAAAGAAAGAAAAAATAAAAGAAAAGTGATATGAACCAATGTAATCCTGAAAGTTACCTTATCTAATTCTTGAACGATTTAAGTGTGATTTTAAGTACTACAAGACACAAGCATGCGAGTGAATATAAACAACTAAACTAGAGAAGCGGCCCAATTTAATATATTCTTTTCTCTTCTCACCATTAAATTATTTCACGTCCCTAGTATTTCAGGTAGTATTTATTTACCCTACAATTGAAAGAAGTCTTAAAATAATGAACAAATAACTTAATGTTATTTAAATTATCAATATGTAAGCAAATATGTAAGGGATAATTTTAGAAACCTCTCCTGAAGTTTCTGACAATTTCACCTGACGCTTTCAATTTTTTAAAAATTTCACTTGCCTCCCTTATTTTAGACTTTTTTTAACATTTGAAACCCATTTCAAAATATAATGTTAGAAAACTTATTTTGGATGAGAGAATATAATTCCATTCCAAGTTTGCCATTTTCTTATGATTTCTTAATTACTATAAGGGATAATTTCAGAAACTTCCCCTGAAGTTTCTGACAGTTTCATCTGGCACCCTCAAACTTTTAAAAATCTCACCTGCTTCCCTTACTTTATGTTTTTGGTATCATTTATAACCCATTTTAAAATATAATATTAAAAAATTCATTTTGAGAATTTAAATGCAATCTCATTCCAAATTTACCCTTTGTTGTCTTACTTTTTATTGTCTAAATATATTAATAACAAAATAAATGAAAGTTCATGTTGATTGAAAAAAATATAATGCGTTTTTATATAGCAAACGTTAATATTTGAATTTTGCAAGTGAAACCATTTCAAAATATAATGTTAAACAACTTATTTTGGGTAAGAGAATATAGTTCTATTCCAAATTTGCGCTTTTCTTATGATTTCTTAATTACAATAATATACCAAACGTATCTTTTAATTTTTGTAAATGGATGGACGTAGTTTCTTAATGAGCATTTAGGAATTGGTAACAATATTAAAAAAACTCTTTAGTAGTTTTTATGTCATTGGTTTGGACAGGATATGTTAAATTACTCAAAATTATGAATAATTTATAATACTTTTAGAAATAATTTATAATAATTTATAACCATGATGATACCTTTTTGCACTGATTTATATATAATTGTTAGCATGTTATATCTTTTTAGTCTTCAAACCATCAATTTGGACAAAAAGTAGAAAATTCAAAAATATGTAAATGATTTGTAAAATTTCTTAAGTTAACTCAAAACACTTTGCAGCAAAGAACATATTATCTTTGTAACTTGCAGAATTCAAATATTAACGTCTGCTATATAAAGGCGCACTATATTTTTTTCAATCGATATGAACTTTCATTTATTTTGTTATTAATATATTTAGACAATAAAAAGTAAGACAACAAAGGGTAATTTTGGAATGAGATTGCATTTACTTTCCCAAAATGAATTTTTTAATATTATATTTTAAAATGGGTTATAAATGATACCAAAAACATAAAGTAAGGGAGGCAAGTGAGATTTTTAAAAGTTTGAGGGCGCCAAATAAAATTGTCAGAAACCTCTGGGGAAGTTTTTGAAATTATCCCTTACTATAATACACCAAACTTATCTCTTAAGTTTTGTAAATAGATGGACTCTCTTAAGTTTTGTAAATAGATGGACGTAGTTTCCGAATGAATATTTAGAAGATGATAACAATATTAAAAAAACTCTTTAGTAGTTTTTATGTCATCGGTTTTGGACAAGAAATGTTAAATTACTCAAAATTACGAATAATTTATAATACTCTTAGAAATAACTTACAATAATTTATAACCATAATAATACCTTTTTGCATTGATATAAAAACAATTCAAACAAACTTATATATAATTTTTAGCATGTTATATCTTTTTAATTTTCAAGCCATCAATTTGGACAAAAAGTAAAAAATTCAAAAAATATGTAAATGATTTGTAAAACTTTTTAAATTAACTCAAAACACTTTGCAATAAAGAAAATATTATCTTTATAACTTGTTAAATATTAACGCTTGCTATATAAAAACACACTATATGTTTTCCAATCAAAATAAACTTTCACTTATTTTTTTATTAATATACTTAAGCAATAAAAAGTAAGACAACAAAGGATAATTTTAGAATGAGATTACATTTACTTTCCCAGAATAAATTTTTTAATATTATATTTTTAAATTAGTTATAGATGATAATAAAAACCTAAAGCAAGGGAGGTAAGTGAAATTTTTTAAAGTTTAAGGGAACTAAATGGAATTATTAAAAACCTCAGGGGAGGTTTCTGAAATTATCCCATTATGTAGTTGCTTCCTCTTTTCCCCCTTCCTTAAAGTTATTCCTCACTTTTGTGTCGCCTAGTCCTTGCTTCGTTGTGGACTCGTGGGTCAGGGTAGTCTTGCGGTTGTCTACAGACTGTGCGAAAATGAAAGTAATTATGAAATTTTAATCCTCATTTTCAAAGACACATGATCGAATTCTTTAAATTTGAAAACGTCAAAGAAATATTCGACGAAACACACAACCATATGACACTTTTTCTTTTCTTTTCTTTTCTTGTTTTGAAACACGCAATTATAACTCTTTGCACAAACTTGTCCAAATTTTTTTAAATCAAAAAGCTGAAAATTTACAAATATAGTCATATTTTGAACAAAAATGGCTTTCCAAATAAGGCATAATTCTTTAAATTCGAATACGTAAAGAAATATTCAACGAAACACTCAAGCACAACACTTTTTCTTTTCTTTTTTTGTTTGTCTTGAAACACGCAATTATAACTCTTTACATAAACTTGTGCAGATTTTTTTAAAATAAAAAAACTGAAAATTTACAAACATCTAATCTTGGATAAAATTTAAAAGACTTGCTCAAATTAAATTTTCAAACACTTACTCAATTACAAACATTTTATTCTGTTAAAAATTTAAATTTTCAAAATAATGCAACCCCCATTTTCGACTAGGGGTGAACATTTGATAGTAACTCGGTAATTCGGTTAATTGAATTCAGCAATTCTGTTATTTCACTTGTTAAATTGTAAACCGTTTCCAATTTCGAATTGAATATGGTAAATCGAATTTGGTTACCAAATTGAGTTCGAATTCAGTAAAAAATCTATTTATTATCGAATTGAATTCTACAAAATCTTATTGTTGATTTGAACCCATAAATTATTCACAATTTAACACATTAGTCGTATTCTACCAATTTGAAAAATTAATTCAAAGTCATTTGATCCCCAATACATAGTTATATCTTGCATCCTTGATCAATAATTTAACAAATAAATAAAAAGTGATTAATCCAAATAAAAATAAAACTCACAATTAGATACTGTTTACAATGGTTAGTGATAATTGATAAATGATATTATCTACAACTTACATTTTATAAACTTATAATTTACAACGAATCAATGATTAGTGATATGTCACTTAATCACTTGTAATTTACAAATTATGTAATTCAAAATGCATTACATTCATATTTGTTCTTATTTCTTACATAACTTAAATACATAATTTGATAAAATAACTTTATTACTTTTAATAGTGAATGCTAAATAGCTAATATACTAATATATTGTATTTATTATCTAATTCCAGTTATGCATAGCATGATAAGTATCATAGTTATGTACTATTATATATTTATATTATTATAGTCAAATTATAAATACCAAGATAGTATATTATAAACAATGATTAGTGATGAGTCATTTAATCACATATACTTTACAAATTATGTAATGCACAATTCATTACACTTGTTTTTATTTTTTTTACATAATTTAAATACTTAATTTGCAAACGATTTGATTGGTTTCAATGGTGGAAGCTAACATATTAATATGTTGGACTTATTATCTAATCTAGATATGTATAAAATGATAAGTATTACAGTTATATATTATCGCATATCTAAATAATTAGTCATATTGTAAATATTAAGATAGTACTGTAGATAATTATATACTATTACTGTTATTATTATTATAGGTACATGATATAATATAATACTATAAACTATTTGTTATTAATGGCCATTATTTATACAATATATTAATAGCATATATTTTCATTACATTTATATACCTATTTTTGTATACTAATTTGGTAATTCAAAAATGATAATTCAATACTCTATTCCACTTTTAAATTTGAATGCGAATTCGATAATTCCTTAATTGAAAATTTCATTTCCCATTTCATATCATATTTGTATTCAATGAATTCGATAAATACAGTTTTCATACCAAATATCGAATATCCGTTTTTTGATTTACCAAATTCAATTTGAATTCGGTAATAAATTCGGTTCGAAGTAAATTTGTTCACCCCTATTTTCGACCAACAAATAGTGTATACCTTTTCCGCGTTGAATTCAACACCCAAAATGCCAATTCTACCCTTCCTCGCTCAATAAATACTCCCTCGGACACCCCTCATGTTTCTTGAAGGTGCCTCTCGACTTCTTCAGAGCATCTTCGCTTCCTTTCTCTACACTTGTTTCTTGATTTCTTCAGCTCTCTTCCTCTTTCTAGAATCTCACCATTCGATCCCGTTTCAACGGAACAATGACTAGAAGCTTGACTTGTAGCCCTAATTCCAAGAAAACCGTCAAGTTCCTGTACAGTTACAACGGCCAAATCCTTCCTCGCCCGTCCGACGGCGTTCTCCGTTACGTCGGCGGCCACACTCGTATTCTCTCCGTCGATCGCTCCATCTCTTTTTCAGGTACATTTATTTTCTTTCTTTAGATTCATCTAATTATTTTTGGTTGTTGTGAAATTGATTTTGTTGAATTGACTTTTGTTTTTAGACCTGCTGGTGAAATTTGGAGAATTAACTGGAACTTCGGTGAATTTAAAGTGTAAGTTACCGAGTGAAGATTTAGATGTTTTGGTTTCGATTAAGTCCGATGAAGAGCTTAGGAATATTATCGATGAATACGACCGCGTTTCGGAGTTCAGTCACCAGGAGTTGAAGGTTAGAGCTATATTACCACCAGTGCAATCAGTGAACAAGCTCTCTTCACCATCTCCGCCGTCCTCTCCGATGCGGTTTCAGCGTCTGAGAATGGCTGCTCCGGCGATCTATACTCCGTCTCAGCCGTCAACTCCGGTGTCGTTTAACTGTTCTCCCACTCAGTCGAGGCTTCAGCAGAGGAAAATGGCTCTGGGGGTTATCAACAGTCTCCGCCGCGTGCGGCGGCAAAGTGTTGCTCGCCGCTGGAGGTCATTGGCTATCCTGCTGGCGTAAGGAAAGACGGCCGGAGAAGTCGATGCTGTCCTCACGGAAGCCCTAGGCAGCAATATTTTGTTCCTTATTCAAATACTTACTGCCTGATAAACCCCTAGAAAAATAATACAGGAAATAGAAGGAAAACAAAAAGGAAAAGGAGAACATTCGAACTACGTTTGAGAAAAATACAGAGTAGATAGATACACAGACTTATATACGTATATACGGTTGCAAAATAGCTAGAAATTGGTTTTCTTTCTTTCCCTTTTTTTTTGGGGGGTTTGGACTCTGGAACGGAAGCTTGATGAGAATTGGATTTTTTTTTTTTTTTTTTTTGGGGTGTTGTTGTATAAACCATACACACTATTTTGGTGAAATTTTTTTCCCCTTTTTTGCTGTGGATTTTTGAGATGGGCTTTGAGGTTTGTCCAAAAATGCTTGATCTATCCAATTCTCCGTTTCTGAGCTGAGCTTTGTCAGGCGCCGTTTTCATGTGGGATTCAAAAGTGCAGAGTCATTTTTGTTGTCTTTTGTGTGAGATCCGCCGTGGCGTGAGGTGGTCGTCACAGTATCGTGAATTGCCCGTGCTTAGCATGGCGTCTGTGACCAGTTGCTCGTGGTCAGCGGGCAATATATATATATATAAAATATAAATGAAAGATTAAACTTATTTTTAATTTGGTTGAGTCTTTTTTTTTTAAAAATATATATTCGTGGTTTTTTTATGTATTTGTTAGTTAATTGAGGTATTAATGGTTTTTCGTTTTGTTTTCGCAGGTCAACGAAGGCAGATGGATTGGACCCGTTGAGTGGAAATTTTATGCTGGGTGGTGTAATGCATTTATCAATGGTCGGTTTTGGGGTAGCCAGTGGCCTAAGCCTATGGGGAATATGTCAAGAAATTGTGAACAATTAGATGGAAAAATATTCTGATTCGTGGTGGTGACGGACGTCAAGTCTCTCTAAACTTTTTCTTAAGAAAATGAGATGGAAAAATATTTAGGCAACGAAGATCACCTCCTCAGCAAACACATTTGGAAAAAAGAGGTTTGAGATAACTCGTGATGAGTGTGGTGCTACGGAGAGGTTATGACAACAAATGGAATTAAACATTTAATGGTACTCAAATTGAACCTAAACGGCTCAACCAAAGTCAGACCCCGAATCTTATAGGCAATAAACTGGTTAGTCTGACTATGAAATTTGATATTCAAATGAATTGGGTATTAAAAGACTCTTATATAGGAATGTGGGGTAATGAATTACAAAATCATTATATGAAAATAAGAACAAAATAAGCAGAAAGCATACATTGAGAGAAGTTCTATAGTATCATCTTTTGGGTAAAATATCATTAACTAAATATCAATAACTATTATTTCACCGTTGAATATGTTAGAAGAGATCAATTTTTAGATGATTCTAGGAGTTTAACTTATTGAATGATGTAAGGGTTTATTTAATTAGAATTGTGATCATGGTACCACAAGATGATAGAATTTTCTAGTTTTTGAGGTTTGGGTACTAAACTGTTTTTCACATCATAATATGGCCGGATAACATGAGGGGTCGGGAAAAGCTGGCCAAGTTGGTCAACATGTTTTTGACAACACCTGGAAATGAACTAGACTTTTGTGCCTTGCTTATCAGCGGAGCACACGCTTATAACACGGTAAAATGGCTTGTTGGCCCTTTGATTAATGAACAAGCATGCAAGAAGATGGAATCTTGACAATTGCAGGACTAATTAGTGACATGTTGGTTAAGAATAATGCTAGTGGATGGTGATTCATCACAAAGGAATTGTAGGCTCTGCCGAATATCCTAGGAACATTTCATTTTGGTAAGGACTAATTTGCAACATCTAGTTCAGTTTGAATATTTGGTGCATTGCGTGTACGACTGACCCATGATTTTCCAAGCAATTTGAGAGGTTTAAGTGCCTGGTGGGCCAAAAACTGCATTGGCATTAAATTACACGCAAAAACTGCCGTCAAGAGAGGTACAAATCAATAAGCATCCAATTGCATTACCATCTGTTTGATGCAAAATGTGTTAAAGATGCACAACTAAAGTATGCCACAGTCACATACGTGTGTGCTATAAATGTATAAGGTTTTAAACTCGAAATTTCTCTTTTCTTTTCCGTCCCCCAGAGAAGTTAGTTCTTCTCATCAATAGCGGAGTCTTGGTAATACTCAGGTGAAAAAACAAATATATTAGAGCTATTTTAGTTGGAGTCCAGTTATAAAAAGTGATTGTAAATCAGACATTAGTTGACAATAGATATAAACATGGAATCTCTAAAATCAAGGATGCGGTTGTAAGTATCAAGGAGATAGTTTATCTTTCAGTTTATTTCTTTTGTTTAACTCATATGTCGTTTATTATATAATTTCTCTATTATTTGTATAACTAGCATGGAACAATAATTATATTTCATAGTAAGTAATGACAATAGAGTCATACATAACAAATAAGTAAAACAAGAGAATGTAGATAATCCTATAATGCTCCACAACTAGTTGAATCACTTTTTCTTTTTTCTTTTTTTTTTCTGTCGAAAAAGTTTCTGTTTGTGCCTGTAGTAATCATTTTTGTTTATTCAAAATTCATCTCATACTACTCATTCTTGAATTTCTACCAATTATCAAGGTATAAACGAATCTTCTACAACCCAATGCCTTAAACGTATATTTTGTTTTGGTCAGTTGGCACGATGGTAATTTAGTAGAGTAAGATTATAATATAGGCCAATACTTAGATTAGCTGTCACTTCTCGTCCTAACCTCTCCTTTTTCTTTATTATCTTCTAAAGGTAGGGAAAGATTTTGAATAAATGATAAGCAGCCAATGTGCTGGGAAATAGAATAACATTCACAATGAATTATTAGGCGGACCTAACCTCCATTTTATTGAAGGAAATGGAATAACATTCACAGATGAATTATTCTTTGTAGGATTCTCACGAAAAGAAGGAATGAAGAGCAAGGATGGTTGCCGAACTTCTACTTTTGTGTCAAATCAACAAATCCTTAAAGGAGGATAAAAATTTTTGGTACTTACTGAGAAGTGGATGTAAATTAATGGCACTTCAAACTTTGGTGCGAAATGATTAGTATACTGGCCCCCCACTCAGACCTACAAATAACCAACAAATTTGGGGTATCTATTAAAAAGTGAATACGAATTGCTGGCACTTAAATTTTTGATGCGAAATGATTATACTTTCCTCACACTCGAACCTATTAATAATCAACAAATTTGAGTGTACTTACTAAGAAGAGGATGCAAATTGTTGGCACATCCAATTTTGGTGCAAGATGATGACTATTCTATCCTCCACACATATTTTAAATCAAGTCTCAATGAAAAAAGAACCAAGAAGGAGAGCTTCAAACTCCAATAAAGTACTGGGCTTTAAAGTTTATGATGGTGTAGAGATTATATTAAAGAAAAGTTAAACATTATAGAAATAAAAGTTTTTCTTTTAAAGAATCTAAGATTATCTAACCATGATCTCCTTTCACTCCATTTCTGTGCACTTTTGGAAAGCAATTTGACACAAAATAGGTATAACTAATCCCTTCTTTGTCTCTGCCTCCTTAAAAATCTACTCAAACATAAACAACCTTATCCCTTCATTTCTTTTCCGTTCCCTCCTTTTCCTTCAAACAAACAATCCTAATATCCCTCACCCTTGAAAAATCCCCTTCATTTCCGCATGTGGCATCCTCGTGTTTTTTTATAGCATTTCAGTATTTGCACGAAATGGATTGCACACAGATCAAAATTCAGCTCCTCTCCACCCCTGATGGAAATCCGCAATTTAGGAAATGATTATGCTTAGAATTTAGATAGAGACCACATTTTCAAATTCCTTCTGTCATGGTCCATAGGTTAACTATTACAACTATAATCTTCCACTTTTGCACCCGATTAATTTTTTTTTTCCCACACATTTTTGTCTCCAGTGGAATGTCGTTGAAATTATGCATCTTTATATTGGAAGATAGGTGAATATTTGTGAGGGAATCGTCCTAAATAGAATAAGTCGTGTTCATTATACTACTTATTCCATGCTTATCCAGCATGAGAATGTCACTACTCCTGTTTACTAAATTACATACAAGAAAAAGATCGATAGATAGAACTCGCAGTGCACAGTCGGCCTCGATCGACTTGGATTACTATAATACCTGTAACAGGCTTTTCACGAAAAGCATCAAAAGCTAGCTGCTAAAATGTTTTTCAAGTTATTAGTTCTTTTTAACTCAAAAGTTTGACACATCTCTCCTTCCCAATTCTCACAGCTATTAGGGCTCTCAAATGTGGTGCAATTATAATTCTGAACTCTCTCTCTCTCTCTCTCTCTCTCTCTCTTGGGTTAAATGGTAATACTCTACACTTTCTATTCTTTGGAGGGAGGGGGAGCCCAATTGGGCTAGTACAAAGGTTGGAGGTGAACCTCTAGGTTAGGAGTTTGTTTGGATAGGAGCTTGTTTGCTTAAGTTTTTTTACTTACATCAGCAACACATTGTTTAACCACCTTTTTATCTCACATATATTATATTAAAAAAAGCACTAGGTAGTTTTTTAAAAAAATTATCTCAAATAATTCACTATTCAAACATACTCTAGATAAGCACACTACTACACCATCAGAATTTTTTGAACAAAGGAAATATAATATTTTCTTGTAGTGCCCTACGTGGGATTTGAACCCCACCAGAGTCCGATGGTTTATAATTCTTAAAGTATCGTGAGGGAGTGAAAATTGATGAACAAGGAACACAGATCCTAAAGAGAATCATTTTACATAGGATTCAATAACAGTTAAACAGTCAATAGCATATAAACATCTGTTCGGGCTCTCACACTGCTGCTCTCGGCTAGTGTTACTGGAATGGCATCACATGCTTAGCCTCAAAGTATCGATTCTCATACCTGTCGGGGCTGTAAAGTAGCATGTAATCCAGCAATAATTTTCAAGCATCAAAACGAACAAAACACACACACACACACACATGGAGATATCTTCATACTCAGTACAACAAGTTTAACTGATCAACAATCAACAGCTGTTGGAATATCTACATCTGCAATGAGGCCTTAGAACAAGTTTACTCACTTTGGTTGGACTCTAGTTAATTTGAATATTAAAATTTATGGCCGGCTCTGATCTTAATACAAGGAGCTAGTGTGTGTATATCCATCAATGTAGAGGCTGTTTCTGCTACTGAAAGGTGAAGATAGGAAATACAGTTACTTAACTGAAGCGAAGGGTCGAGATTTGTCAATTTGTGAGAGATATGGCTGCCCAAAGTAATGAGAATGGGAGTAATGAGTCACAGCATTTTAAGATTCCTGAAATAAAGTTCACCAAGATGTTCATCAATGGAGAGTTCATTGATTCTGTTTCAGGTTCCCACTTAACTCTTCTTTTCGATCTTTCTTCATGTTCTCCAACATTCGTGGATTGAATATGAATGGAACTAAAAAGCACAAGAGTATTCTGCCACATAATCCTAAACGGAATGCAGATCTTACCTTCGAACTATTTTTCTATGGTATTTGTTTGAGATCACAATAGAAAGAGTAATCAGTCTGAGTGGAAAATAATAAGGTAGACTTGGTATCCACTATCCAGGCTACTTGGTGTTGCTTTTCGGATATGCACAAAGATGTAAATTACATCCCTTACTTATTTGAATGATTATTGGATACTGATGTTGCTATTCGATTTGACAGATTTTTGAATAGGTTTAATTACTATAATTGGTTAAACTAAATTAATTTAACTATTTTATTTTTTGTTTAAGGGGAAAATTTTCGAAAATTTTCATGTACAGAAAGGACATTTGAGACAATAGATCCAAGAAGTGGAGAGGCAATTGCAAAAATTGCTGAGGAGAACAAGGAAAATGTTGATTCGGCTGTCAAAGCTGCCCGAAAAGCTTTCGACCACTGCCCATGGCCTCGTTTTCCTGGCAGCGTATGATTCCTGTCTCCTTAGTTAAGACCAAATCGAGGAATCTCAGTACCGGTTACTAAAAGTCTGTCTTAGCAATACTTACCCTGTCACACTAGCCATTTCTTAAGTCTCAAAATATTCGTTATTTTTCTTTAAAAAATCAAGGTTAAATTAATATTTAGTCACTTGTAGTTTGGCCTATTTTTATATATAAAAAAATAAATTTCACTTTGTCCATTTAAATTATAGGTGAAATCCCACTTCAATTCCTAAATTTCGAAACAGGACATTTAAGTCCCTAAATTATAAAATCTGTCTCAATTATGTAAAATTGTTAACGGAATCTAAGAAGCTGTTAGTATTTCAGAGGCGTGAGAAAGACGTGCAATTGGTGTGATTGTATTAGTATTGGAAACTAAAATGATGAGGAAATAAAAGTAATTTCTCCCACTAAATATCCAACAAACAAATAAAGAAAAAAGAGTTTTTATTGTTTCATTTGCAATTTTAAGAAGAAAGAGACAAGGAAGGCTTTGAAGATCGGGATTCAGATGCGTTTGAGTCTTGGGTTGAAGGAAAGCATCAAAGATGCTTCTTACGTGCACGGTTCTAGAGAAAAGAAATCTCACCCATGGTAGGGGAGCCGACAGCCTATGGTAATGAAAATCATTTGTTCTAATTAAACAATTCAAGAGGGTGATGTGGTGATATGAGAACCACATAGTCCACAAGTGGGACCATAGAGCTAGTTCATCCAAATATTTGCTCAAAAACATTGGTCTCGTTTGGACTGTTTATTTAAGCCTTTTTTTGGGGTAGGTGGCTTAAAAATTGTTTGGACAGTTGTGAAATAAAGTGAGGCATCCGAAATCTGTACTGCCTGTCATAGTCAGCATTATGTTCAAGATTCCCACTCCATTTCCAAATAAGCTGACAGGTGGACATATTGGACGGTGTAGATTAGATAACCGTTGAAAGGCATAGAATGGCAGCAGTAATTGTTGTGGGCTGTCTCAACCACTGCATCGGCCAAACTCTTTCTCGCCCCTTTAACAGATCCGTCTCTTCCAAACTCCCTAGTCGGAATTACGTCGGAGCCCCAGCTCAGTTGGTCGTTACTTTTTTTCTGTCGCGCTTCCAAAGAGCAGATTGGGCTTTGATTGCTATACATCCTGGTGGTTTTCTTCTTCAGCTTCATTCTCGTATTTCAACCGGAACAGAGCACCACCTTCACGGCCGTTCGTAGCTCCGGTCCGACCCTCCTACATACAGGTAAAATTTTTTCCCTTTTCAGATGCGAATGACAATAGAGGTTACTTATGCTTACCCTTTTCGTTTGATGTATTAATTTTGAATCCTCGGTTTCTTCACTTGGGAGGACAAATAGACCGGTTGGAAAACTCCAGGAAAAATCAATGGACATAGCTTACCATTTTTTTTGGGTGAATATTAACTGTATTCTATAATTGCCCTTGCAAATTGCAGAGAAAAAAAATTACACGTCTGTCTAGAGTAGTTAAAGTTCATGTGAAATTGGAAGTTTTCCAATTTCACAACCAGGTAAAAACCTGGGAGTCAAGTGTCAAACACCTTTACGTCCTATAGAGCAGGTTAACTCGGTGGTTGAAGACTTCCTAGCACGAGCAATATAGACTTTTTACTGCAATCTGCTACTCTGACTCAGGCCTATATGAAGAAGGCTAGAAGCCTGTTTATAAAGAATCGGACATAGGCTTCCAACTTGGTTGGAAATAGGTTAATGATATATTAACTTGCATTCATTTCAAAGCTACAAAAGATCAGCTTTCAGTTTCCAGGCAGCACTTTAAGCACCAACCTTTGTATTGAACTCCCAGGCAACTTATACGCTTTCCTAGGCAAAAGAGTCCAACTGAGCTGGCTTTCACAAAACATGCAAGTCGACATGTGGTACCTATGGGAAGTATCTTGCATTTTTGCTTAGTTTAGAACGTGCTCTATAGCATTCAACATCACATATATATGTATCTTTAATTTCTATGGTTCTGGGATTTTAAGGATTAATCTCACTTCTCCACACTGACTGGCATCAAATCTCTCAAGCTGAGCTCATCCGTGTGCCTGCTTTGCATGTTCTGATACAATTACTTTTCGAGATTCGTTACAATCCGGGCCATACTTGAGGACAACCAGTACAAACTACTAGTTGCAATTGACCATTGATTTCCATGTCCAGGCCCTGATTTTTATCAAAAACATAACCACACCTAATAACCTGCCGAATATGTCGAACAGAGTGGTGGAAAAAATCCTCTTAACAAATAGTGGATGGATGCATTTGTTCTGTCTCCTTACAGCGCATTATGTCACAGCTTTTACTCCTTCTCCATGTTTTATTTAACAACTGTTGGAGTTGATTTATTCAATGAATAGTAGGTAGTTTTCAGTGAAATCAGGCATGGTGTTTCAGTCTTATGCGAAGTGAATAAAAATCTTTCTAAGCTAATATATACGCAAGATTCAATCATATTTTGCTCCTTATCCTTTTTTTTTTCCCTATGGTTCAGTTTGAAGTCTCTTAGAACTGCTTTCAATGCGAATTTCATATGCATTTATCAAATTTTCCCTCTTCAGTAGAATTAGGCATGTTCTTTGAATTGCTCACGTGCACCCAGAGATCTCTTTGAGATTTAGACCCTATTGTTCATGATGTTTTATGGACTAAGGGTGTTACCAACCGTCAGTGATAGGTAGATATTGATGGCTGGTGTACCCTTCTGCATTATTATTCGCTATCTGCTTGATTACTGAAATGTTTATTCTTTCTTTGCCTTCTTCCTGGTTCTTTTGCTGTTTTTTAAAATGATAAATATGAAATGTAGATGGTTGCCTGATACTTGTTTGTAATGTTTATCTAAAGGGTCATTCCCATGTTCAAGTGGTAGTTTAAATGTGTTTCTGCTTTTTCATTTCGATAACCAGTTCCAATTTTATAAAAAAAAATTCTAGGTGCAGATGATCAGTTCTTTGTGCAAATTTCAAGGCCACATCTCCTTTTTTGCCCCCTCTGTGAGCTATTTTGATTTGATTTAGCTATTTTGATTTGATTTTTTAACATGCTTTTGGTTGTCCGTATAGATCCTATGTTCCAAGCATCTAATGCTCTTCAGAATGTTCCAAATTATATGGAGTTTCTCTTCATGCCTTCTTTGTGGCATAGTGGTTACAAAGAAGGCATGAAGAGCTAGTCAACCCTACTAATATTTTAGTATTGCAACAAGCTGCTAGTTCTTTTTTTTCCTGAAAATAGATGGACCTTTCTGCTCCCGTTTAAAGTGACATGAAGCACCCACTTAACTTGTTTGTGTAGGCAACCTTGTTTGATTGATACTTTGACTAAGTAAAAGAGATTAATTGTTTTGTTTCCTGAATATTTCATCCGAACACATAATTGGGAAACTTGTTCACATATCTCAGTTAGTGTTTGCCTGGCTGAAATTTTCACAAATGCATAAAATACCAGTTGTCGACACAAGAATTTGGGCGTGAACCTATAGGGTACTTTTGTTCCTTCTTTTGACGATTCAGTTCAAATCTGGTAGGAGTCATGTTTAACGTGCATGCTACTTCGAATGCCAAATATGATGTAATGATAAGTCTGCAGTTAGTGGTGGATTATTGGGGTGACTGTTGCTCTCTCTCTCTCTCTGTGTGTGCCTGTGTGTGTGTGATGTCAAAAACATATTACTCCTCAAGTACCAGGCTGTGTTGATTGCTCATTTTGCTTGTCTTTGGAAAAAGGCAAATGAGTTATAGGACCTGTGAAATTATTCCACACATGGTGTGTTTCCCTGAATTTTTTGATCCTTGGCTGCAAAAAAGATTTTTCACCAGTTGGATGGACGTGCTGACACTTGTTCCTTGTTCATTTTGCCTTTTTAACATTGTAAATTTTGGCTTCTCTTCAAACTGCCAGCTACTATTCATCTTGCTGTTTCATTTTTTCCCCGTAGCTCCTGTTCTGCCAAAACCAGCCATGGTACAGTTCTTCATTTACTCTTTTGACTGCTTGTATGGAATTTCCAACTTCTGTGCTTTGGTCATGAATATTTTTGGCACTTATAAATGGGGTCTTGATCTTCCATGTCTACATATAAATGGGGTGCTGGAATCGAGGTTCTGAATTTCATTTGTCATTGCTTATTGCAGGTTCATCCTATTATATCTAAGCACCTTACGGCGCTTCCCGGGCACACGGCATCCCAGGTGGTTGCTGGACATTGCGTGGCTCTATGCTCCGGGTTGCGCTGTTGCGATTCTATGAGTTTTAGCCTGCTGATGTTAAACTGCTGATGCCCCCAACAAAAAGGAAGGAAATTAATAGTTAGTATTGTCGTACATTAATTGCATGATTTAATGGGTCATTTACGATTGCATGTATTAGCTAAAGTTATGTAGGTGTGTTGTTTCCAGGCTCTCCTATCAGCTGCACATCAGACTACACCGTTGAGTCTTCAACTGCCTCCAACGACTTAGAAGAGTGCGTTAGCAACTTCATGGACAAGGTGACTTTACATTTTTTAGAAAAACTTCACTGATTACACATTCGCTGCTTACAGCAGTCCCGTTTGAGTCAAATTGTTCACTTTCTGCAACAGGAAATGTCTGACAAATTCGAATGGACACCTGAAATGGATGAGCACTTCATTGATGCATACATTGCCTTCAAGAACATGCATAAATGGGACAAGCGCAAGACCCTCGAATGGAACTTTGGCCAAATAGCTGCACACTTGCGTGAGAAGCTGTCCATTGAAGTCACTGGCCCTCAGTGTCAATCAAGGTTCTATCGCTTCAAGAAAAAATGGCATGTTTTCTGCAAACTTCGTGGGAAGTCCAACAAGTCCGACACGGGGATCGGTTGGGAAGAGGATACCCAAAATTTCACAGCGACCGACGAGCATTGGGATGCCTTGGAAGCGGTGAGAACACACTGCTATGCTTTTTACTTGTACACGCCTTTACATGTTATTGCGTTCTGGACTATGTTGAAAAAGTCCTCACCATTGCCTGAAATTGATTTTCCTTTGTAATCCGTACTTGTGTCTAGGAAAATAAGGATTACGCCTCTTTCAGGGCGCCCTTCAGTAGCGTCCTATACGAGCGTGTAACCCCCGTCATTCTTGGAGAGACTGCGACAGGATCCCACGCACAATCAGCCGGCCAGCCCGTTCCACCTGAACAGTGCAAGTCCCGAGCTGCCTCCAAGTCACAGAAGAACCGAAAAGGCACGGGCGCCGGTTCATCCTCTTCCCAACTTCCAACCAGTAGCTGTCCATGGGAGGGAGACGATGTATATTACGTCTCGCCGGACCCTGGAGTGGTGATTGGAAAGCGAGCAGCAAGTAAATTGACTACTTCATGTGACCAAGAGGGCTCTAGAGGCACCAAACGGTCCAAATCATCTGGGGATAGGACGGAAGACGCTTTAAGCAAGATCAGCAATTTCTCGGAGGTAGCTCTGGTCGACAGACGGGCTCGGATGGAGAGAGAGGACATGTACAGCGTTGAGCGATGCCAAGATATTGTCGAAGCCATGGAGATCCCGATGATTGGAAGTTGGAAATGGGTTCGTATCTGGCTGAAGAAAATAGCTATGGTCACAGATTTCCTACGACGGTTTAAACGCTATGCTTATGTTGTTAAACATATGCGTAAACAGCGGCATTTGAACCTACAGGACTGGAACAGGAAATTTGCTTTGCAAATGTGAGCCTAAAATTTTGTAAAAAGATTCAATTTTGCTTTGTGCTTTTACCTCGAAGGATTTCATAAACGTTTGTTGTTTTTTTCTACATATGTGCTGTGAGTTGCCCTTTTAATCTCTTCTGCTTGCTTTTTGTATGGGCTTTTTGTATAGGAAAAGTTGGGGGGCAAGGGCAAGAAAAGGAGCCTATGGAGGAGTTCGTGAGGGGAGCTGGTTGGGTCGTCATCATGGAAAGGAGTTAAAGGGCATGGTAGGCATTATGCTGGATCATTTTCTTCGGATTCTGCATCAGTGAATAATGATAGTTATGTTCATTTTTTATTCGTTTTTCAAGGATTATGTACTGTATGTGTTGAGTATTTGTTGTATTTGTTGCCCGTCAGGTGAGGCATAGGCTGCATGCCTTTTCTATTTGCGTGAACTTGTTGGACTGAATGCAGGTCAACCAATTTTTCAGCTGCATTTGTTTGATCTGTCACAAAAGATATTTTAAGTTTCATTTGATTGACTGGGAAAGCTTCCATGTTTGCTTTTTCTCCTAATATGATATGTAGCTTTTGTAATTGGCTTGTTTTTTAAGTGGGTTGGCTAGTTTGACATGCGATTGTACACTATGGAACTTTGTTGTAGCCGGCCCTTCCAGCCATTCTTTTTTTCTTAAACTATAGCCAGTGGTCACTACAGCTGATATATCTTCCCATGCGGGAAGTTGAAAAATTGATGCTGGAATCTTTCTTTACAGATTTCTTGCATGTTGTGTCATATGAGAAGACCCTGAAATGGCCAATGTTTGCCTTAGCCCTGCCACTAAAGTCCAATACAGTAGCGTGTGGCCATGCTTTTAAAGTCTATTGTCACAGCTTTTACAGGCTAGTCTATGTGAGGTTATGAACACTGTGGCAACAGTGGTAAAAGCTTGTAACAGCCACAGGTTTCTTGTCAAGTTTGAATGACTGCAACACACTTTAACACAGTCGTGGGGACACAACAATAATTTAGGAGGCATGTGATACTACAGTGTTGAATCACAGAGAATGTGGTTTTACTGAATTTGTTGACTATAAAGACAGCACATGTGCGCTGCAAATTGTGTGATATGCTCAACTTTGTATTTACTGGTTCTTATATCGCCTACTCATACATATTTGCAAAGGTAAGCAACCACTTGGTTTACGCATACATCATTGTGAATCTCGTTTTATTTTTCTGTAGAAATTTGTTTGCACCTTCGGTTGGATTTGTGTGGTAGATCATCTTCAATTTGGAATGGGGTCACTCAATCCAATGAATCTCATTTAATACGGTATCTGGAATGTATAGTAGTAGTAGTTCAGTTGTTGTTGATTTGGAAATGGGGTTTTGCGTGGACAAGTGAAGACAGACGTCTTCAACCTGTCACATGAAGCTTTCATTAGACATTTTTCTCCAACGACCTAGGCCAAAGCTGTGTCCAGGTTAATTGGTCATTTTTCTTTGTAACGTATCATAGCCCAAACCTATGTCCATGTACACTCTGAGCTTAACAAGTTTTGTGTCTGTCTTCTTTTTAATATCTAATCAAAACAACTTACGAAATTGTCTACTATATTAGTTGCATTTTTTACCAAAAATTTATACTTACAGCTAATGAAGAAGTCCTCAATTCAACTGGTTTCCTTTCCTGAATAATTTCTTCTTCATTTTTTAGTAGTAGTAATTTATTTACAGATTTTGGTACATGTATCTATTCTTTTTCTGTTCTTTTATTTTTTTTGAATGTTCATGCTCCAGTGTACAGAAGTGAAGAAAATGTATTCTTTTTCCTTTTTTCTGACTTACAAACAATTTCATTCATGCATAACTTAGAAAATTTAGGGAAAAAAAATTCTATTCCTCACTATTAGACAATTGGCAAAAAAATTTCCTCTTTGTTTTGACAATGATGACTTGTTAGCTATTCACATTATTTGTTCTTGGGTTAGAGAAACAATTTTTTGTTAGTTTGGTCGCCAAACAATATGAAAATAAGAACAAGGATTAATTTGCCTATACGTATTTTTAGACTGTATGTGGATACTTATGTTGGAACCTAAATTGTAATTCCGAATGGTTGACGCTGTAAACATTTTATTTGCCTCATTTTCTTCTACTATCTAATGGTATTAAAAAATGAATACACAGAAGCCTTACTGATCACTATCACCTTTACTTTTGCATATAAAAGTTCACATTTGTTCTCGCATTACGCCCAACTTTTCAACTTCAAATAGTTTAGAGGCCATAATATATTAGCTGTACTACTTTGGTGTGGTCGTTAAGCTACAAAAATAATAAGAAAATTGTTTACTTTGCCTGCGTTTACATAATCAGATCAAATCAAAACGGTGTTTGCTTTATTGCTTTGTGACGCACTGAATCACCATTTGTCATATCACAAATGATAGTTATACAGCTCTTGTTCTTCCTATACTATTAGAGTCAGTGTCTAACCTACTTTTGATAAAAAGCCAAGTCAATGGCCTCAAACAATAGAGGGTCAGTCCAAGTAACTTCGGAGGATAGAAGCGAAACAGAGACCTTTTGGCATTGGCTGCGAGCTGATACTTTACCGACATGATGATCGAAAAAATCAAAATACCACGACATGATGGCTCATTGAGTGGTCGGCAATGGGTGGAAAGAAGATTAATAGCCATTATCGACGAATAATGGAAAACATCACGAATAACCGCAGATAATTTCCTCGGAGTTATGCAACATATTGGTCCGGGTATGTTTCCATACCAGAACGGGTGGAAATTGAGGAAGCCTTAGCAATGACATTAGTAATGGTCGACCATCCTCATACACAATAACTTTAAGTGAACGCTTCAACCGGTCCCTTGAAACAATTAGAAATATTCGCGAAAAGTATTAGCCGGATTATGTATGTTTTGCGAGAAGTAATAAAAGCCTTCACGACCAAACATCGTCCATCCCTCCAATTACCAACTCTAGAAAGTTTTTCCCATGGTTCAAGGTAAATGTTATGTGTAATTTATATAAGTGTAATTTGATTTATACATATGTGTGTATAAATACATACATATATATATATATATATATATATATATATATGTATCTCACAACATATGTGTACATACAATAATATATATATAATGGGTACATATACTACTGTTTATAAACATGTACATATGTAGCTTCATTTTTATATAATGATTTACATATGAACATACATATACACTTTCAATTATATATATGTATATATATATATATATATATACATATACATATACAACGCGAAATACAATATGTATATCACTTGATCGCTTATAAACATATCATTATATAGTTTCATTTACATATAATTTGATATATGTATATACATACATATAAAATTTTATTTATATACATGTGAATAAATATATATATATATATACAAATTTGTTTATAAAACATATCGTATATAGTTGCATTTATATGTAATCAATATATATATATATATGTATATTTACACGTATAATCAGATTCATTTATATATATGTATATATATAAATGTGAATAAATATACATACATATGTACATACGTCCTATTGGTTCGGTACTTATTCAAATGATCTCATCCGAAATTAAATATTTGTTTTTAATCAGTCACAAATCCGATAGTCTGTTATAGTTCGTTAGTTAATAATTAATAGTAACAATCTGCTAATTTTTTTACGTGCGTTAGTGCCGTAGGGCAATTGATGGCACACATATTCCATCTTTGTCCTCCCTGGACACCAAATGGCATACACCATCGCCATGGTGATCATTCACGAGAATCTTCTAGCGGTCGTGATTTTGACATCCGATTCAATTATATCTATGCTGGTTGGGAGGGTAGTGCCCATGATGCCCGAGTTTTAGAAGATGCAATGACATATCCATCAGATTTTCCGATGCCACCTCCTGGTGATTTATGTTCACAATGAACTTTTGTGTATTTCATCGTCTAAGATTTATCATCCCTATATCTTTCTTTGCTAACTAGTACTACTTTTGTCCAAAAAATAGGCAAGTACTACCTGGTTGATGCAGCATATAGGAACATGCCGGGTTTCCTGCCGCCATACAAGAATGTGGAAGAGTCCCAAATAAAAGGTTGTTCAACACACGACATTCCCAACTTAGAAATGTCATAGAGCGTACGTTTGGGGTACTCAAGGCAAGGTTTAAATTTCTAAAGGGTCCAGTTCCGAACTTTTACATGAGCACCCAGATTAGCGTGGTCATTGCTTGTTGTACTCTACATAATTTTCTTAGAATGACCCACACAGGGACAGCCAACTTTCGAATGTTTGAGGATGAAAATGTGCGGTTGAGGAAGATCTCGATCGGACCGCAGAGACACATGTCCAACCTTTCAATTGTTCTCTCCGCAGTCGAGGCATGGAAAGCAACTCGAGAGGCAATAGCGAATCAAATGTATGAGGCTTACGGTCGACGTCGGCGTTAACTAGTGGCACACGTCAAAAAAGCTTTCATGATTTTGTTGTTGGATTTGAAACGCGTCATCCAACCACATGTAATTCCTGGGTTTTAAACTTCGGGGTTTTTTAGTGTAACCGCACTATGTACTTAACTCACCTTTGGGTACTTTTCTCTTAATTGCGCCCGATTTAACCAATAAGCAGATTGGGGCAATTGACTTATCATGACAGGGATATGCTCAGGAACACCAAACTCCCGACAATTGTTCCGTAAGTGTAGCGCCACTTCCTTTAGTAACTATTCTCTTTGGAATAAATTGGAGGAAAAAGTCTTCTGCCTGTCCAAACACCTATCCACAAAAATTATTCACTTGCCTGTCCAAACACCTATCCACAAAAATTATTCACTATCCAGACGCTTATTTCATTATTTCATTATTCACAATAGTCAACTCAGTCATAAATCAAATAATATCCCAAATAATCTACTATCCAAACGCCACAATTGCAATCCAAAATTGAGACAAAGGAAGAAGCTCGTTAATAGTAGACTCTGTTCCTTCAATGCCCTTGGTACGTTTGGATTCCTTGTTTTTGGTGCTATTTGTGAAACACAGCACTGTAGTATTGTAGATGTGAAAAAATGGCACTGTAGCTGTCTTTGGATATTTTTGTTTCTATTTTTTTTTCTTTTCCTTTTTCTTTTTCCTTTTCTTTTTTCTTCTCTTCCCTCTTCTTCTCCCACCCCTATCCCGGTCACTGGGATTTTTTTTCTCCTCTCCTCCCTCCCCTGTCCCCCTGAATTCCTCACCAGAGGTCGCAGCCCGTGCAATGGGAAGGGGCTAACGAGGAGGCGGGAGGGGAGGGGATGAGAAGAGGAGGAGGGTGAGGGAGGAGAGGAGAAGAATTTTCCTGATCACCAGGCCTGGCCAGGATGGGGAGGGATGAGAAGAAGAGGGAAGAGGAAAAGAAAAAGAAAAGGAAAAGAAAAAGAAATAGAAATTTATTGTGGTTGTTTACTTTTGAGTTAATTTTAGGGTTGTTTACTGTTAGGGTGTCTCCTTGTTATCAAAACAAAATAAAAAATAGCAATCCAAACGTAACCCAACTATTATCAGTGTTTTTCATGCCCTTAAACACCGAATTTTAAGATTTCGCAACAATTTTACATAATTGGGATCGATTTTTTAGTTTACGGATTTAAGTATTCCATTTTGAAGTTTAGGAACTAAAGTGGGATTTTGCATATAGTCTCAGGGGACTAAATAGAATTTACCCTATATAAAACTCCTATTTGTTTCAAAATCTAGATATAATCCTTATACTTGAAACAAAAGTGTCGAAATGAGTGGAAATCATTCTCTATACTGAAGTCAGCTAGAATGCCAAGAGTACTCCTTAATGAAGACAAAAATTATTTGCTAAGCGCAGAAGATTATATGTATAGTATTTGGAATTATAGAAGGATCATGTAAAAAAGAGTTAAATGCTCCTCAGATCCAATTTAATTCATATGGATACTAATTAAGTAAATATGAGATTTCTAGTTCGATTCTCTCAAACTTCCCTTTTTGGCTCTTTTGCCTTTCAGCAGTGGAGCCTCTCTTGGGGGCCGAAAAACAACAAAAGGGGGTTAAATTACACGGGGTTAAAGTGTGATTTACCCAAGATATATATCTTGACCACTATAGTCATTTTAGCTTTTAAATAGGGCAGCATTTACATTTTAGCTGATTTCTTTATGGAGGATGATTGCGGTAACATTGATAGATTAGTGCTGTGAAGGGATTGTGCACAGCATTTGAAGCTACAAGAGGATAACGTAAAACAGTACAAAACTGTAGAGGGCTAAAGTATAATTTATCATTCATAATGCATTAAATTTTCAAAAATGACCTTCTTCGATCTACAAAAAACCGTCCAAGTTTTATGCATATGAACTATCATGCAATACTTCACCCCCTGAAAAGTTTTTCTCATTTTTGTGCCAAAACCAAAGTGTTAGTAGACCATAGAATTGCTCTTGAGACTGCTTGAGATTACAGTCCTCTTTCTCTTTTGGTTTGTCATCAGGCTAGGCGAAAGATATTGTTGAAGTTTGCAAATTTGATCGAGGAAAACGCAGAAGAACTAGCCGCTTTGGATGCAATTGATGCTGGAAAATTGTTTCACTTGTTAAAGATTGTTGATATTCCACTTGCTGTAGACACAATCCGCTACCATGCAGGGGCAGCAGACAAGATACACGGGGAGACTCTGAAACTGTCCAGAGAACTACAAGCATATACCTTGCATGAGCCCATTGGTATTGTAGGCCACATTATCCCTTGGAACTTTCCGCGTCTGCTGTTTGCCATGAAGGTTGGCCCAGCATTAGCTGCTGGTTGCACCATTGTTGTCAAGCCCGCTGAGCAAACACCACTCTCGGCCCTCTACTGTGCACATTTGGCAAAGTTTGTAGTCGTCTTCAATATTGCAAGTTTGCAGCTCTTGTCTAATTCTGAATTTAAATACTCCATTTACCAATTGTTAATCTTCAAAGTTGAACAGGCTGGTATCCCTGGTGGAGGGCTTAACGTTGTAGCAGGCCAAGAGCTGGGTGGTTGACGATAAGTTCAACCCAAATTCTCATCAAGGACCCCAAGTATGTCGATGAACAAATAACTGAAAGTTACTACACTAAATTTTATTCTAGCATAATTCGTACAATTAACTTAATATGTGCAACAATGCAGGTCAACAAGACACAAAATGAGAAAATCCTTTCATATATCGAGCAGGGCGAGAAGGAGGGTGCCACCTTATTTGACGGTGGCTAGCCTTTGGATAGAAAAGGCTACTACATTGAACCCACCACATTCATCGATGTCAAAGTAAATGCTTTAAATCAGCAGTGACCTATATGTGGTTACAAAGTCATTTTTTTATCTGTTGACTTTTATAAATGAAACATAAATAAAAAATTTTCCCCCTTCGTGCAGGATGACATGACTATTGCGCAGGAAGAAATTATTGGGCCTGTTATGTCAGAATTCAAATTCAAGTAAGGCATTTGAATATAAGTGCAACCTTCGGAATGATGGATTCTCAAGAATTAATTTCTAGAAAATGACCATGTGTAACCAATTAATGTGGATGAACCTCTCTTGAAATTGCCCAGTGAACAAATCATTTCTCCTTTTCTCTTTCTTTTCAATTAGTACTTTTGTTTTAAATGAACGTGATGATCATAGTTTTGTATCATCTACGTGCACAGGAATGTAGAGGAGGCCATCAAGAGAGCCGAAGGGCCGAAATATGGACTAGCCGTGGGCATTATGACCAACGACTTGAATATTGCAAACAAGGTTTCAAGATCAATCAGGCTATTTGGATAAATTGTTACTGTGCCATTGATGCAGACTGCCCTTATGGAGGGCATAAAATGAGTGGTTTTGGAAGAGATTTTGGGATGGATGCCCTCAACAAGTATCTTCAAGTCAAATCCATTACTACCCCATTTCACAACTCATCTTGGCTCTTGGCAATTCTCCATGTCAGCCAGGCAATTGATAAATTTCTTTTCATTCTTTTTGGAGGTTTTTTTTCCTTGTGAACTTGGTTTTCTGCCATTCTGAGAATAAGCAAGTTCCGTTCTACTTTTCCTATTGTTGTTGATACAGAACGGGAATGTCTCCCCCATCATTCGTCCAGGATCTATGCACTCTAGGATTATGTTTCGACAAAAAATTTCGTTGTCACAAAATGATAGATTGATTTTAAGTGTGGATAAAGCTAATCATTATCAAGAGTAAAACATCCATCAAGGACAATGTACATGCCAATATGTACATATACATAGGGGCGTTTTGCGTGTGTGCTTGTCGACCTATTTTAAGTTGGAGGGCAATTTCAGCATTTCAAAAAGTCTTTTTCAATCGGTAAAATTCCAATCCTAAAGCTTGAATCACGAGTTTCCACTTTGCAAGCAAATTTGAGATGGTTAGATTAAGGCCCTATTTGATAATTCAATTCAACATTTAAATTTAATGAATTCAGATCTTAGCAAGTTCAGATGTGTTTGATAACTAAAAATAGAAAATCTGAATTAATTAAGTGGCACTGAATTTTCTAAATATAACTTGCTTCCAAAATTAAGATTATGACTTAATGTGATACACATTTGAATGTATTAGATTTAGTACTTAACAATTCAATCACTAATTGATTTAAATTTTAAATTTCAGATTTTAAATTTCAGTTTTATCAAATGCATGCAAAGTGTCTAGTAGGTTGTGATTGCATTTGAATTAAATTTCAAAAAAAAAAATGTGGTTAAGATACGATGCATATCATATAAGAAACACGTAGCTATATACGTGTCTGCTATATATGATAGGCTGATAGCACAAGACTGTAAAGTCGAGGGCCTTCTCCTCCTTTCTTTTAAGGTAATTAAGGAGTTCAGAACGAAATGTTGAATAAAGCCAGCAATTTAACACGGCACTCTCTAGTAGCACCATGTCCCTCATCATTGCTGGAAAAATTATCTTGTTTCTTCCTTATTTTGGGGTGTGGCCTAAAGCAAGCCTATGTAAGCCGAAATGTAGGGCGACAAGATATAGATCAAGAGTAGGAAAAATTTGGAGCAAAACTAAACTTGAAAGCATTGATCTCTGTAATTGTTTTAGCACAAATTGACCAACCAGCCACAATTCCTTTAAATGGAAATAATTTAAACAATAACCACAATTTACTTTTCTACCATAGAGCTCAACACGAATTTTAGATTGACACTCAACATAACTCAAGTCTAAAACACACGTGTTGCTGAACAAGAACCTAAATTGGAATATTGTCAAATTTGCTGACTAAGATTACATGACAAAAATTGTAGACGGGTCGGCTAAGGCACTGCAGCCGACAAGTATGACGAGAAGCAGGAGGGCACCACATACTTATCCTCAAGTACTAATTTCATAGAAGATCCGAGAGAAATTCATTATACCTAGTGAAACAAGGAAGTAGAGTCACGTATGTTTACATACTAGAAAAGATTCTTTTCACTATATATATTCATCAACGTATATGCTGTTTCTTCGCGTGAAGGAAGAACATAGGAAACAGAGTCACTTAACTACGTGAAGGATTGAGACTAGTGAGACATATGGCTGTCCAAATTAATTGCAACGGAAGCTATGAGCCTTTGCAAGTTAAGCTGCCTGAAATAAAGTTCACCAAGCTATTCATCAATGGAGAGTTTGTTGATTCTGTTTCAGGTTCCTACTTGATCCTTCTTGTCCTTCACTCTTTATGTTCTCCAACATTCATGGACTCAAGTTACTTGGTATATCACTTACTAGCATGATGCAGGGATATTTGTGTTGAAATTCAATGTAGAAGATTCCTGAATAGGTTTACTTACTATACTTGGTTACACTAATTGTACTACTATATTTTTTGGGAAAATTTTGAAAATTTTCATGTACAGAAAGGACATTTGAGACAATAGATCCAAGAACTGGCGAGGTGATTGCGAAGATTGCTGAGGGAGAAAAGGAAGATGTTGATTTGGCTGTCAAAGCAGCACGAGAAGCTTTCGACCACGGCCCCTGGCCTCGTTTTCCTGGCAGTGTATGATTACTGTCCCCAATTCTTCCCGTAATTTTTGTCTTAATAGCTTGACATAGTTAACTTTTTGTTAGCTGTGCAGTATTTGTCACAGATGCTATTATTGATGTCGGAAACTGATTGTCCCCTTAAAAATCAATCACACAACATTTGATTTTCAATGACTACTTTCTCTGAACTCCAAAAAACTGTCTGGTTTTTGAATAAGAACAAAAATGGAATATTTCAACCACCAAGAAGTTTCTAAAGACATTGTGCAAAAATCAAAGGTGACAGGCGAACTTAGTGGACCAGAGTATTGAGTAGTATCATTTCGGGACTAATTAGATTAAACTTTTCCTCTGTCTTTAATTCTGGTATGTCACCAGGAGAGGCGAAGGATACTCCTAAAATTTGCAGATTTGGTCGATGAAAATGCAGAGGAACTCGCCACTCTGGATGCAATTGATGCTGGAAAATTGTTATCCTTGGGAAAGATGATTGATCTTCCACTTGCAGTAGACACAATCCGTTACTATGCAGGTGCAGCAGACAAGATACATGGGGAGACTCTGAAAATGACAAATGAACTTCAATCATATACTCTACACGAGCCCATTGGTGTCGTCGGACACATCATTCCCTGGAACTTCCCTAGTTTGATGTTTGCCATGAAAGTTGGCCCGGCGTTAGCTGCTGGTTGTACCATGGTTGTCAAGCCTGCTGAACAAACGCCTCTCTCAGCCCTCTATTATGCACATTTGGCTAAGCTGGTTAGCCTTCAATCTTGCAATTCTGTCCAATCTTGAATTTAAACACTCCATTTACCAATTGTTAATCTTAAATGTTAAACAGGCTGGAATCCCTGATGGAGTGCTTAACGTTGTACCAGGATTCGGACCTACAGCTGGTGCTGCAATTAGCTCTCATATGGACATCGATATGGTAAACATATGATTTTTGTTTTAAAAGTATAGAAGGTCCAAGGGAAAAATGTGGTAGAGAATCAAGAACCCCCTTGTAAGACGAGAAATAATGACCCTTAGCCACTTGATCATAATCAATTCTGGATTAAGGTAGACAAGGAAAAATGTGGATAAGAATTGAACCCTCTTTATAAGTCGAGAAATAAAGACCCTTAAGCACTTGATCATATTCGATTCTTGAATAAAGTAGTCGAGAATGAACCCTTGTTCCAAAACGACAAATAGAGATCCTTAACCACTTAGTTATATTTGATTGTAGATACTTATGCACTGAATACAAATCTACATTTTTGATAGAAAAATTCAATTAACCTTCTTATTTGGCTAATGTATGTATTTCTTTTGCAGATAAGTTTTACAGGTTCTACAGAAATAGGGCGTCTCATAATGCAAGCTGCAGCCACTAGCAATTTGAAACCTGTGTGTCTAGAACTTGGGGGCAAGTCACCTTTTATAATCTTCAACGATGCAGATGTTGACAGAGCAGCAGAACAAGCCCTGCAGGGATCATTTTTCAACAAGGCACTACTTTTTTTTTTTTTTTTTTTTTTTAAATTTCTTATTAGTTACCTACTAATTTATTATTTAATATAAAATTTTGTTTTGCATTTTTCTACCTTGGCAGGGTGAAATATGTGTGGCTGGCACTCGTGTTTTTGTCCAAGATGGTATTTATGATGAATTTCTTCTTAAGTTGAAGGAGAAGGCCAAAAACTGGGTTGTTGGCGATCCTCTCGACCCAAATTCTCATCAAGGACCCCAAGTATAACGATGAACAAATAACTAAAAGTTATTACAGTAGATTTTACTGTACAATAATTCGTACAATTAACTTAATTTGTTCAACAATGCAGGCCGACAAGGCACAGTATGAAAAAATCCTTTCACATATTGAGCAGGGCAAGAAGGAAGGTGCCACATTATTTTATGGTGGCAAGCCTTTGGACAGAAAAGGCTACTATATTGAGCCCACCATATTCATCGATGTCAAAGTAAGTGCTTTAAACCAACAATGATCCACATACAATCACTAAGTCATTAGGCATTCTGTTGAATTCTTTGAATGGAGTATAATCAATTCTTTTTTTGCTCATGCAGGATGATATGACTATTGCGCAGAACGAAATATTTGGACCTGTTATGTCAGTATTCAAATTCAAGTAAGGCATTCAAAGTATTATCTAATTGATGATGGATTCCCCAAAATTAAATTTCTAGAACATAATCATGTCTACTCAAATAATGTAGATGAAACTTACCAAAAAATTTTCATAACATTTTTTTGGAATGTGATGTGTCTGAAATAAAAAAGTATTATAAAAATAAAAAATTGTTTGAAGAATTTGTTTCGAGAACAATCATTTTTTTTTTTAAAAACCAAAATTGACTAATCAAGTAGAGCAGCCAACCATATGAAGCCGCTGGATACTCCAAGAGTATGGCCAGTGGCCTTGAACCTCTTGCCCAGTGGACAAATCATTTCTGCTTTTCTTTCTCTGTTCTATTAATTTTTTAATGCCATGGTGATCATAGATTTATATCAACTATGTGGACAGGAATGTTGAGGAGGCCATAAAGAGAGCCAATGAGACGAAATATGGATTAGCAGCAGGCATTATGACTAATGACTTGAACATTGCTAACACGGTTTCAAGATCAATCAGGGCTGGTGCTATTTGGATAAATTGTTACTTTGCCTTTAACGCAGACTGCCCTTATGGAGGGTATAAAATGAGTGGTTTTGGAAGAGATTTTGGGATGGATGCCCTCAAGAAGTATCTTCAAGTCAAGTCTGTCACCACCCCCATTTACAATTCACCTTGGCTTTAGGCATTTCTCACTGTCATCCCTGCAATTGATAGGTTCCATTTGTTTTCTCCCAGTTTTTTTTTTTCTTTGTCAACATGGTTTTTTAACATGCTGAGAAAATGCGTGTTCTGTTCTATTTTTCCTAGTATTTCTTTATGCAAAAACTCATCTCCCTCATTATTAAGCTGAAAATTTCATCTCGAAATCTATGTTAAGAGTAGTGGCAGATCCAGGACTATATTTTTGTAGACGGTAACTGTGAACTTATAGATTCGTTATAGAGTTAAGATTCATCTCTAATGTATGTGTTTATATACCCATTATAATTGCAGTATTGCTTTAGATTTACAACGAAGATCATGTCTGTTAAAGTGAATCTATGTAGAATTCTTATGTAGGCAAGAGAATGGTATAAATTTTATGAAGGAAATCTAAATAAATTAAATGTGTTAATTTTGTAAATTTTAAAAGGAGTCAGACCGTAAAAGTTTTATAGAAACGGGGATGGATGTTGCAAATAGGTAACTTTTACATACAAAATTGAGGGTTGGCAAATATGGTGCAACGAAAATACTACAACACTTTAAGTCTGCTATGCAACACTTTAAGTCCTTTGGGGGGATGGGTGAGGGGGTTGCAAACGCGAGAACAAAGGAGAGAAACTTCTGTCGTCAAGTACTAAGAGCAAAAAGCTCATAAAAAAAAAAAATCTGTGTATTCACATGCGTCTGTGTAAATCTTCAAAATAAATGTTTAACTTTCAAAACGATATGAAGAGCTATTTAATTTGCTTGAAAATTGACTGTCTTTTCAAGGGGAAAATTGCCAATTCCAAAGCCTAAGAACAACCTAGCTAGCTATGGAAAATAATTATGGGTCCTGATAATGTAGTTGGGTCAATCTGCAGATATACTATTTAACGTTGGCCAAATCTCAAACCTACAGTTCCATAATGTTGTAGGGTCTTTTTGAGACTTGTACCACTTCTTTGTACTTCTTTTCCAACAATGCGATTTTTTTTTGTAGCCAAAAAAAAAATTTTTTTTTTTTGGAAATTTTTATTGACAAATCAGCATGAGAATCTTTTAAAAAGAGGATAAACCTCTTCTTTACGCAGTAAAAGAAACAATTTCTATTCACATATTAATCAATCTACTTAGACTAAACAGCTAAGAGGTGTATTCCATAGTCCATTCTGCAGAAGCCTCCATGTGAGGGCCCAAAATTTTTAATTTATTTAAATATGCATAACAATATTTTTATTATGGTTATTGACCTAAAATATTAGTTAATTTATGCTTCAAGTTATTATTTTCTAATTTAGAGAATTTTTTGTGAATCAATTGCCGGTGTTTGGTTTCAACCAGTTTAAGTATCTAATTTTTGTTCCGAAGCGTGAATAGTAATTTTAAGATGAAACCGAGCATATGTAGAGATATTGCATATATATATTTAAGGTTGGACAGTGTAGGAATGAGATAAACCAGTGAAAGTTAGAGTGTCGCGCATTGACGCGACAAAAAGTGGTCTTTTGACCACTTTTCCTTATATTAAGGAAGTGGCACCTTTTTGTCTCCCTTAAAGCCATTCTTCTTGCTTTATTGCTTCATTTTTCAGCCACACTTGAGGGTAGAGAGAGAGAGTGCAGCCGTGAGCTTAGAGAGAGAGAAGAGAGAATGCTTTCAAATTTTGTTCTTCCAATTTCTTCTTCCTCCTCCTCAATTTTCCTTGTATCTTGACCACCATTGGAGAGCTTCAACTCACTCCTTGTTGCTGCCCATGCCAGCCGTGTGTGAGGGAGAGGAAGAGTGAGGAATCCGAGAGTGACAAGGAGAGAGAATGTGAGAAAGAAAGCTAGTTTTGTTCTTCATCTTCTTGTTCTTGAAATTTGTGGAGGAAACACCAAAGATCAAGCAAATCCTTGGCTAAGATTGGAGATTCTTGAAGTTGCTAAGCTTGAGGACTCATCCTTGGTTCGAGACTCACGAGATCCTACTTGATCTTGCTAGATCTAACTAGATCTTGAGGTGAAACACTTCAATCCCTTAGTATTAACTTTATTAGTGGTAAATCTTTTAGATCTACGGATTATTTTGGTAAAAATGATTATGTTCGGAACATTTGAGGTGGGCTCTTGAATTCCCAACTTAGGTAGATGACTTGAGATGACTTTTAGGTAGCGGTCTTGAGGACTTGATTGTGGTTGTGGTTGTTGTTTGTGAGATGAGTTCATTTTATGGTTAGAAAGTAAGAATGATGTTGAAAATTTTAAAGAAAAATCAAGAGGGCTGGCCGAACCTCATTTGGAAAGTTATGACGCTTGATTTCAAACTTTTACGATGTTTCTTGGCTTGATTTTTCTCAAACAACTTTTTACTACGAGTGTATGTTGATTTGGAGTCAAATTCTGGAATTCTCCATGGTTGAAAGTTGAGTTTTTCACTGATTTTTGGAAGGAATCTTATTGCATACCAAGTGTTTGATAAATTGACCCATTTTTGTGTCAACTTGAGCTGCATATTTGTCTATGAAAATGGCCAAATCAATTCTTGTGCAAAACATGAAAGTTGTAGACATTTGAGTTAAGTTTTCACCTGAAAAATTTCAGAGTAATCAGAGCACTGTAACTTGTGAAATGACCAAAATACCCCTGACTACCCATTACCCTGTTTTTACTGATAGTCTTCATTTTCAGCCAACTTTCCGAACTTTCTGGCACTTGTAGAAGATGAACCAAAACTTGAATTTTATACCATTGAAAACTTTATGAGTCTAGTTTTAAACGCCACTGACGGCACTCAATTTTGATTTTTCTACATTGAGTGATAGTCTTTCTTCCAAAACTGCCCAGAAATGCTATTTTCAACCCGACAGTTTTATTTTACTTCTGTAATCGTGATTTTTGACCCTGAAAATGCATGAAATGAATTTTAGAGTCTTCATATGAATTGTAGGTTTATGTCTAAGCTTCGAAACGGCATAAAATTTGTCTCAATCTGATGAGTGTAGCTCTAGTTATGATCAAAATACCAAAAGATGATAGAAACTTTATAGTTTGATGCCTACCAAGTGTTTGATAAAATGTTTGTATGAAACTAGTGGTTATGCACCTTAAGTGTTTGATGAAACGCTTTATATGAAACTTGTGATTCTAGAACTTGGTTTGAAATGGGGGATATCTGTTATGAACTAGTGGAATAACCTTGAACCTCTCTTAAGTGTCGCTTTAGTTGATCAAGTGAGTAGTTTTCCCTCCTCGTTTGATAAGTAACCTAGTGTATACATGAACGATGGTTTAAAGGGAGGGATTGGCTAGAGATGGTTTGCTATAAGTGATCATTGGTTGTAATTGTTCCAGGCGCTCAAAAGGATTACGAGGGGAATCCCGAGATGGACGGGTGAAGGACTTGCTTGTTTGTTTGCACTTTTGGTGAGTGTTCTAACTTCCTTTTCAAATGAAAACTCTTGCTAGTGTTTGCAAATTAATAATGTGTTGAAATGATTTGCTAGTATTTATTGTTGTGAATAACTGATATTTCAAAAGATTTTTTCATCACGTTTTCCTTTTGATTGGATAAGAGTTTGACTCTTTCAACTTTTATCTGAGGAAGTTCTATCACCAACGTCTTGTTCCTATTTGTTAGGGGGGCATTCCGAGAAGATAAGATTTATTCTTTTAAATGGCCAAATGTTAAGTTCAGAAAGGCTTCACCGGATGTTTGAGAAGCTTCAGTCAATTTGTTTTCCTTTTCCCACGTGGGTTTGACTCTCTCCAAAGTTTCACGTTGTGACACTATGAGAGGATAGAGTTTATTTGATCTTATTTGGCTGTTGCAAAATTCCAGGAAGCGTGCTTATTGTTTGTTACGGGATATCAGTTTCATAAAGCCTATAAATAGTACCATATATCAGGCTCATTAGTGCACTTCATTAAGGCTACACTTTCTAAAATTCTCTCCTCCCTCTCCTCTATCTACTCTTTCTAATAATCTTCTCATTCTGGTTCTTGAAAATTTCTGGTTCTACATCCCTCTAGTAAATAGAGAGGCTTGTTTAATCCACGGAAACATTTCACCACCACGAAATAGTTTCTTGGGGCAGTTACTACTTACGACTCAAGCATTATTTATTTAGTTTAGTTATTCAGGTTTTAACATTGTTTGCCAATTTTCCAACAATCTAAGAAACTATGGCCCGACAATGTTAATACCACCCAACAACAATCAAGCGCATCGTTTACCACTGCCATTAAGCAAACCCTTTCCAGACGTCTCCAAAATTGAAATTTTCGCCAATGAAAATTTCAAAAGATTGTTGTGAATAACTGATATTTCAAAAGATTTTTTCATCACGTTTTCCTTTTGATTGGATAAGAGTTTGACTCTTTCAACTTTTATCTCGAGGAAGTTCTATCACCAGCGTCTTGTTCCTATTTGTTAGGGGCATTCAGAAGATAAGATTTATTCTTTTAAATGGCCAAATGTTAAGTTCGAAAGGCTTCACGGATGTTTGAGAAGCTTCGGTCAATTTGTTTTCCTTTTTCCCATGGGTTTGACTCTCTCCAAATTTTACGTTGTGACACAATGAGGATAGAGTTTATTTGATCTTATTTGGCTGTTTGCAAATTCCAGGAAGCGTGCTTATTGTTTGTTACGGGATATCAGTTTCATAAAGCCTATAAATAGTACCATATATCAGGCTCATTAGTGCACTTCATTAAGGCTACACTTTCTAAAATTCTCTCCTCCCTCTCCTCTATCTACTCTTTCTAATAATCTTCTCATTCTGCTGGTTCTTGAAAATTTGCTGGTTCTACATCCCTCTAGTAAAATAGAGGAAGGCTTGTTTAATCCTGGGGAAACATTTCACCACCCTGAAATAGTTTCTTAGGACAGTGCTACTTAGCACGACTCAAGCATTATTTATTTAGTTTCGTTATTCAGGTTTTAACATTGTTTGCCAATTTTCCAACATTTATAAGGAACGATTTACTGTTATTCTCAAGTAAAATTGCTTTCATGAGTGAAATGATTTATGACTAATTTGTGAGCACTCCAACTTGTTTTCCATATGAAATGTTTTTACTGTTGCCAATGATCTATGAAATGATTTATGTGTTTGCCTTGAGTTTTGTGGCTTTGGCGGGCTAAGTACTCGATCCATGGACGGAGCCACATCTAGAGATCGACTCACTTCTTAAAGTGTTTACCTGAAGCTACGTCTATATGGGAGTCACCTCTAGAGATCAGACTCACTTCTTAAAGTGTTTACACGGCAGACGTATACGTCCTTGGAGATGGGAACCTCTAGAGATCCGTTCGATGATATTTGTGGCACTATTTCTTTTGAGTTAATTATGTTACATGCTCATCTTGCTTTTGATATATGTAGAAATGCCTATGTGTTGTGCACAAGTGAAATGAGTTTCTCTGAAAAGATTTACTCTTGTTTTAAGCTAAATGAGACATGATTTATTATCACCCTACATGAAATGCTTTGCTCATGATTTGAGATGAATGGTGAGTATTTTGGAAAAATATTTATTATTGCTTGTTTTTATACTTAACCCACAATGTGAATTTGCTTGTTTTTCGGAATCTCACTGAGCTTTTAATTCACCCCAAAAATATTTATTTCCCCTCCACAGGGTTCGAGACAAAGGAAGCTTGTAGGGACTTACTAGTGTAACTGACTGGATTACCTCTTGTTCCATTTGGGTATATTATTTTGATGTCTTGTGAAATGTATTTATGGTATTGAAGTGATTGGGGAATAACATCTCATGGTTGTAATATTATTTTGGAAATATTTGGAATTGTAAGTATTGGAGATTAACTTATGAGATTTAGGGTTATGCTATTATTTGGAAGTACATGGATGCAATGGTTGGAGTTTTATTGTAATTATTAAAGGCTGGCAGTGAGATTTGTTTGAGAATTGTAATGAGTCCCGGCGAGAGTCGGGCAGGCGGTCCCCTGATACCTTAGGGTACGTCCTAGGGAGAGGTAGGGCTGTCACACTCCAGTTGATCTCCAGAGTTCGTGGAGCAGTTCCCCAACTCAGCTCACCATTTTGAACATCCTCAATAACGGCACCCATGATTCTAGTAAAAGAGACAGGCACATCCCAAGAAAACTGCTGCATTTCTTGATTTGCAAACTTGATACACAAATAACTCAAAGGCTGGCCTCTTAATTAAGACAACCAGCAAAGCTATTGGAATTCCAGTGACTAGCCAACCCAGCTTACTCTTCAGCAAAAGAAAACCATGATAAACTAGCTAGTTGATGCATATCTGATCATGTCAAACCCTAAACGAGAGCTGAGAAGCTCTCCTACGTGTTTGATCTCAAAACTTTTAACAGACTAGCTAATTGGCAAGCCTCAACCTCAATGGTTTCGTTTTGCAGCGTCATATTTACCAGTCTCACGTCCTATTGTAAAAGGGAAGTCGCTTGCACAAGTCGTTGCGAAGACTTCGAGCCAATAGTGCTTTCAAATATCATAAGGTCTTTGTATGTAGTCTGGCACGGAGGTTCCTTCATGGTCACGTCCTTGTGTTTATAATGACATTTGGATATTCTTTAGTTTGTTACTAAGATCCCATTGTTACCATCTAGTAACTAATAGCAGTATGAAATCCTACATCGGTTTTATAATCCAAGACTATTCCCATAAATCCAATATAAATGTCTGAGCGAGCCTTACCTGCGTAATGTATGAAAAGCATTAGAATCTCACAAGTTGAATTCTGCCTAATTCAAATTGGTTGAAGTAATTCTTATAACTTTTGATGTAAACTTGTGCAACTTAAGTGTACTCTTGAATATATCAACTCACTACACTAAAACTATAAAAGTTTATTCCAAATATAGTAAGAATTACAATAATCAATTTGAATTGGATAGAACTCAACTTTGTGAAATCCTGACCTTACAAGGGAGTAGTACTCAGATTTTGACTTTACTCTGTGGTTGACGTACCATGAACGACGCAAGAGAATGCGACTAACTTACAAAACTCAACAACAATTTGCAACTATTCATTAAAGCTTGTATCCTGATTACACAGTAAAGCCCATCGAACTACTAACGTTTTTAATGTTTTTATCTATGTATCGCGTTCATACTTTTATGTCTCGTTGATTTGGAAAAAGAAAATAGAAGGGTCGAAGACTGAAACTGCTGGCCAAAAGTCATGGTCACTTTAATTTGCAACATACAAATACATAATCCCAAAATGCTTACTATGATTTTTGCCTTTTCTTTCGTGAGCAAACCTATAAGAGTCACAGAATCACTGCCCTACTATTCCACTTGGAACAATCAAGGTGAATGGAATTGTTCATAGAATCATAGTCCCGGACAAATCTTAAAATCAAATTAAAGGTGTGAAAGACACCAAAACCCTTGCCATCACAGTTAGCATGGGATTTAAAGTTGGCAACTTTAATTGGAATTTTTCCTACATTAACTAGGGAGTATATAAAGTACCTTTATGGCGTCAAGGTGCCTATGAGTTTATAATCGGCTGCTTTTATACCGGAGATCATTTCCCTTATGGGCAGAGACGACGTACCAGCCGGGCTATTTTACAATTCCTATTTCACATGCCACATTTTTGGAGTCCGGCACAAATCAACTTGTCAAATAGTTGAGGAAAAAAGCTAGCATTTGCTAGGCTTAGTTGTGGACAATAATGTTCATTCACGTTATGGCTCGTGGTCCATGATAATTGCTTCTTGTGAGCTGCATACAGTTTAATTTGAGAAAACGTAATGTCCGACGTGTATGACGGGAAGGAGTCTGTACAGTGGAGTTTCGTGCGGGTCGGATTAGTTATTATACTTTTTACATTGTTTAGTGTATAATCACATTATATTATTGTATTCGAAATAAAAGTGATGTACATGAATAAAATACTAAATATATATTCACTACAATATTATAATATGTTTATGTAAAAAAAATTTAAACATGTATAATAATCAAACTCAAGTGTACAAAACACGTATGTGTGTTTGGATAGTAGATTATTTGGTATAATTTTGTAAAAAAATATATTCTAGCACTTTTTTGATGTGATGCATGTAAGATAAAAAAGTAGTTGAAAATTGTGTCGATGATGAGTTAAAAAATTTTGGGCAAATAATATCAATCCAAAATCCTTATCCGTGCACAACTTTAACATAGTACTAGTAGAAGACTTCTTAGTCTTCCACTTATCTGAGGATTTGAAACACCCCCATCAAGTGGAAGACTTCTTACTCTTCCGCGACCTCATTTCCTTTCTTTCTCTCCTTTGTTTTTTCTAAGTTTTTTATTTTTTAAATAGACATTTTCCAATCCTCTGTTAAAAATTAGATAAACCTCAAAATAACTGCATGCAGTAATGTGAGGAATGTAACCATGGCTCGTGGGGCAAAAGGAAAGGTAAAAGTGCACTTAATTATAAATAATTTGCCCTTGGTTGCCCAGGGCAATCTCCCACGAAATCCAATTAAACATTTTTTTACGCACAATTTCTTGTATATTACAAAATCCTATTATTACATGTGCCAAGTCAAATAGAAAATGTAGCTAAGTGCTCGTCGTTAATATTAGGAAAATAAGGGCTTGTTCTCAATAGTTTCTGATTTTGTAAATGTTGATTTTGTAGAATTGATTCTTGAAAATCAAAATTTTAAAACTAACTTATGTATTCTTATTTGTTGTTAGAAAAGTTATTTTAGTGAATGCACAGGTGTTTTGGAAAAAAATGCTGAAAAATTATTTTAACAAATTAATGACCAAATTGTCCTCATGTGCTGGAAAATTGGAATTTTGTGCTAATTAATTAAATTTTCAAGTAATTATAGGCTTGAGAAGGTAAGATGGATGGAAAACACTATATTTGAGAATAATCAGATTAATATAGGAGTAGGAAGGAGAGATCGGATTAATATAGCAATAGGAATGAGAGATTGGATGAGAACTGGATTACTACATCTGAGAATTAGATTAGCATCTAAGTATTGAATTAATATAGAAGAGACTAGTATACTTGACAATTAGATTAATATAAAAGAGATTAGCTTTAATATATGAGGAAGAATGAGAGATTGGATGAGGAAACAAATGGAAAACATAGAGCAAAATAAGTTATTCGGTTTATAGGCATTTTAGTAGTTATGCTAAAATTGTGATAGTATTTTTTGTCTATACATGAAAATAGTCTACAATCAAAATCTAAAAGCAACTCTAGAACTACTTCTGATTTTTAAGTTTTTGGACCCAAAAAATCTAAAATTAGATTTCTAAAATCAGTTGAGAACATAATAAAATAGCTTTTTAAAAATCAAAAGCTAAAATCAAGTTCCAAAAATCAGTTGTGAACAAGCCCTAAGAATGTTACATACGCGTTGATTTTGAAAGTTATAAACCGTCCTTGATTAGCCACAATTAATTTTTGTAAGTCTATTTATTGTTGTCCTATTTGCTTATTCCTAAATTTTGGGTATTTTTAGCCCTTGATTTTCAAATGATACAAATAACACTGAGAAATTTTTATATATGCTTGTAAATTTAAAATTATAGTGTTTGTGATGTTGCTAGATCCTTCGTACTTCAACTGTGATCCAAAAACTTTTGTATCATTGCCGTACTGTTTATTATTAGTTTATTTCTAAGGATAAAAAGTTTTGATTGTCAAACATATAAAATACCATCTTTGATGTTGAGTATGTATTGCAGAAATTAAAGCTCAATCTTGCAATTTCTAACTGCAAGCATTTATGCCATCAATTATTCTGTACAAAAATCAAAGGACTGTATAGTTAATCCTTTTCAAGGTCACCAACAATCAGTGGCAGAGTCAAGACCTGCCATCAGGAGAGCAATTGCCTACTATTGAGTAACTACCTCAGTAAAAAAAAAAATTGTAACAACAAAATGCAAAAAGGCCTAGTAACTATATAATATTCACTACATTATTTACAAGTAGTTAGATTGTCGGACTAATCATAATCCTTCTAATTTAATCAATAATTTTTGAAGCAGCAAAAATAATTTAGAGAAATTCCCATGTATCTGTTTCCATGAAAAAAGAAATTAGAATTTAGCATTTTCACTCATTTTATTAATTAGTTGGATAATTAATACTAGTATTTCACAAAATGGCATGTTTATTTAGTCAAGTATTAAACTATAGAGCATTTAATACCAAAATTAGTTACACAAATACAAATCAACCAAATAAAAGACTAATAATAAAAGGGAATTCAAATTCAATAAAGAAAGAAATATTCTAAATATATTTAGAAGTACACTATCAGAATACTCTCTTTCATTTTGCACTCTTTTCTCTTTATATATTTCTTCTTTCCCGATAATTAGCTCTTTCCTTTCTTAAATAAATTAATTGTATTTGATTTTGCCTTCCATATCATTCTCAATCTAAAACAGTATTTTTTTTTGACTTTTTATGCATGAATTGTCTTCATATACTAATTTCTTGTTTTTCCTTCACTTGTTTCTCATTATATAGTTGGTAATTTATTTAAATTTTAGTAAGTACCCCTAATTTTTTCTTTGGGGTTGTAATATACAAATTGTTTGAGGGGGTGCAAACTACTACAACATAATTAGTTTAAAATGCAATTAGCAATAGTTTTAAGGTATAAAAAAGGTTTTAAAAATTTGAGGGGGGTTATTTGCCAACCCTCAGGAGCATTTAGCTCCGCCCCCGCCCACAATCCACGGCAGAAATAATCTTGACGTCTACATGGTAGCGCAGTGGAGGCTTTCTGGTTTCCTGACTACAACGTATGTCACACGAAAATTAGCTACTTTGAAATTTCAAATGCTAAACAGGCTAAGTTTTCCAATATCCCTCCCTAAATATAAATTCATGCATGGGCTGCACCAGATGTGCAAAAACTTAGCTACCCTAGTACATTCAAGGAGGGGAAAAAAAGTTAAGAAATGGGATCATTTAAGATCTCCTTAGCAATATTCTGCTTCATTCTCCTGGCAATATTCTGGCCATCTCGAGCTCAAAACTCACAACAAGATTATCTAGATGGTCATAATGCAGCTCGTGCACAAGTTGGTGTTGGCCCGATAGCTTGGGACAACAAGTTGGTTGCCTATGCACAGAACTACTCCGATCAGAGGAAAAATGACTGTCAACTCATGCACTCTGGTGGCCCTTACGGGGAGAACCTAGCTGAAGGAGGCGGAGACTTCACAGCCCGGGATGCTGTCAATCTGTGGGTGAATGAGAGGCAATACTACGATTACAACTCGAACTCGTGTGCTCAGGGGAAGATGTGCGGGCACTACACTCAGTTGGTTTGGCGCAACTCGCTCCGTGTGGGCTGCGCTAGGGTTAAATGCACTAATAGTCCCTCGTGGTTCGTGATTTGCAGTTATGATCCCCCTGGCAACTATATTGGTCAGCGTCCTTATTGAGGACATCCTTAAAAGTACTAAATATCAATAAGTATGTGTTGATCTTCACGAGATCACACTTGATCATAAAATAAATATACTCTTTCAAGCTTTAGCTTTCGAAAGAGAAGGAAATAAGGTCACCGTTGTGTAATATTTGTTTATGTTTGTATGGTGACATATGTTATCTTTGTTTTTCTCTTGTGCTTATAACCGTCTCCTACCCTTTCTTGAGGTGATACATCTTCACATAACTCGAATGATGCACTTCTATAACATGCATGCCAGTGAAGTAATCAAGATCGGGGAGTACGTCTCAAATCTCTGCGCATCAAAAGTAAATGAACTGGATATTCTAGAGGGAAAGAAAAAGAGAGGAAGAAAGAAAGAAACAACCATAAACCAAAAAAGTGCTTAATTGAATGTATCTTAGGACCAAAGTTGGACCTTTTGGAGCATAGTTAGGAGTGCTATTGATGCAACGCTAGATTAACAATGATGAGGCATATATATAGATGGGCACAAAGAACGGATTCCTAACATTCGATAATTAGTTTTAAGCTCGTAGAAATGAAAGATTGTAGAAGTCAGGAAAAAAGGAAAATCGGTTTTTGAAGACCTAAAAAGTCTATCTTCTACAATCTTTCTTCCAACAGGGATGAGTGGTTAGTGCTCAATCCCAACTTCAGTCTTCAGTTATCCTGAGTTTTTTCGCCATGGTAGAAAGAAATTTTTCTCTCCTTGAAGTTATCATCCAAGACGAAGTTATCCATGCGTTGACCACTGCATAGAATTCTTCAATCTGGAAAATAAAAGTCAATTCTTCATAAATCGAAAATTTGAGTCCTTTTTCATAATTGTTGGTGAAATGCATGGCCGGGAGGGACCAAAGGATACCTTTTCTACATACTAAACATACAATGGACTGATATAGTGCGTATTTGGAGATGGATTCTTCCAACAGACCTTTTGCCATGCATGCTTTCCTCCACAATTTGACAGTAAAGACACGATTTATCATTCACCACTTGTAATTAAGCCCCATTTCTTCACTCTATCCGTCGGATATATCCAGTGAAATGTGGTTGACACTATGCGTCCTTTTATTGGAAGAATAGTGCGTATTTTGAGATGGATTCTTCCAACGGGTCTTTTGGCATAATATATCTGTTTGACACATCATCTTAATTCATTATGCTACATATTTTTCTGCAAGTCAAAATTGATTATCAGGCCAAAAATGACATTGGAATTTTAGATAATTTAAAAATAAAAACAAGGATCACGGAGCCTAAGCAAACCAATTTAAGCCCAAAGGCTATTCATTTTTTTTTTTTTTTGGGCCCAAAGGCTATTCAAAGACTCGAACAACTTAACATAAGAATTAAGAGTTGCCATAGGTTGCAATAACCAACGGTGGGGCGACAAAGATACAGATTTGATCAGCAAAACTTTGGAGCGGAACTAACTTCTAATACATCAATCTCTCTGAATATTGTTTCGCAGAAACACAAATTGAACAACTTTAAACTACCACAATAAACTCTACTACCATATAACTCGATGACTAGATTAATCAATGAAACCAAATCCTATACGACCTGTAACACTTGAACCTGACAAAATTTTCTCATTAATACTCAATAAACCAAAAACACTATTTGCTAAAAAAGAACCTAAATTGTCTTGGCTTTTAATATTGCCAACATTGTTGACTAAATTACATATGAGAAAAAAAATAGACGGGTCGGCCCAGGTAATGCCACTCTCGACTAGTATTATTAGATGTCACATGCTTAGACTCAACTAAAGTCTAATTCTAAAAGTTGTTGGGGCTCTCAAGTATTGTGTAATCCAATGATGATTTTCAAGTTTTTTCTTTTAAAGAAAATGATAGAGAAAAACATTGTAATTAGTAAATTAACTAATTTACAATCAACAGCTGCCGGGATAACTAATTTCTACAATAAGGTCTTGCAATTCAAAATATTCATTATTTAATTTCTACGATTGAACTAATGAACCAGTGAAAAGCAATTTATGGAGTCCGACTTACCTGCGTTAAGCATTTATTTCTCAGTAGAGGAAGAAGTAGATGGACCGCAATCTGATGTGGGAGCTTGCATGGAAAATATAAAGACGAAGAAGGAACGTTTAGACTGCTGGCAATCAAATATCGCTCCAGAGATTCGGGCTATTTAATAGTACACAGATGTGGTTTAGTGGCTACACAATTTTAAAAACATAATATAAAGAATCAATTGTAGTATTTGATTATGAGATAAATGTAACTAGTCATAAATTGTTGATTTAGATTTAGTACAAGAATATCTCACCATAGTTGTATTGTTTATTGACCTTTTCAAATCATATGAGCCAACCTCAAAAGTTTGTTATTTTGCTGATATGTTTTTGGATTACCGATAAAAGCATTGAACCCAACCTAAGCTAAAAACAAAGTCATAATTCCAAAATTACATCGTATTGTGCAGGGAAAAGAAATGTGTTATGAAATAATTATCTGTATTGATGTGGATGTCCATTTATATTCCTAAGAAGATTGATTCATGTATTCCCCATTAGATTCATTGGTACATTGATGTATCCTCTCGTAATTCGTTAGTTCATCTATAGAACTACTAAATACATGTACTTGAAGTACTAAATTCATGTATAGATATTTAATAGGATTCATGTACCTTTGATCTTAGTTTACCTATAAATAGAGGTATCCTAACCTCAGTTGTAACAAGAACTTCTGAGCAATACAGTTAATAATAGAAATTCTCTACTTCTCTCTCTACTCTACTTCTCTCTACTTGATATTAGTATTAGTTTTATAACACGTTATCAGCATGAGTCTCTACCATTGGGCATATATGAATCACAAATCTTTGTCACTGGAGCCATGACATACAGCTTCATCCAAGCTGCATAGAAGGAACCCGGATTGACTTATAATCACCTGCTGAATTCTATGTGCCAGATGATTCGGGATGCCAAAGGTGGAACACATTGAAATGGACACATTTCAACTCTTTTAAGAAAAGTATTGGGCACAGACTTGTCACAAGTTAGCACCACCACGCCTACAAATCATTACTATATGATGTCTGCCCATCTAATTTGCTTTCTATATGATTGAGTTGCTACAAGAAAATACTTTACTATTCATTGCAAAAGCACTAAACTTGACGTATAGAAATCAGAAAAGGCCTTAGGGAAGCATGTCATCAATAGTAGGGGATTAAAAAATATATCCATTTCAAAACCAGTCGTATGCCATCCTATACGTATGCAAATTATTTGATTGATTTAACTAAAATGAAACTTCTTGGATGACACAAATGAGAAAGAAAAAGTCATGAAATTCTAGGCTTTTTGTTTCTACTATTTGAAAGTGAACCTTTTATATTGCAAATGATCCTTAGCTAGCATGGTGCAACAAATGTCAACCTTTTCCTAAGTGGTCATTTGAGCATCACATGAGTTTCTAGTTGTACTGCTGTTTGCATGTACCCGTGATTGTGAACTCATTTGGAGTTGATTGGATGCTTCTCTTGTTGCTTTTACTTTCCCACACCTGATTGTTGAATTCAATTCTGTTTATTTATCTTTATTATCAACGAATTATTATGAATATTAGATGGTGAAATATATCTTGATAAAAATAGATTTTGATTGCACCATTAATAGAAAAATGATGCATAAGGATTCGTTTATCCTTTAAGAGAAAAGGAACTGACCGTCTGAAGATGGTCGAGATCTGACCGCCTGAAGATGGTCGTTCTTTTAAAATTCGATATAATAAAGTTATCGAATGTTGCAAGTTATTATGTGGAGAGAATATCACTGATATAGATATGTGAAAAATGTATTCTCCATATTTTGCTCCTCGAATATGCTCCTGAAGTAGCAATATCGAGAGAATGAATTTGAGAAATATTTTGAATTTATTACATGCCTTTGTTTAAAATCCAATTTAATGAATCTAGTCCATTCCATGAAGTGAATGCGACTTAAATTATGACTACAATCATGATTGTAGATGCAGTTAAGATAAATATATACCACTTGAAGTGGGATAATGATAAGAAAGAATGCGAAAAGAAAGACCCCAAAATAAATACTATTTATATAGTATTAAAGGTCATTAGTCACGTATATATCATATGACTAAATATTTTATTGATCTTTATCAATCATCATAAACAAACACCCTGAATGTGTAAATTGATGGTGCATTTGATGATAGTAATAATCATATTTTCTTCCTCAAGAAGAAATTGATGCCAAACGCTCGATATTTATTTAGAATTTGGTTAATTATTATTTTCACATATTTTATGTCATCAGTTATGTTATGGATTTTATTGATGTTTACATTTATTTGTAAGTTTCATTATTAATTCTTCCTGAAGAAGAACATTTCTTTATTATTTCTTCCTGAAGAAGAAATATTTCTTTGTTATTTCTTCCTGAAGAAGAAATGGATATCAAATATTTGGGATTAAAAATTATGGTGATGATAATGTATGTCTCATTGATAGTGCTACTATACACACTATATTCCTATCTGAGAATAGGAGAGATAAATACAATTAGTGATGGTGGTAAAATAATTAAAAACTCCAGAAGAGCTACCACTGTATTTCTCCCTCACGGAGTAAAGTTTTTAAATGATGTACTATTCTCTCCCAAAGTCTCGAAAAAATATATTGAATCTAAAAATATCCGCTGAAATGGATATTATTTCGAGATACAAAATGAGACAATAACAAATATCATCAAGTGAGATAAATATTGATTATACTACAAAACCATTCAAAGAAGAAATGGTTATTGTTATAGTTGTCTTTATTCTCATTTGATTAAATCAAAAATATCGCCTACAGTAAACCAGAAGTTTACTGATCCCAACGTATTTATGATTTATCAAAAATAAGAGCCGACAGTTATTCATACATACCCCCTAGTATTATTTGTGGCTTCAACAGAGATTTATATCGGATGTGAAATCACCCTTTACAATTAGAAATCATGCAATATTGATGGGTGATCTATTATACACTTCCCGATATTAGGGGGAGGAATGATCAACCGAAAGGAAATCATTTGAAAAATATTATTGGATTTCCTTGATTCTCATACCAAATAATGTGAATTGGAAGTTCAATAGATTACTTATTTGCAGCAAATTGCAAGTCAATTGTCAAATATATTTATCGACTCCAGAAGAGTCATTGAATTGAATATTCCTGCAGGAAATATTATAGTTAAAATTGATGTCCCTGAAGGACACATACAAGTGCTACAAATGAATTTAAGGCCGGCCTACTAAAATAATACATTTTGATTTCAAATATCTCCGGAGATGAAATAGATGTCATGACAAAGTTTAACCTCTGAAGAGGTCGCCTCGAAGAGCGACTCCAGAAGAGTTTACTCCTGAAGAGAATGAACTATAGAAATTGGAGCCTAAACGAAAAGAAATTACATATTGTGTAGCACTTGACATTATGAAAGAAAATGAGAATCATGAAAATATCGGTTGATTAATGTCGGTGAAGAATTGGTTGGTCAAAATGGAAAGATGCGATCCAATCTGAATTGGATTCACTGGCTAAAAGAAAGGTTTTTGGACCTGAGTCCAAACACCGAAAGTGTAAAGCCAGTGGGATATAAATGGGTATTTGTGAAAAAAAATGAAATTAGAAGATATAAAGCAAGACTTGTAGCCCAAGAATTTTCACAAAGAGCTGAATTTGATTATGATGAAAGGTATTCACCTGTAGTGGATGCGATCACATTTAGATATCTTGTGGGTTTAGCAGTGCATGAAAAGTTAGAAATGCGTCTAATGGATGTAGTCACTGCTTATTTATATGGAAATCTTGATAATGATATTTACATGAGAATCCCTGAAGGATTCAACATGCCTGAAGCATGTAAATCAAATCCTAAAGATATTTATTCTATTAAATTACAAAGGTCTTTGTATGGGTTTAAACAGTCTGTACGTATGTGGTATAACCGACTCAGTGAATGTTTGATTAAAGAAGGTTATACCAATGACCCAATATGTCCATGTGTTTTTATAAAGAAAGATAGGTCAAATTTTGTGATAATTGCGGTATATGTTGATGATCTTAATTTGATTGGAACTCCTGAAGAGATCCAGAAAACTGTTGAATATTTGAAAAAGGAATTTGAGATCAAAGATTTTGGTCAAACAAAATTTTGTCTTGGTTTACAAATTGATCATTTAGAAGGTGGAATTTTTATCCACCAAACTGCTTATACCCAGAAGGTATTAAAGCGGTTTTATATGGATAAAACACATACATTAAATACCCCAATAGTCGTCAGATCATTTGATCCTAATAAAGATCCTTTTAGACCACGAGAGGAAGATGAAGAGATACTTGGTCCTGAAGTACCATATCTCAGTGCAATTGGAGCACTAATGTATCTTGCTAATTGGACACGGCCAGATATATCATTTGTTGTAAATTTATTAGCAAGATTTAGTTCCTCTCCAACTAGACGGCATTGGAATGGTATTAAACATATTTTTCGCTATCTCCGAGGAACAATTGATCTTGGTTTATTTTATTTAAATAAATCTAGACCTGAATTGATTGATTATGCTGATGCTGGGTATTTATCTGACCCAAATAAAGCAAGGTCTCAGACTGGTTATCTATTTACATGTGGTGGTACAGCTGTTTCAGGGCGATCTATAAAACAATCAATAGTTGCTACTTCTTCTAATCATGCTAAAATAATAGCAATTCATGAGACCAGTCGGGAATGTATTTGGCTAAGATCAATGACCCACTATATCCGAAAGAGTTGTGGGTTATCTTTTGAAAAAGAAAATCCTCCGACTGTATTATATGAGGATAATGCAACTTGCATAACTCAATTAAAGGAAGAATATATTAAAGGAGATAGGACGAAAGATATTTCACCAAAATTTTTCTTTACTCATGATTTACAAAAGAATGGTGAAATTGATGTGCATCAGATCCGCTCAAGTGATAATTTGGCAGATTTGTTTACCAAGGTATTACCGCAACGCGTTTGAAAAATTGGTAAAAAATATTGGAATGCGTCGGTTAAAGATCTCAAATGATGTTTGAATCGGGGAGAAAATACACAAGAATAGTGTACTCTTTTCCTTCACTAGGGTTTTGTCCCACTAGGTTTTTCCCTAGTAAGGTTTTAACGAGGCATATTCTTTGTGTGATGGACATCCAAGGAGTGTTATGAAATAATTATCTATATTGATGTGGATGTCCATTTATATTCCCAAGAAGATTGATTCATGTATTCCCCATTAGATTCATTGGTACATTGATGTATCCTCTCGTAGTTCGTTAGTTCATCTATAGAACTACTAAATACATGTACTTGAAGTACTAAATTCATGTATAGATATTTAATAGGATTCATGTACCTTTGATCTTAGTTTACCTATAAATAGAGGTATCCTAACCTTAGTTGTAACTAGGGGTGAAAATCAATCGAGCTACTTGACTCGGTGTAATCGAAAGTAGCTTCGATTCGATTCGACTCGAGCTCGGTCAAAGTCGAGCTCGAGCTACTTGACAACAAAATCGAGTCGAGTTCGAAGTCCGAAATACACTACTTCGAGTACTCGCCGAAGTTACTTGGCTCGAAAATTAATTTAAAAATTAATATATTATATTTATTAATTTACCATTTTAGCCTTGTTAATTAAAATATTACCATGAATTTCGAGTTCTCGAGGTCGAGCTCGAGTACTCGAGCTCGACAAGCCCAATCGAGCTCGAGATCGAGGTTGATTGAGCTCGTTGAGCTCGAGCTTTGATTAATAATTCGAGCTCGAGCTCGAGCTCTGCTGGCTTGAGTCGAGCTCGACTCGACTCGATTTCAGCCCTAGTTGTAACAAGAACTTCTGAGCAATACAGTTAATAATAGAAATTCTCTACTTCTCTCTCTACTCTACTTCTCTCTCTACTTGATATTAGCATTAGTTTTATAACAAAATGAATAAAAGGAAGTAGATATTAGGCATTTTTTAGCTAGGATGGTGAAGCCGGAAACTAACGGTCCGAAGCAAGACAAACTAACTTAATAAGCCCATAAAATTATTTATAGGCCACAGACAAATTTGCTTCTATAATCAGGCTAAGAGAGAGGTATATTCTAACAAAACTGGAAGCAATTACATGCACGAAAAGCTCAAGAGCACCACCACATCTTAATCCTGTGAACGAGAAAAAACAAAAAAGGAGGTATCTTTTATAAGCACGAAAAATTTTAAACCAAACAAAGAATCGAGAAACAAAAATGAAAAAAGCTTACTAAGTAAAATTTGAAGTCCGATGCAAGTAAAATTTGAAGCTCTTGAGCAAGTTAGTAGAATTTTACAAGACAGCTTCAACGGCAACCAGTAGTGCTCTGCGACCAAACTGGTATCACAAACTTGAATTTGTATGCGATTCACCTTTCTTTTTTCCCGAAAATAACTATCCCAAAATCAACCTTATGAAAATATAGAAACGTAGGAGAATCGATTTTCATGAATATAATGACCATCTAGATTTCCGATCACAATACTAATTGGTGGAGAAAAGGAGGAAGACCAAGAAAGCTGGGGAAATCAGAAAGACTGGGAAATGAGATATAAATGCATGACCATAAATAGAAGAAATAATGACGGATAATCATAGGCTATGCATGCCTGATCAGGTGATAGCAGTAAGAAAGAAAGGAGAAGAAATAAGCTATTAATGCAACAAAAGTTTGAATTTTGGTAGCCTAAAAATGATGAAGTTAATTAGATTCTTAAGAATAAAAGTAACAATCAGAAGATAACTTACCAACTGGAAGCTGTAGCAGAATGACGAAAGGGGAGAAGGAAAGTGAGCATCGGTAGAGTAAAAAGCAAGAAAGCTGGGTGAAAAAGATGTCAGGAGCTTCTACAGCGTGGTAGAGTGGTTCTACCAATCCAGTGGTATTAGACTGACACAAAACTAGTGCTGTTATTCGAGTCGAGTCCAGCCCGAGCTCCTGAAGTTCGAGCTTGCTCGATAATGTTATCGAGCGAGCTCGAGCTCGATAACATTATCGAGCTGAAAATTGAGCTCGAGCTCGGCTCGGCTAACACACTGTCAAGCTCGAGCTCGAGCTCAACTCGATTAACAGAATCGAGTCGAGCTCGTTAAGCTCAAACTCGAGCTCGATTTGATTAACAAGATAAATTCTAAATTAACAAAATGAACTCTAAATTAAGCTTGGCTCGATTTAAGCTCTATAACAGTTCTCTAGTTAAATGAACTCTATAACAATTCTCCAGTTAAATTTAGTTGCTATAGTACTATCTTCCATGTATTAAGTTAGCCAATGATTCATATATTCTTCATTAGTTCATAAGGTTTTAGCCAATTCTCAGTCACCTTAATGTTCAACAACTTGTAACTATAAAATTGTTTACTTGATAACAAACGGAACCTAAGAATGTTCAATTATTAATAACTTGAAACTGGTGTTAGATGAAATTCACAGTTTGGAATGAACAATATATGTAATTGATCATTGGATACGAGCTATTCTAGCTTAGTGATATGTTTCGAAAATAAATGGAATCAATTATACCCCACTAGATGAAAAGGGATTCACTAATACCAACTTGACTTTATATTGACAGTTGGAAAAATCATGGTCATATTCTCTTTTTTACAATTAAAGACTAAACTAATAAATTTGCCCCTTAAAGTTGAGCCTATCGAGCCACTATTGAGTCAAGCTCGAGTCTCAATGAGTCGAGTCGAGTCGAGCTCATGAACTACTTGATTCCCATAATAGCTCTACAAAAAACCATACAATGTCATGAAGTGTCTTGTCTTCTTGGGTGTCACGGGCCACAAGTTTATACCCCAATTCTTGCCATATTCCTCCGGAGCTTTGCCCGTGCTGCGACCCTTAGCCATGCCAAGCTAAAGGCCCAGCCTCATCATCCCCTTTAATTGATACCAACGAACTCCATCATATGCTTAGAACCAATGCAAACCTAGCGGAAGCAACACAGCACTCGCACCTAACCGCTAAGTGCTCACACTACCAGAGAGGTTCTCACCAAGGGTCGTGTACTTGGTTCTCCTGCACCAAGCTCACGAATATGCTTCCCCACATGACCGTCCGCCCTCGGCTAGTTGGCATAGCCACACATTAGAAGTTCTTTCTATTTGCACATCTTGGATAAGGCCCCGTCCTCGTTCGGTCCGTCATTCCGTCAAGAGCCATACCCATGCGTCCCAATAATACCAAACATCCCACACAAGAGACACACAAATATGCCCGCCCGTTAGGTGCAACGTCGCCCCTCGTTGCATAGTTCCGTCTTGGCCCAAGGACCGCAAGCGTGCCAGCTCTGTTATATCTTATTAGAGGTTTCGCACTCGTGCACCCACGGACTCGTACAACCAGACACAGTTGCACACCTTTGGCACCACGACCGTGCATCCATAGTCTCTTTGCCCGATCGCACAGAGGATGCCCAGACCTGCCATGTCGCATGCGACTTGACCCCAGTCGCACGCCTTCTGTTCCCAATGGCATAAGGGTAGAACCCGATCCCTTAGCCATAAGTGCTTGCTCTGAGCACACGAGAACACGAAGGTCTCCCGATAGCTCACTACGTCAGGATCGATGAAATTCACAATTTAAACTCCCGCGAGGCATAAGGTTTCCCCCATATGTAGCCTCCCATCATTTCCAACGACCCAACACCAGCCTAAACCACTGCTAGTGCCGCCCAGGAGGTTACCCATACCTCATGAGGACCTTGGAGTTCTCTCGATCAACTCCAAAGTCGGTATTCTTACTTGTCCAATATTGCTCACTTTGTACACCCGATTGTCCAAGTGCACAGGGAAAGGCCGGTAGGCCACACACCATTTGCATGCCTTCCCTTGAAGTACTCCAGGCACAAAACTTAGGACTGGTAGTTAGAATGCACCCAATTTTCCACTTTTGCAACTTCACCAAACTTCCACTTGGGACTTTCGTTCCCACTTCCAACCTTCATAAGGTACTCCAACATGTTCCAAACAAAGTTTATCTTCAACAAGAACCTTGTCCCAAAGCTTACGGCTCGGCAAGCTACCGCTACCTAGTTTTGCCCATTTAGTGCTCCACGGCACACTAGCGTGCACATAACGAGACTAAGACTCCTGCTGCTTCACCTTGTATGCAGGAAAACCCTACGTCTCATAGAACTTCTCAACTAATGGCTCACACAATTAGCCTTGGTCACGGGACCGTTCCGTCTTAACGGCTCCCGCCTAGCAAGTCACAGCCCGACTGGTCACGGGGTTGGCCATGTCCAACATGCAACCCGTGACATTCTCTCCCACTCGAATCTGGTCAACATCCTCGTTGACGCTAATGACAAAAGGTTTTAGTTGTGCATATCTGCTAAGCCATTGCTCATGCTCAACTATTGACTGAATTTCCCGCTTCAGCCGGTCAGATATATATCCCATTCTCCCACCATAGGCACAAATTTGAATTCTCCCACATTCTTGGCTTGGCCACAGATAACACCACCCTTTAACACCACAAGACTTGACAGTTCACGTACATCCACTTTTGCGACCCATGCAACCACACCCAAGTCTAACACACGGATGGTCTACAAACCAATCTAGCACGGTCCCATACCCGTGCATACACGTACCTACCTCCTTGGTACGTCAGCACTCTTGCACCCCAAGCAAGACGGCCACACTTCGGCCCAGAACACTGTAGTAGCACACTACTACTACCCAACACTACAGTCCTTCCGACCTGGTAGCTTACACCAACACAACACGGTAGCAAGTCCCTTCTCGTCCTCGCTATCCAACAGCACTTTAGTCTTTCCCGACATGGCCGCTAACACCAAATAAAGTCTCCCGGATTCCCCTGAAACCTACTTCACTCGTCTTCACCAACGGTTGTGCATCCTCCTCGACTACTTAACCGAACAGCACCCGCAGTCTGTCGCTATTTCCTAGCTTGATGAAGAACCAAACACGCTGACATCGATCTTCACCTCGTATGTACCTCGATCGAACGGCCCATCTGCCGTAGCCATCCACCACGGATTGTCTAATCAGGTTGGTAATTGATGAAGAACCAGACAATCTCGTATGTACCTCGACCGAACGGCCTATTTGTCGCAGCCATCCACCACGGATTAGCTTATCAACTTGTCACCAACAACAACAGAAAGGGCTCCCCCTAACGTGAGCCTTTTCTTACTCATCTCGAGCATCACCATCACCACATCTGTGTGGCACCCAACACAATTTCAAGAGTGCCCTACAGAACCATCTAGTAGGCCTCTGAATACTTGTCCATTGGGACAAGGGAATAGACCACCACATCTATCCCTGCATAACTTGTCACTGACCCTCCGGCAACCCCTTTAAATGGTGTACATCCCTTCCTTGATGACGCCAACACACTGTCCCAACAACGTGCAGGATTTTGGGCCCAACCAACTGCACTCGTGTTAGCCACGGCCTTACACACCATCTTCCTTGACTCCTCCATTTGGCACAAGTTAGCTTGGAGAAGACATTTTCACACTTTCAACCGTGAAGAAGAGTGTTGGTCCAAACTTACCCACTCGAGCCTTGGCAATGCCGACCAACCCGAAAGATGGGTACTCCTTCTCTTTGCCTACACACTGATTTGGGACTGCCTCTTGGGTCTTTTTTTTTTTTTTAAGCATACAACTTAACCACGACGATGGATCACCGCTCGCCGTATCACTCCGTGCACCTTAAGCCCCAACGGCACCACACCATTTTACTCTTTTGGCACTTCTTCAACAACAGTCTCAAAGCACTAGGGGTGGCATATATTTCAACGCACACAACCTATTGCTCTGATATCAATTGTCACGGGCCGCAAGTTTATACCCCAATTCTCGCCATATTCCTCCTGGGATTTGCCCGTGCGGCGACTCTTAGCCGTGCCAAGCTAAAGGCCCAGCTTCATCACCTCCTTTGATTGATACCAACGAACTCCATCATATGCCTAGAACCAATGCAAACCCAGCGGAAGCAACACAGTACTCTCGCCTAGCCGCTAAGTGCTCGTACTTCCAGAGAGGTTCTCACCAAGGGTCGTGTACTTGGTTCTCCTGCACCAAGCCCACGAATATGCTTCCCCAGATGACCGTTCGTCCTCGGCTAGTTGGCATAGCCACACATTAGAAGTCCTTTCTATTTGCACGTCTTGGATAAGGTCCCGTCCTCGTTCGGTCCGTCATTCCATCAAGAGCCATACCCGTGCATCCTAATAATACCAAACATCCCACACAAGAGACATAAAAATATGCCCGCCCGTTCGGTGCAACGTCGCCCCTCGTTGCATAGCTCCGTCTTGGCCCAAGGACGCACGCATGCCAGCTCCATTATATCTTATTAAAGGCTTCGCACTCATGCACCCACGGACTTGTACAACCTGACACAGTTGCACACCTTTAGCACCACGGCTGTGCATCCATAGTCTCTCTGCCCAATCGTACAGAGGATGCCCCAACCTGCCATGTCGCATGCGACTTGGCCCCAGTCGCACGCCTTCTGTTCCCAATGGCATAAGGGTAGAACCCGATCCCTTAGCCATAAGTGCTTGCTCACGAGCACATGAGGACACAAAGGTCTCCTGATAGCTCACTACGTCAGGATCGACGAGATTCACAATTTAAACTCCCACGAGGCATAAGGTTTCCCCCATACGTAGCCTCCCGTCGTTCCCAACCACCCAACACCAGCCCAAACCACTGCTAGTGCCGCACAGGAGGTTGCCCATACCTCATGAGGACCTTGGAGTTCTCTCGGTCAACTCCAAAGCCGGTCTTCTTACTTGTCCAACGTTGCTCACTTTGTACACCCAGTTGTCCAAGTGCACAGGGGAAGACCGGTAGGCCGTACACCGTTTGCATGCCCTCCCTTGCAGTACTCTAGGCACAAAACTTAGGACTGGTAGTTAGAATGCACCCAGTCTTCTATTTTTGCAACTTCACCAAACTTCCACTTGGGCTTCCGTTCCCACTTCCAACCTTCATAAGGTACTCCAACATGTTCCAAACAAAGCTTATCTTCAACAAGAACCTTGTCCCAAAGCTTACGGCTCGGCAAGCTAACGCTACCTAGTTTTGCCCATTTAGTGCTCCACGGCACACTAGCGTGCACACAACGAGACTAAAGCTCCTGCTGCTTCACCTTGCATGCAGGAAAACCCTATGTCTCATAGAACTCCTCAACTAATGGCTCACACCATTAGCCCTGGTCACGGGACCGTTTCGTCTTAACGGCTCCCGCCTAGCAAGTCGCAGCCCGACTGGTCACTGGGTTGGCCATGTCCAACATGCAACCCGTGACACTGGGGAATGTAAAACTCATGTGCAAATACACAAAAGGTGAAGTTTTACAACCGATAACTTATTAGCCTGGGTTGGAGTGGAAGGGGTCACGTGACAGGACAATGTTGGGAAAAAATGGTGCAACACCAAATATTTTGTGGTTAATTTGTGCGTCTTGAGTACCAACAGAGGCACGGAGGGGGAGGAAAAGATATGGCAAGCAATTTGATCTTTTGCAATGGTGAGATGTGCATTGACCTGGTGGAACGATAAATTTCTTTCGTGTGGTTAGGAATTCTATTTTTATGGATTTAAATAGAGTACAAAACTAATAAAATACTTAGCCAAATTTTATTTGAATCACGGTTAGTGAAAAATTGAAATCATACAACTATACATTAATTACTGTAAAACAAACAAGTATGTAAGTGTTTAATAATCTAATAAGTTTATGCAATGGGATTGAACTCCTCCAATCTATTTTCCCACCATAGTGAAGCCTTTTCCTTTTTCTTTTTTTTTTTTTGGTAACCACACTGGAAGTTAATTAAAAAGAAGTATAAATAACTATGTAGCCTTTTTTTTTTTTGAATGGGCTAAATAATGTGAACCATTATGTAGTAATATTGGTCATCTTTTATTAAAAGTCACTTTTTAGTCATCATATGAATTCTGTAGATTTATTATTCATTATTTTTTGGATAGTATAGGGTAAGTACAAATTCACTATTGAACCTCTTTATGTGGAAGCAAGGGTGCTAGATTAAAGATTGGAATGTGGGGATAGCAAATGATTTTGAGCCTTTGATATCCCATTAATGCATATGTCAATTTTTCAATCGTCTATTAAGAAAAATTGGAGGAAAACTAAGAGGAGCCCAATACCAATACTAGTCAAAATTTTATAATCATAAAATACAAAAAGAAAAAAAATATTATAACACAACAGATTAATGGAAATTAGAGCATTGCTAGATGTTGACGGTAACAAGTGTGACATTGGCATGTTTGAGATAGGTTTACTATAGTGGAAGAAAGGAAGTCCATCTCTTATCTATCATGCTATAATTTGCCAATATTATTAAGATGCCATTTTAGCTATTCAAAATTATGGAATAATACTAATCAATCAATCAAATTAAGGAATAATACTCAATGTGAAGTAATTTGGCTATTCAAAAATGTGCACTAGTCATTATAGGGTGCGGTTGGTTGAGAAGTTGATGAGAGGGGATTACTGATCATCAAAACACTCATCCTGAATCATCCTTATATGAATAATCTTATTATACTGATTAAATTTACATTGAATGGGATGTGTTAGGAAATAAAATCATCATATTTTTTGTTAGAGATAGGATGAGGTGAGATTACATAATTATGGATCGAAATACCCTTTTATCAAACTAATAATTAGAAGTATTAATCGGGTTTGATAAACCCAAACTTGAGTAATAAAAAGTATAAATTTTTTATTTTGATTTTTCGGCTAACATTGTGGGGCTATACTCGAGTCACAAATATGTTGGAGTTTTGAACTTAGTTTAGTTTTAGTCCTAACTCACAAGTTTCAATTAACATATCTAACTTTTTATGAACTAAAATTGACCAAGCAAATATTTTTTTGACTAGAGTAGTGGTATATCACTCTAAAATTTTTAGTAATGGTAAATTAGTCCAAAACATAAATTTTTTATTGGTAGGGACAAATCTAATTATTTCATTAATATGGACAAATAAATAAGAAATTACTTTTATTAATATTATGGGCAAATTAGTCCAACACTAAGTTATGTCATTATTATAAGCAAATTAGACCAAGATTTAATTTTTTTTATAAGTAGGGGCAAATTTGTCCAAAAATTATGATGTCATTAATAGGGGTAAATTAATTCAACCTTAGATTATATTATAGCGAGAGAGTAAAGTTATATAATTTTTTAGAATAAAGTATTACTCCGTTAGTGAGAATAAATAAGTCCAAATTGATATTATTCTACATCTTACTCGTCTCAAGATAAATTATACTACATCTTCCATGGGATTATTTTATCTTAAATATGGGGGATTAATTCGATTAAATGGGATGTATCATCCTATGCACAAAAAAAAAAGAGAAAAACAAAAAAATGAGATAACACAATATTAGTAATCCAATCCGATATTATCCTATGAACCAAATGGACCGATACTAGTACGACTTAAACCACTATTAATTTAATTGGCTAAATCCTTTGTCTTAAATGATATTAGTTCTCTTCGTTCATTTGTTTAATTGGCTAAATCCTTTATGCTAAAGAACATTGAAATAAACAAAAACTTCAAATTTAGATTGGATCAGCCGATTTTTTTATTTGTTCTAAAATATGGACACCTCTAAATCCCTAATATTATCTGCATGACCTTTAGTGACGAATTTCCATTAGTTGTATTCATTCATTTGTTTAATTGGCTAAATCCTTTGTCCTAAATAACATTGAAATATTGGATCAGTTGATTTTTTTTATTTTTTTCAAAATATGAACACCCCAAATCCCTAATATTATTTGTATGACCTTTAATGACTAATTTCCATTAGTTGTGTTCGCTCGTTTGTTTAATTGGCTAAATCCTTTGCACTAAATAACATTAAAATAAATAAAAACACCAAATTTAATTGTCAAAGTAAACTCCAATATATCAACTTTTATCAAAATTTGTGGACTTAAGACTTGCTTGCTCTTACATTTAGTAATATATATATATATATATATATATATGTTATATATATATATTATAAATTTTTGATAATTCGGATTGGCAATTGGTAGTTGGCTATATCCTTTACCATTAGTTCACACATATGAGAAATTTGCAATTTAGGAACATATTTAAATGTGTTATAGCCAATCAAGCATCATTTTTAATCAATATTGTAACTTAGACTATATCATGTCTTATCTGCTATGGTTGGTGTAATTAATTCTATCTATTAATTATCCTCATTAACTCATTCAATGAGTAATTGTTTTATTGAGTCCAAACAGTCTTCTGGACTTGGCACATTTACGACGTCAGATTTGGAGTTTTAATTCTGTCAATCATCATTATGTGTCCTTTCAATGTGGGACCTACAAACTTGTTGCAGCAAAAGCTCATCCTTTCTCACTTGTATGGTTTCTTTTGCTATCTGGTAAAATTTTTGCCTCATGTGGTTGTCCCCAACCACTTTGACATCAGCAAATGGACTCGTGTCATCCCTACACTTCTTTCACACACATTACTAAGGGATTGGTATAAACCAGCCTACCATTTTGCAGAATTTCCCAAAAGATAGCAATACGCAAAAAGAAACGCAATCATGATAGATGGACATTTGAATCTGTCTCCAGCAGAGATCCAATGAAGGGGAATGCAGTGGGAGCATAGTTAACTATGATCAATGGTCATTAGTTAAAGCACCAAATAAGCACATGGGCACATTTAATGCAGATTAGATAGTAGAAAAGAGCCGATGTAAGAAAAGTCAAAAAAAGATAGTGCACATGTAATTGGATGGGAAAGACGCGTGCCATGAGATCCTACAAAGTAATAATCAAATGAATGAACTAAAAATTTTATCCCAAAAAAAAGGAACCAAAAATAAATGTAGGGAAGGAAAGTGAAAATCAGCAGCAGGAAAAGAATGTGTCATAGAAAAGGAGTACAAAAATGGATATAATTAGGGTGAGAGAGTATTTATCCATATACCAAAACGCCCCATGCAAAGAACATAAAGAGACGCAAAGACCCTCATAAAATAGATTAAATACCATATGGGAAAAGGTCCTCGTAAAATAGATTAATACAATGTATGAATTCTTTCCCAAAAGTGCACATAATTTGTTGGTTGTTTCATAAGATAAATTAATAATTTTTGGGAATTTTATATTATAGTATCATAAAATAATGAATTTATTAATTAAGTAGCCCTTTCTTAAATTAATAAATAGCATATTAATTCAATAGTTAACAAACATTACTCAAGCTAATCAAATACGTACTATCTTTTTAAAAGCGTCTATCGAATGGACACCCGTTAAGTTAATATATATTTCAGTTATCATATGTATGGAAATGTGATTTTAATTAGGGAAAGTAAACAAAAATATAAGAGATGATAGGTAAGATAAAATAGGGAAAGTATATAATTGCAACAAAGGGTAATAATTATTAGTATATACATACGTGGCAAGTTAGGTGTATTAATAGGCGCCCATACATATGATCTCCATCTGTTTTCATCAATAGCACTTTGATGGCAATGTTGGGCCCTCTTTTCCTAGTCTCACTGCTGAAAAGAAGACCAAACTGATTAAAAGTCTAGATATAATCGGAAGAAAAAAAAAATCAAAAAGAGTAAAAAGTAGCAATCAGCGGCATCAAGAAATGAAAAGTAGCAAAAAAATTTTGGAGCCATATCTGATTTTTTTATCATTATAAGTAAAATAATTATAGAGCTCAACCTTGATATTTGTAGTAAAAAATCATGAATACTAACTCCTAAGGCTTGCCTTATACTCATTAGATGCACACTTATAATTAAACACACACACAAACACACATACATACACACACACAAAATAGGCAGACAAGGTGTGGCTACATGAAGGAACTTCAAGTCGAATTGAGAACCACTGCTACACAAAAGCAAAAGGCCAATTAAAGGACACATACCTTAAAGACTAAAGAGTACAAAATCCACATGCAAATTACCAAGAAACCAGCACAAAAATTTCATAATTGGAATAAAATGACAAAATCAAGAAGAGTATGATGGGAATCACGCCAAACGGATCCTGATAGGTCCGAGACCAAAAAGGACAAAATCTACTAGCAAATTACCAATAAACCAGTATAAAAGGGCATAATGGGAATAAAAATCGCAAAATCAGCTGCAGAATGCAGCACATGGATGTCACCGACGGCTAATGAAAGACACAAAAAGATAGAAAAGGTCAAAATCTGATGGAGAATTACGCTGAAACCGCACAATCAAATTCCGCCCTTTCGTGCATTATGTATTTTAAGATTAAGATTAAGATAAAATACGATAAGTAGATATATTACTCTATTTTCTTTTGTATTGTTTAATTGCGATATATTGTCTACGTTTTCCATTTTTTTAATTTTTTGGCTTAAAAATCTCTTTTATTGGGCAAACTTCTTAGAATATTGTTAAATTTCATAATCGTTCCCAAAAGTGGGGTTCTGATGGGGTTGTGCTGAAAATAGTGTCGCCGGAATCCTCATTTGCGGTTTCTTCTGGAATTTTTATTGTTTTCCAATATTTTTTTTACCTTGTCAGGCAGAGCAGATTTCATTAACATAGAAACTGAAATTGATGGATGTGGTTTGTGATAAAAACAATTTTTTTTTACTTATTTTTTAAAGAAACCGCAATTGACCGATGCGGTTTCTTTATGAAACAGAAAAAAAAAAAATTTGACACCAAAAGAAACCGCATCGATGCGATGCGGTTTCTTTATGAAACAAGAAAAAAAAGATGATGCCGAAAGAAACCACATGCGGTTTCTAATTTCTTAAAAATAATTCCCTGCTGCAGCTTGGTCCTAGAGTGGAGGGTGTGAAGAACCCTGTGAATGCATTTGTGTTTCTTGCGCGTCTCATTCTTGGAGCATTGGCAGCAACTTATTATGTGCTTGTTCCAATATACATGTGGATTAAGGATAAAATTGTACCCAAAGGTATGCCTATTTGAGGATATAGAAGAAGGAGGAGGCACAAAAACAAACTAGACCCTTCAATGTTTTCCCCAAGACAGCACCAGCAGCATTGTCATCATGTCAACTATGCAAAAATAGCATCCTTAGGTATATGTTAAATAAGGTGACTTACTAGATGACATTTTATGAAATAATTTTGTGTTGCCTAGGCTTTAACTAGTAGCTTCACAAAATTGAAAGTGATTAAAAATTGACTCGTATACTCAAGTGGTTCTAAATTTGCCAAAAGCCATCTAAACCCTAAATCCTTAAACCTTCAACCCTAAGCCCAAAACCCTAAACCCTAAACCCTAAACATAAACAAAAATACCCTAATCCTGAGAGTCTTCCAAAACTCTAAAAAGCGTTAAACCCTAAACATAAACAAAAAAACCCTAATCCTGAGAGTCTTCCAAAACTCTAAAAAGCGTTAATACATTTCAACATAACTTAAACAAAAAATTACATTCACCACAAAGAAATTTACATTTTTCCAAACATTATTACTTGTTTTCATATAAATTTTTCAAATTAAATTTTTGTTTTCACTTTGATGAAGGACTCTGGATAATGTTTGTCAATAAATCTTGTAGTCCTGTAATATTTCTTTCTAAATTATTTCTTGCCCCTGTTCTACCATTGTTCGATTTTTATTGCTGTCAAAAAATTAATTTGAAAATTTTATATGAAAAAAAGTAATAATGTTTGAAAAAACTAAATTTATTGTGGTGAATGTAATTTTTGTTTAAGTTATATTGAAATGTATTAACGCCTTTTAGGATTTTGGAAGACTCTTAGGGTTAGGGTTTTTTTGTTTATGTTTAGGGTTTAAGGTTTAGTGTTTTGGGCTTAGGGTTTAAGGTTTAAGGATTTAGGGTTTAGAATTTTAGTATACAAGTCAATTTTATCACTTTCAATGAAAACTAGTTAAAGCCTAGGCAACACAAAAAATTTCATAAATCATCCAAAGTCACTTATTAACATCTAGGATGCTAGCATAGTGTAGACGATTTGGCTTTGTCTTGGGGAAACATCCAAGCATCTAGTTTGTTTTGTGCCTCCTCCTTCTATATCTTAACTCCATACCTTTGGTGTTTATCCTTAATCCATGTGTATATTGGAACAAGCACATAATAAGTTGCTACCGTCTCAAGAATGAGGAGAAAGGATGGTCTACTAATTCTTTTCTTTAAGATAAGAAGCAAAAATATAAAGAGAAAACTAGAGAGAGAAATTAGAGAGCATGCGGCCATCTCTGTCAATGGAATAGGAGAATGCAATCGAATGGCATGATTGAAAAGCAAGATGATATCATGAGAAGAGGCTAGAAAAGTTCAAGCAGGTCCTCAGAGATAGTGGAGCAGAGCAAATGGGAGTTTTAGGAGAGAAGAAGCGGGGATCAAGGTCCCTAGGCACTGTTTGAATATGTCAGGGTTATGGGGAGGAAGATCTTTTGTGGAAGAAAAAAGAAAAGAAGTTTCTATGATGGTTGAAGAAGAGATGAACATTGTCGAGCGTTGGGCAAAAGAAGTAGATCAGAAGAGGAGATAAAATCAGGGATTCTAAGTTCCAGGGTGGATGTGGATGAAGAGGAGATCTGGAACTTGGAGAACCATGGAAGAGAAGTGGAAGAGAAGTCTCTTGATCAGGTGCTAGGGAAAAGGTGGGATTCAAAGTTGGAAATCACTTCAGAAAAGCTCAAGCTAAGTTCTGCTTGTCAGAGAATGGATTCTTTCTGCGGTTCAAACACAAGATGGATTATCGAGAAGTCTTGGACGAGGGGCCTTGGACAATACAAGGCCACTATATAACCATTAGTAAATGGAAGCAGGGTTCCTTGAGGCCATGAACATTAAAACCACAATGGTGTGGGTGAGACCAGGACTTCGTGGAATACTACGAGGGGTTTCTTAATGAGGATCGGAAATGTGTTAGGAAAAGTTCTTCACATAGATCAACAAACGCTGTTGGCAACAAGGGGGAAATACGCAAGAATTTGCATGGAGGTGGATCTAAAAAACTCTCTAGTTCCCTTTGTTTGGGTCGATAAGGAATTACAAAAAGTAGATTATGAAGGGCTTGAGGCAGTTTGCTTTGAATGTGGCAAGTATGGGCATATTGCTGTGGCATGCCGGAAAACCATGGAAGAGGAGACTGCTAGAAACAAGGAAGAGGATAAAGAGGCATCGGAAGCAGTGATCTGTGAGAGATGAACCCATATGGAGCCATGGATGATTACAGTAGTAAAAGGGTGGAAGGACCAAGGCCCGGAGTAACTCCACGGACAAAGGAAAATAACAAGGTGAACAAAACCAATGACAATCAGGTTGGGGTTCTAGGGAAGTTGGTGCGAGAACTAGGGTGGACCAGATAGCAGAGCTAGGAGAGCCCCTCTAGATAGAGCTGAAACAAGCAAGAAGGATGGGACTAGGAACAAAGAATAGATGTCTGGGGAAGTAGGAATCAAGTTGGGACCGGAAACAATAGGGTCAAGGTTCGAGATTTTAGCAACCATCAACGAAGGTGAGGGGGAGGTTGGTGAGACCAATTCAAGAGAAGTCCTTAAAGATATAGTAAACACAATACCAGGACCACCATTTGGGTTAGTGTTTAAAAGCAACAAGAAGGCTATGGGTAGCACAAAAGGAAATGAGGTGATACACACAACTCTTAAGAGAAAAGATAGCAAAAATATTCAAAATAATGTCAAGGGGAGAACCATCGGACCAGTAAGAATCCAGAAAAAGCATGAATTCCGACTACTTAAAAGAGGAGAGAATGCGGTGGTTCAGTCTGAAAGGCAGAGGGCAGCAAGTCAGGATAGGAGGAAAGGACACCAAAATATTTCGCTTAGGGAACTCATGGTGTCAGATGATAAAAATCTTATGGAAGACATACAACCCCAGAATGGAGAAAGGGCAGAAGACTTAGATCCAGGAGATAGAAGTGCCTTGAGGTAATGCAAGGCAGAGAGAAGGGCCTTAGTAGATAGCATAGGTCATACTCACATCTTTGGAAGAGAATAAATCTCGATGGAGGACTCTCAAATTTCAATAGTAAAGTAGTCAATGATGGAAGAGGCTGGAGAAGCTCTTGAGGAGCAGAGTAAGAGGTATATATAATAAATCTCATGGGTGGAATCCTTATATGGACCATTGCCGTGCAGGCTGAACTCACTGGAGGAATTTAAAAGAAATTCAGAGAGAGCAGAAGCCTATGATTCTAGTACTCTTGGAAACTAGAACACCGAGCGAGAAAGCTGATAGGATCTTAAAGGCATTTGGCTATGATAAAACTGCAGTTGTGGAAGCTGGAGTTTAGGGAGGTATCTGGATGTTCTGAGATAGCTTAGAAGTAGAAATAGAGATAATAAACATGAACTGGCAATTTATCAATGCTTTGGTGAAAACTGGGGATGACCAAGAATGGTTGTTTTCGGCCATCTATGCGTCACCAGAGACAGGGTTGAGGAAGGAGTTGTGGAATTTTCTCAGTGAGCTAGGATCAAAAATCAAATTTCCATGGCTACTCATGGGGGATATGAATGAAGTGATCTCTAGTGAGGAGAAGAAAGGAGGGAGAACATTCAAAAGTAATTATGAGAATAGTTTAATCAGCTGTATTTGCTGTAGTGGACTAATAGACGTAGGGTTTAGTGGTCCGGCACTAACATGGAGTAATTTTAAGGAAGGAAGGGCCTATGTCAAGAAAAAGCTAGACCGGGCGTTATGGAATGAAGAGTGGAGATTACAATTTCGGGCACTAGTGTTCCATTTAACAAAGCTCATTGGACCACCATCCGTTACATCAAAGGTTGGAACAAATAGGAAGGAGGGGTGGATTAGAGCCTCATTTTAGATTCGAAGCAGCATGGATGACTCACCCGGGTTTCATGTCGGAAGTGATCAAAAGTTGAGGAAAGGAAAGAGATCTATTACAGAACTTAGAAGAGCTCAAAGGGCATATGAAGATATGGAATAAAGAGGGTTTTGGAAATATTTTCCATAGGAAGAAGAGATGCATGTCGAGACTACTTGGAATCTAGAAGGCTCTCTCTCACAAGGAATCTAAATATCTGGGAAAACTAGAAAGGGATTTGGTGGATGAGTATAATAGAACAGACAAGAAGAAATCTTACGGTACAGAAGCCTTGAGTTCTAGATTACAATATGGGGATGAAATCTGAGATTCTTCCATCTCTCTGGGTGATGAGAAGAAGAAAAGAATACAATCGTCAGCCTGAAGGATAAAAATGAAAACTAGCAGGAGGAACCCGAAGCAGTTAAACAAATAGTAGTAGAGTATTTCAAAGAGTTGTACACCGAAGGAGAGAATCAGGATCGAAGGCGGTGGTTAACCACTTATAGCATTTCAAGAGATAGAGAAGGTGTCCATTGAGACCAGTAAGTGAACAAGAGATTAAGAAGGCAGCATTGACATGAATGAAAATAAAGGCGCTGGACCTAATAGAGTTCATGGGTTCTACAAGGTGCTAGAAAGAAATTTCTCCTCTAGTGAGTTGGATACAAAATATATTCGAGGAAAAGAGCTTTTTGGGAAGGAGCTAATGGAACTCTTATCTCACTTATTCCTAAAGTGAAAATCCGAGGTGGTGAACTAGTTGAGGCCAATTTCACTTTGCAATGTGAATTACAAGATAATCACAAAAGATTGTGGTTGTCGTCTCGAGCCATTAATGCATAACACGGTGGGCTCAACTCGGTCAACCTTCATACCAAGAAGCAAACTAGTGATAATGTGATTGTTATTCAAGAAATTATTCAAACTATGAGAAAGATGGGGAAAAGGGAACAATGATTATTAAAGTTGACCTAGAAAAAGCATATAATAGAATAAGGTGGGATTTTTTAGAAGCGGAACATTGGAGTTAGGGGCTACCAAGGGAGATGATTAAAGCTGATAATGGTGTGTAAGAGTTGAAGATCTGACAATTTTGTGGAATGGAGCAGTGAAAACTTTAAGCCAACAAGAGGACTCGGACAATGGGACCATTGTCCCTTTTATTGTACTATGTATGGAGGGTTGAGTCACATGATTGATCAAGCGGTGCGAGGAAAAAAAAGATGGAAGGAGTAAAAGCGTCAAACATGGGCTGTCATATCCATTTAATGTTTGTTGATGATCATTTGTGTGCGGAGGCATTAGTATGAGCTAGAACTATTGGAGAATAATGGAGGAGTTACATTTGGAATTGGGGCAAAAATTAAATCAAAATTTTTCTGTTCCCCAAATGTACCAGGTAATGTAGTGGAAATGGTAGAATTATAGAAGTATCTGAGACAAAAAACTTGGGGATATATTTAGGGATGCCAGTTATACATGGTTAAGTCCAAAGGAGCACCTATCTGCACTTGCTTGATTCAGTCAGAAGTAAACTTGCAGGCTGGAAACGGAAGAACCTTTCCTTTGTGGGACGAGCAACTTTGATCAAGTGTGCTATCCATAATCCCAATGTATTGATGCAAACATCCATGCCTACCAACTTCAGTGCTAGAAGAATTGGAAAAGTATGCTAGAGGATTTCTATGGGGAGACAGTGAGGAAGGAAGGAAAGTACATCATGTAAAATGGGACACTGTGGCCCCGGAAAAATAAAGAGGAGGGCTCAGCATCAGACGGCTGAAGAAAGTTAACAGAGCAATGTTGGCCAAATGTAGTTGGAAACTAGCTATGAATCAAGAAACGTTATGGAGCAAGGTGCTTAAAGAAAAATATTGTAGAGGCCAATCCACACTGGTACTCAAGAAAAGGTACAAACGGATGGAGGTATAATTAGGGAAGGAAATAGTGGACAAAGGTGCATAGTGGAGAGTTGGAAATGGAAAAATGGTCCAATTCTGGACAGACAGATGGCTTGAAAATATGCCATTAATTGAAAAAGTGCAAATGTTCATATCGGAAGAAGAATCCAACAAGAAAGTGCAAGACTACTGGAAGGGGAACGGCTGGGATTAGGAGTGTCTTCAAGCACTACTACCATTGGAGCAAATCTAAAAACTAAGGAGTAAACAAGTAATACAAGGAGATCCAGCTTCCGGATGTGTTATCTTGGAGAGGCGACATGAAAGGAAGGTTCAATACAGAAGCTGCCTATAAGCTAGGTGGACACCTAAGGAGGAACATGAGAAAATTTCAGGTTGGGGGAAAATCTAGAAGCTAAAGGACCGGCTAGATGGCGTACTGTGGATGGTAAGACATGGAAGGCTGTTAACTCAAGAGGAAAAGAAAGAAGGGGTTGAACAGAGATAAATCTTCCGATCTACCACAAAGCAATAGAAACTCAGCTACATGATGGAGTGCGCATGGATCAAGGATTTGGAAGCATTTTGTGAATCCAACAAGTGGGAACTATTCACGACAAAGGCCTTCTGAATGGGTGGGCTGGAACTTGAAAGAAAAGATTAGCCTCGATAAAAGCTGGAGTGGAACATGCTGTTTCAATGGTTAGTGTATCTAGCATGGACAACAAGGAATGCTTATGTGGTCAAAGGGGACGATAAAGGTTTGAGAATGCAACCTTGAAGAGATAGCCGACAAGTGGACAGGAAATGGTCATCTTGATAAGGAAAAGAAGGAAACAGAACAAGGGAAGCGACACATAAAATGGGAGAGACCTGGGTGGAGCAAGATGAGCGTAGATGGGCAGCAAGTAAGCCTGGGATACTTGAAGGAGAGGTGCTTAGAGATTGTTGGGGAAGATGGAAGAGTGGCTTCATGGTGCACCTGGGGTGGACAAACAATGTGGAAGCTGAACTTTGGGCCATTTGCAAGGGGTTGGAATTAGCAAGAGAAATGGGTGAAAGAGCGGATAATAGTGGAAAAGGACTCAAAACAAACCTGAAGTCATTCAAGGAGGAGACCTCTTCCCAGTATTACAACTAATCCTGCAATTAGGAACCTATTGACAAAGTTGGGAATGGAAGCTCAACATACATGGAGAGAGGGAATATTCTTGGTGCTTAGCAAAAAGCTTAAGTAAGGAGAACCGGTTGGAGGGCTGAGAGGAACCACTAGAGTTAAGGAAATGTTAGGTCTTGACATACTTGGGGTAACCCTCGGTTTGTCACTTGTTAAAAGGGTCTGACCCCTTTCCCCATGTACAAAAAAAAAAAATGCTCAAGAATGAGGCAGCATGAGAAACACAAATGGATTCATGGGTTCTTCACCACCCTCTAGGCAGCGAGGGAATTATTTTAAGAAATCAAAAACCCATGTGGTTTCTTTCGGCATCATCTTTTTTTTCTTGTTTCATAAAGAAACCGCGTCGCATGGATGCGGTTTCTTTTGGTGTCAATTTTTTTTTTCTGTTTCATAAAGAAACCATATCGGTCAATTTTGGTTTCTTTAAAAAATAAGTAAAAAAAAAAATTTGTTTTTATCACAAACCGCATCCGTCAATTTTGGTTTCTATGTTAATGAAATCTACTCGCGACAAGGTAAAAAAAATTGGAAAACAATAAAATTCAGAAGAAACCATAAATGAGGATTTGGCATTGACACTATTCCGATTACAACCCGCAGAACCCCACTTTTGGAATGATTATGAAATTTAACAATATTCAGAAATTGCTTTTATTGGGTTTTCAATTTATTTTATAATGTTTTGCACTTGGCCATTTTTTTCTTTTGTCATTCCTCCATATACATTACGAGTTGGAAGACATGGGATTGTACTTTAATTTTTTGTTTGTAGTATGTACAAACCTCAAACAAAGCAAATATAGTGAATCAAATAATGGATGAAATACAAGGAGGTGCAAGTATGTAATTTAAGAAGCACTTTAGTGCAATTTGTTAACAAACAATTATTATAATCACAAATTGATGGACACCAAGTTTGAGGATTAGTGATAATTTACCACACAAAAATGAAACTTATACAATTTGACCTTAGAATACTTTTTCCAGGCTAACAATTTACTTAAAATATATTTCATTTTGGAGGACTCCTCTACATGAATATGACATTTTCCGTGATAGTTAGAGTGGTGTATGCAAAAGCATAGAAGTGAATTTAAGTTTAAGTAACCAGTTAGAAGTTGGAGATATATACATTTTACAAATGAATATGAAAGGCAGTTAATTTAGACTTGCTTGTAGCTAAAATATCCTACATAATTTATGGACATAATTTCATGTGTTTTATGGAATAAATGCAAAATTTTCTAAATTATGAGTATATAAGGCACATTATGAAGATGTATCAAGTAATTACTGATGTAAGTTTTATTAAGACAATTGTGGTCAATAACATTAATTCTTTAAGTGTCTTTTTACAATTAAGAGGATCAATCACATGATATTTTGTATGAAAGAAGGAAAAAAATGAGTATTGTAAAAGAAAAAAAATGCACAATGGTTGAAAAAATTCTGATTAAACTCACTTTTTCAATAGTTCTATAAGAAATGTGATGAAACATGAGGTATAATCAGGAATTTGATAATCATACTACATTAATTATATCAAAACAACACAAAGGCATATGATTATGCATAGAATACTTGTTTGGTACGAAGAAAAGGTACTTCATTACAAAAACATACATGGTATGAGTAAGAAATGAATTCTTTTGATAGAGTAGTATATAGTATAGATGCAGAATAAGAAACATGCATTAGACAAATACGACAACCAAGGTAAGCCAAAAAAAAAACCACCTTTATCCCATTTTATCTCTCTTCTCATAAAATCCAACATAGTACTTTCCTTAATGTATAAATTTAACAACGTAAATATGTAAGTACGTGTTTGTTTTAAACAATTGGCATACAAGCTAACATATAATTCTAATTATTTGCCAACACAAGTTGGCTCGGTTGGTAAGCACGTGCCACTTCCTAACAAAAGGTCATGTGTTCGAATTCCATTCTCAATGTAAGGGTTGTGTTTGTGGGTGATTTTTAAGTACCTCTATAAGTGACTTGGTCCTTGAGTCTTGTCCTGATCCATGGTGGTAACCGGAGTCAAACCCACACAAACTTTTTTTTTAACCAAAATAATATAATTCTAATTATTATACTTTTCAAGTTATTTAGTAAATCCTAACTTTAATTTTGATAATAACTATCAATTATTCATATGTATCATGTATCCAATCATGATAATATATAAATTGTTAGTGTATATAATATCAACCTTTAATAGAATAGGCATATCCGTAGTGGTGACCGGAGTCGAATCCATAGAAACTTTTTTCTAACACAAAAATAATTCTAATTATTATACTTTTCAAGTTATTTAGTAAATCCTAACTTTTAAAAATGCCTATCAATTGTGCATATGCGTCATGTATCCAATCATGATAATGTATAAATTGTTAGAGTATATAATATTAACTTTTATTAGAATAGTCATTTCTTATCAATTTCAATTTTTTCTTTTCCAATTTTTTTACATAAATAATTATTAAAATACTGAGGGTAACATAAAATAACAAAAAGGGAGAGTGGTTGCATAAGTGAAAATATTTGTTAGAATACCTTTAATTTTATATTTTCTCTTCTATTTTTTTTACCTAAATTCTTATCAGAATAGCATGTAATTTTTTCCCCTTAATGTAGTATACTAAAATTTCTGAAATAGTGAGGCAAAGGTCAATGACATCTTCTGCAAATTTTTGCTATTAATAGTATAGATTGAAATGATACGTTTTTTTTGTATAGTTAGATGAATAAAAAATTAAAGTTATTATCTATTAGTTATCATTGCTATTATAAATAGGGGTGAGCAAATTCAGTTCGAACCAAATTCACTACCGAATTTGAACTGAATTTGGTAAACTAAAATCGGATATTTGGTATTAGATATGAAAAACGGTATTTACCGAATTCACCGAATTCAAATATGGTATGAAATAAGTAATGAGATTTTCAATTAGGGAATTACCAATTTTGAATTCAAATTCAAAAGTGAAATTGGGTACCGAATTACTATTTTCGAATTACCAAATTAGCGTGCAAAACTATATATTATATAGGTCTATAAATGTAATGATAATATATGCTATTTGACAGGTGTTGAGCCTGTACTATAATAATCAATAAACCCTCGCCTTAATATAACCAAAATCTAATTAGAGTACTAGGCGGTGTGGCTACGGACTAAGGCGAACCGAGGAGCAGCGACCCACCTTTCATAGCTCCTGAGACTCAATCAATCAATTTGGACAACTCAAATATGTTTTTTAAAAAGCGGTTATACGGTTCAAACTAAAATTCAACATCAACCATCTAGGATACACAATTCCTAGGTAATATTAACCAAAGGGATTTCGACATCATTAGTCTTAATAAAGGTAAGGTTACAATCAACAAAATCCAACCACCTCTGAATCCTCCTTTCGAGTCAAACACGGGAATCACGGAGGAAAATATATGGGGTGAGCTTCACAAGCCCAATGAGAGTCCCAACACATAACAATTATCACATTCATAAAACATGCTTTATTTAATCAATCATATAAGGAAAATTTTCACCACAGCATTTTCCTTCAAGCATTTCATGAAACATTGAATTTCAATATCACATTGGAAAGCATCAATAACATTCATTGTGGAAGGATACATTGCTTCCATGTTGTCAATAGCACTTCTGTATTTAGCTTAATCTCCAACCCTTATAGACTTGACCCGACATCCAATATTCATTAGGTGGTGTACACTCGAGGTAACCTTTCATTTCATTCCCGGGGTCCGTCGGCGTGACCAAGCCCTAATTGCCGCTCGGAATAGGCCGATTCGTCACAGAGTTTGGGATCAGCCGTAGAGCCAAGTGCGGCACATTCGCAAAAGGCTTATCACTCATGCACATTTAACAGGCACATACACAATTATGGTCTTTCTAAATCATTTGTAAAGTGAGAGGGGTCGCGATAAGTACACACGATCTCTCCTTTTGATCAATGGTTTTGAATAATTCAACCAAGGCATCATACACTATTCAACATTAACACGTTAATTAGCAAATAACACTTAGTAATTACGTGCTTCAATCAACGAGCAACATTTAACAACAAATACAATTCCAACATGTGGCATCTTTTAAATAAAACATTTAACAACAAATTTGGAACCCTCACCTTAACTAGGGCAAGGTTGTGTCAAGGTTTTGATGTCAACGCGTCCTCGAACTTGGTCACCGGCCGATCCGAGGTAAATATAATTTAACTTTTAATTATTAAAATCAATTTTGACCAATTCACTTCTGTTATAAATAAGAAAGTAGTTTTATATAACTAACGAGTAATTATTATAGCATTACGTGATATGAACCTTGGTAACTGAAGTTCTGAAAATATATATATATTTTAGGTCAAGACACGTAAGTATGAAAACTTGGAAATTTCGAGGATTTGAAATAGGTTTGAAGAAAATAAACTATCTTTTAAAGATTTCAATAATGGAAGATATTATGATGGAAAATTGGGTATGGTTTTGAGGTCGTTCGTTTGTCGAAAGATATTTTTCGTGAGGTTCTTTTCAGAAGATTACGACCTTGAAATTTGCTCGTTTGGGTCTTGTGTGGGTACAATTCCTTTACGAGATTTTAAACGAGTCAAGTTTTGGAAAAAAAATCAAGTTTGTTTGGACAAAAATTTCTTGATCGAGGGTTTTTAAAAGTTTGCATGAGAAACCCTAAGGTTCATGATTTGATACAAATTAAGTTGGAAATCTTGTTTGGGAATTGGTATAGCTTTGAAATAATAGGAAAACGAAACTTTCCTTTAGCAAACATTAAAACTCATTTTGGTTCAAAATTACATCAAACTTGTTCCCAAAAAAATATTTTGAACTCAATTCCAGCATTCTCAAGTTGAAATTTCAGCGATTTCATTTGTTTGCTATGTCGTCTAGAAAATGAACTACGGCGCGTACGATATACCAAATCGAAGCCCTATGAGTCTAGTTTTGAATGCCACAAGCGGCTCGTGATTTGAGGTTATAAATCAAGAGATATGAACATTCTGTTCTGGTTGGTTTAAGTTTCTGGTTTCTTGTTAAAATTTCTGGTTTTGGTATTTTGAAAACAGTTTTATTTGCACATGGTTAGGTGTTTGCATTCAGTTCCAGCAAGCTATTCAAGCTCTTAAGCAGCTAGTACATCCATTGAAAGCTCACGGTTACATGCATACAACATTAAGTATTCACACATTACTCAAAACAATGATATATCAAGCTTTAAGTTCATCAACCATTCATGAAAGTTGAAAAACATGCAAGGCAGCTTTAATAGATTTGTCAAGCAGAAATTTTAACATGATTCTTGAATGAATAAGGCTCAAGATATTCGATCACAACCATCATTTCCAGCTTAGACATTCAAGAGCTTCAAGGGTTGAAAGTACCAACATGCATTCAGTTTTAATTTGTTTTATTGACCGATTATTTTTCAAGGAAGGAAAAATAGATACATATAGATTTTAAGGAGAAATGAAAGGTTCATGCTTGGTCTGGTTAAAACATCTAGTTCATGAAAATTTTAACCAAGTCTAACCGACCAAAACCACATGAATGATTTGATTTTTTTCAACAAGTTTTAGCAAGAGCAGATTCGGATGGAGTAGGGCAAAACTCATCAGCTTACATCCCTTCCAAAGCAGCAAGTAATCATAGTTATTAACCCACCACTAAGTACAAGAATAGGTTCGGCCATCATGCATGGAGGAAGTAGGACATTTCCATGGTTTTAAAGTTTGGTCAGTTTAGAGACATCAAAGTGATATCCCTCATCAGTCCACCAGAATCTCGAGCAACATAATAAGATGATATATGCGTGCAAGCAGGATTTTAACTTACTAGTATATGCATCGCAGCTTAAGGAAGCAAGATAATATTTCTAGAAGGTAAAACAGCTTCATCATTCGAAGGGAATGTAGAGGGAATTCCTACCTTCAATTGGTCTCAAAAACAAATGCACAAGTGGTCCAGCTACAAGAAAATGAAATAATGCTGAGAATGGAGCTAAGCTGCGGATGGAACTATTTAAGAAGCTACAACTTACCTTTTGTTTGGTTGAACAAAACGGATGAACAAAGCTGCTTGGGTGTTGAATAAATTTTGTTTTCCAGCTTCAAGAAAAATGAAATAAGCTAAGGGAAAGAGCTCCAAACTATCTAGGAAGTTCACAAAAGTGAATAGGGTTTACCTTTGGCTTGCCTTAGATTCGGATGGAAGATGACCAGCTTAGTTCTTCCAGATTTTTAAACTTGTTTCCAGCAGCTTGTAGCCAAGATCAACTCTTGGTGCAAGGTTTGATGGGTCAAGAAAAGTCAAGTAATGGAGGAGAAGGTAGAGCTCGGCTGAGAGCTTGAAGGAAGAATTCTGAAGTGAAGTGTGTGAGGGAGAGGAGCTTCTCGGTTGAGACTTGAGAGAAAGTGCTGAAGTGAATGTGTGAGAGTGATTTGGAGTGAGTGGAAAAAAGGAATAGAAGATAAAATCTGAGGAAATTTTCGGACAGCCTAGGGAGGAGAGTAGAAATCTGAAATTCCTTGCTCAAGTGAACAAAACTTTGTTGAAATGAATGCCAAATGGCAAAATCCTTCATGCATTGGGCATTGGGACGGTGGGCATCATTAGCTTGGGCTAATGAAATCTAAAATCTCCTTGCCCCAAGTTCATCATGCTGCCGGTTGAAAGGGAAGAATGGCATGCTTAAGCTGCCAGATTTTTAGCACAATTTCGACAAGTGGCAGCCATGGAAAAGAGGAGAGGGGGCGGCTGGTTCTTTGCTGAATTTTCTTGGAGAGAATTTCGAATTTGGCTTGGAGGGAATTGTAGATTCAATCTTGCTAGGATTGATCCGATATTTGGCTGGAATGAATTGGTTCCATTCGTGATCATGTCGGTTAAAATTGATGGAAGTAAAACCGGTTGGAAATTGGAAGAAGAAAGAAACACTTAGGGTTTAGTATACAACCTGCCATAGTTTTAGGATGATTCAGTATTAAGTATGGTCATACCCTAATTTTATTTAAGGGGTTTTAATTACTTACTTGGTCTATTGTTGAAAAATCTTTCGTTGGTTTTAAAATTTACATGATCTTGGACATGCAGTAATGAAATTACAAAACGACTCACGAAAAGTCCAATTAAAGGTTAGGTTTCATTACGGCCCTTACAGCAGGGACTCCGGATGTGCAATGGGTTGCTTGTTTCACCCTAATTCCAAGGAGTATACTTGATCCGATATACTAGAATTAGTTAATTTGCGTACAGTGGCAAATAGTGTCGCTCTCAAGTTGATTGGGAAAATTAACTCCTTTTAGTTGCAGGAAATGGGAGAATTTTGAGAATTAAATGCTAACAAAATATTAACTAAATAATCAACTATGAAAAATAATCAAGAGAGATAACTAATGGGAAAAACTCTAGCCAAGGATACACTTCAGAAATGGTTCAAAACAACTGATCATTGATGCAAATATAATTCCAACATTCGTCAATAAACAGGTTTTTAATTGCCGATATGATCTGACAATTAGCTTCTCCTTACTATATCAATAACCAAGGTACGACCATTGACTGTTTCTCTAATCCAAAAATAACCCTAGGTACGACCATAGGATTTAACTCCTGATTGCATTAAAAATTAGAGAAACCTTGTTCTAATTCATAAACACACTACGAGGGTTTATTTAAATTAGATTATATGTTTTCCTAACACAAACCCAATTATGCAAGTTGCTACCAGGATTAGATTAGCCAAGCAATTACGGATTCAACTACTCTAATTAGCAAATAGATCTCACAGTAATAGTTGAACCAAATCCTCAGTTGCTCATTGACTAGAAAGATGGAATTAGTTCTCTATTAATGGAGAACGAGCCATGCAAAATTCTTGGAAGCTTTTCAATTGTTTTCCTAATTGCCGACAAGAAAAAGAGAAGAAGACGATTGATTGTCTTTCGTTTCTTGCTTTTCCCTTGAGCCGCACGAAAAAGAAAAATAAAGACAAAAGAGGCAATGTCCTCCTCTTCTTTGAACTCCAACGAAAAGAAAGGAAAAAAACCTAAAGAATACTAACTTCCCTTTTCTGTTTCTCCCTTTTTGCTTTATAACACAACTACCAATTTTTCCAAAAATAACAATCCTAATCCAATTACTACTGGCCTTTTACAATAAACGTTAGAAGCTTTTTCACCCTTTTACGAAGTGCAACTCTCCAAATTAAAAATAGCTCTTGGATTTCCACTTGAAATAGGAAACTTCGTCCTGTCCATCCCGAATCTTCCGGTCTTGAACCTTGAGTTCAAACGTGTCCACGTACAATCTACTTTGAAATCATCAATTAGGCACGTTTTACTCCAATTCCTACAATTAACACAAAATACCAAATAGAAGTAGAATCAATCAATTAAAGCAATATTTGGTATAAATAAAAAGAAAAATATAAACAAATATATCGACAAAATACACCTCATCACTATTGATATATTGTATAAATAATGGCTATTTAAATAGTTTATAGTATTATATTATATCATGTACCTATGACAATAATAATAGTACTAGTAGTAGTAATAGTATATAATTATCTACAATATACTATTTTAATATTTGCAATATGACTAATTATTTAGATATGCAATAATATATAACTATAATGCTTATCATTTTATACATATTTAGATTAGATAATAAGTCCAACATATTAGTATATTAGCTTCCACCATTGAAAGCAACCAAATCGTTTGCAAATTAAGTATTTAAATTATATAAGAAATAAGAATAAATATAAGTGTAATGAATTGTGTATTACATAATTTGTAAGCTATAAGTGATTAAATGACACATCACTAATCATTATTTATAATATACGATCTTGTATTTGTAATTTGACTATAATGATACAAATATATAATAGTACATAACTATGATACTTATCATGCTATACATAACTAGAATCAGATAATAAGTACAATGCATTAGTATATTAGCTATTTAGCTTTCACCATTGAAAGTAATAAAATTATTTTATCAAATTAAGTATTTAAGCTCCGTAAGAAATAAGAACAAATATAAATGTAATGCATTCTGAATTACATATTTTGTAAATTACATGTGATTAAGTGACATATCACTAGTCATTAATTCATTGTAAATTACAAGTTTGTAGATTGTAAGTTGTAAATAATATAATTTATCAATTATCACTAATCATTTAAACTGTATCTAATCGCAAGTTTTATTTTTATTTGAATTAGTCACTTTTTATTTATTTGTTAAATTATTGATCAAGGATTCATGATATAACTACGTATAGGGGATCAAATGACTTTGAATTAAATTTTCAAATAGGTAAAATAGGACTAATGTGTTAAATTGTCAATAATTTACGGATTCAAATTAGGAATAAAATTTTGTGGAATTCAATTTAGTAATAAATAGGTTTTTTATCGAATTCTAATTCAATTTAGTAACCGAATTCAATTTACCAAATCTAATTTCAAATTGGAAACGGTTTAAATTTTAACAGATGAAATAACCGAATCAGCGAATTCAATTAACTGAATTACTGAATTACTACCGAATGCTCACCCCTAATTTTGGATTCTTTAATTACTAAACATTTTTCCATGGTTTTTGAATTTAAAATGTAGAAGGTAAAAGACAAATTTTTGTCAAATTTCGAAGTCATCAAATTGTAACAATCATAACTTGTTTTGTAGAGCTTTCAAATTTTTTTCCATTATTAAAGTCATTGTATCCCTTTTAAATTCAAAATTAAATCTAAAATGGAAATCCAATAATGCACAAATTTAGATTGAAATCTATGCATCAAAAATTAGGCAAATATTAAATCTTGCAGTTCTAATTAGAAGCCAAAAAAAGAACAAAATTGTTTTACCCAATAAGTTAATAATGATAATTGAAAAAATAGCATTAGAAAAAGAAGAAGTAAAACTCCTTTGTCATGCATTTAAAAAATAAAGAATAACTATCAAAGCTGGAAAATTCTGCTCAAAAACCTTAGTTTGATAAAAAAAAAAAAGAGAGAGATAATAATAATGGCACCAATCCTATGAAAAATTAAAAGATATAAATCATTTGACTATAAATTATGTCTATTGGATATCTGTAAAATCGATACAAATTCAACAATAATTAGGCTCAAATAAAAGCAAAAACAAAAACTCATCTAGAATGCTCCTACTGGAGCATTATTATATGTTTAATTATCATTTTTTCTTTGTCATTGTAAACAGCAATATTCACAAGTAGCTGAATAATTAATTGATTGTAGTTTTTTCTATTATAGCAACTACTATTAAATCCATATTTTTTAAAGCATTAAGCAAATTATAAATTAGTATTATTAGTTTTATTACTATTGTTACTGATAACTATTTTGGTAGAACTGTTTGCCTGCAAATTGGAGGATCAATAGTAACAAATTTAATTATAAAGTTTAAGAAAAACTGGAAATCAATCACCATTTTGTCCAACTTTATATTATAAATAATGAAACATAGTGGTTTTACTTTTAAAATACAAAAAGAAAGCAAATTTTTAGAGTAGAAAGTCAAACTTCAAGATAGCACATTTTATCCTTTTATTTAAAACTTGAAATCTTCAATTCAAATATAAAAGGTCAATCAAAATTATAGGTAAGACACTACACAAAATCAAACACTATTGTGATCATTACAGTCATTATTTTGCTTGAAATATTACCCTGAAATTTATAGCGTTAATAAACATTATTAATTATAAACTTTGTCAAAACAAAAATCCACACCACTCAAATTTAGCACTTTTCGTTCCTTTTACTTCAAGTTTGAATTATTCAAATTAGACATTAAAAAGGTAAAAAAGCCGTAGATGCCACGACTGAATACATTAGTTGTACAATAACATGAATAAAATAAGTGAAAAGTACATAAACAAAAAGGCCCTGAAAAAGTCATCACATTAAACAAACTTATCGAAGTCAAATTGATGGGAAAACAGAAGGTAATCACAAAGAGGCCCATGTACCTAATGCCAAAGGTGAAAACCAACCCTGAATTGATAAAAGAAATACATGCATAAAAGTTAAAAACAAATAATTAGTCGAAACATCAAGGAGCACATCAATTGACGAAAAAAAACCCAGTGGTTGGCAAAAATAACGACACAACCGCCTGACCAAAACAGCCCCATTCTTTGGCCAAACTCCTCCCATTGGAGAATAGATAATTGGGTGTAAATAAAAACACAAAAATAATAACATCCAACTACAAAAAACTCACTATATCATTTATATTTTAAATGCTTTTGATTACCCTTTGCTAATTTCCCGCACTATTACAAAATACTACCTTCTTTTTGTATTTTTTGGTTTTATTTTAGAAGCACTTCAATCGATTAGAAGTCACTATTACTCTTATCATTATCGCTATTGTTTCATTTCAAATTTTATCTTCAAATTAAAGCATCAATTAAAATGAAATTGGTTAAAAACTTCTCAGGAAAAAAACTTGACACTATTGAATCAAATTTCATATAAACATGGTCATTATATTCCAAACATGAATGCCATAAAATCAAAATTAAAGTTGGCACAATTTTTGCCTATACTTCAACTTTAAACTCGTCAAATTAAAGATAAAATGGTAAACAAAGTTATAAACAACACATTATTATCTCATTATTTTGCAATAGATAAAAAAAATTCACGCCATTAAAAAGTTCCACAATTTGTTCTTTACCTAAAAACAAAACTAAAACAATAACAGAAAGCCACAAAAACAAATCCCTACTGAAACAAAATGGACCCAAGACTTGGTAAATATAACACCAAAACCGGCCCAACATATTTACTCTTCATACTCTCCCATTGCAGATGTAAGTATGTTAGCATAACCAATCAACACGACTAACCAAAAAGGACCAAGACTTGGCAAAAGTTACAGCATAATCGCTTGACTAAAAGTACCGTTCACCAACCAAACTCTCCCTTTTAGATGGTTAGATTAGATGTGGCCTTTTGGAAACAAAAGATATTAGGCCGAAGCAGACACATAAGACCCAACAATTTAACAACGTTTAAATCAGTTTGGTTCATTCAATTGGTCAAAATAAAAATAAAAGACAAAAAAAAATAACATAGAAATTAATTAGATAGCTATAGCTTATAGTCAGCTCAAGTCAAGACCCAAGACTCCGAATGTCATCTTTTTTTTTTTATTTTTATTTTTTTACATAATTTCCGTCAATTTCCGCTCTTCCTAATCATCCTTTATTCATCATCTCACTATTAATCTCTCAAATTTCTCCAACAAAATTCAGTTTTGTACCTAAACTATATGTGCAGGTTTGATTTTCTAATCTATGATTTTGTTTATTTTATTTTGCAATTTACTAATTTTTTAAAGTAAGATTCTTATTTTCTTGGTATCAAACTTGTCATATTGACATAATTATAGCTCTTTCCTTCTTTACTTTACTTTTATTTTGCTCTACATCTTTGCTTTTTTTAGTTTGTTTTTTATAAACTTATTAGCAAAAGGAATACAATTATCATTATGTGTCTCGACCTCTATAGAGGAATGTGAAGAATAGAGATATGATAAGAGTAGTAACATATAATTTCTTTCTTATTTCTTTGTGATATCACAGATCAAAAATGATCAGCTTAATGGTTGAACCAATGACCGGTGACGGTAACTTTTCTAGTTCCATGAACGGCTAGGTTTTAGAACCTTGTTTAGACACCCTTTCAAATCCTGATTTCGTCACAAAAAGATATCGAAGAAAATCCTAGTGATTTGCAAGTAGGAGTTCAGCTCGATATATCCTGTTTAGCTCTTCATCCTATCCATTAAAAGACACTCTGCCATGATCTGTGATTGCACAAAATCAGTGATCTTCATTCAAGAGACCTGTCAAGATCGTCAAAATTAAATTAGGAATGCACCATTTGAAGTAATTAAAAATGGTGGAACTATACATTCAAGGGAATGGCCGCAATAGAGTTAATATAGGCCTTGAATAGACAGTATTTTACTATTATTTTTTTTGTGTTATATTGATCTCAAAGCAAAAAATTGCCGTTTGGAGGTCACACATTCCCTATTTAACAGCTTACAACTTCAGTCGAATTGACGTAAAGGGTTTCATATGAGGCAGCACTCAAACGAAAGAAATCAACCAGTCTCCTGCTCAAAGTCATCTTGTTCGGGCTCTTTTGCATTGTCAGAATCAGCATCGTCTACATCATTGTCGCAGTCTTCTTTATCATTCTCTATAGTGGCCTTCCCAATCACAAGAAGATTGATATTTATTTTCGGATTTCATTGCACTGAGAACTTAATAACGATGAATCAATCAGTTGAAATACACGAAACTTACCAAATTCGGAGAAGATAAAAAGATGAGCGGGCTAAAACCAAAACGATTGAATAGACAGATTCTAGACTAAAGCTCCTCACTATTTCATGAAGATGCCAATTCCATTATTGAATGAAAATGAGGTCCTTCTGACTCAGCAGGCCCAACAAAATTCATAAAAGACAGGGGTTTGTTTGGATAGGAGAATTCTCCCAAAATTTACCCAAAATTAACTTGCTTGCATTATCAACACATTTTCCAACCACCTTTTTATCTCACACACATCACATCAAAAAAGTGCTACAGCGTTTTTTTTCAAATTATTATTTCAAATACTCTCTAACCAAACAAACTGGCTTCTAAGGATTCAAGTTGCCATTGAAGACCAAGAGAAAAGGCTAACTGGAATAATCAAGCAACTGGATGTGTACAAAAATATGATAAATCAGAAAAGCAATAGAAATTGTGTCATGTTAGATGAGGAACCATCAATACCAACTCCGAAATATTGCTAACGAAAAGCAAATGCTTAAAGAAAAGAATCAAGTTTCAAAATCCAGACTGTGGGCCGAAACAAATTACATAGGCACGGATCAGCTTCTCAGAATTTAAGTTGGCAATCAAAACCAAGAGAAAGGGATATTAGAAAGAATCCAGAAACAAATGGAAGTGTACAAAGGTATGATGATCCAGAGAAGCAAAACAAATTGTGTCAGGTAAACAAAGGAATCATCAATACCAACTCAGAAATGTTGCTAAAGTAAAAAATTGAAGGAAAAACCAAGATACAGCATCCAGAATGTAGGCTAAGAAACACTCTGCTTATACCATCAGAATTATGAGATTTTTTTAAAAATAACATGGTTGTGTACCAAGTACCACAATTTATTTTTCTCTCTAAAAAGGTAAAAACTCTAAACCAAATCATGTAGAGTTATAGTAGAATTCCAGGATACATAGCACTCACGATGTCATACAACAACAGATATCTTCCAACACCTGCATATCTTCTTTAGTGCTATTTTTTCCAAGATTTGAACCTGCCATGGCTCTTATACCAAATTGGAAGTGCTCTAGTTTGTTCAGTGAGCCATGATGTGCACGTATTCTATATCAAGTCATACTGTACATGAATAGTCACACAAATTTCCACTGCAGGCCATGTTCAGTTCCTGGTGCTTCTTCCAGTGCGTTAGCGTTTTACACTATTCTATACTTACAGCCATATCTATACTGCACCCAAGAATCAATTTTTTTTATCTTCAATGACTATGGTTAAATAAACCTCATTACTTGACAATGAATTTTCAATAACAAAAACCAGTATGTATCTAAAAAGTGCAAGCTGAAAACATTTCCTGAGAAAGTGAAATTATGTTTGCCTGTTTAATCACATATAATCATTCAATATTAACACACAACAATAGAGGGTAGATGTGCATTTGATTAAATCTCCAGCTATTTTAACAATCAACTAACTTTAGACATTCAAAATCATTCCTTTCCATATGGCTAAGTAGCCTAAACTATGAATGCGATCAAGCATTTGTTACTTGTTCGGTTTGCTCTCTTCATTAGAAACTCAATAGACTGATCAAATGTACTTCCTGACTGGCTAGATTGGCTGTGCAAACAAGTAACCAACATTAAAAAGGTATATCACTGATTGAGATTAGCTAATAACCGCAAGATTCTGCAATGACCAAATAAACACATCCTAAACAAGCATGTTGCATCTTCAACATACAATTCAAATTAGCTACTCTAGTACAATGTCCAAATGTTAAATTTCCCAAATCAAAGTGCATAAATTGATTAATCAAATACAAACAGCGAAGAACAACTCAGCCCTAGCTCCAAGTGTATAATAGATCACAAATTAGAGCTGTAAAATAGCCAACTTGGCAGGACATCACTGCAAATTGATAACACTTAGAGGAAGTAAGTTGGTGAAGTTTGACAGCTACACATGTAGATCCCACCACATTGTTGCCCTTAGCATGATTAATGCAAAAATTTTGAACAGCATGATTAATGCCAAAATTCTGAAACATGTTACTGTAACACTAAGTTTTAGGCAAGCATGTCAATTAGCAACAGAAGGAAATCTTCAAGGTGTCATTCTTTTGCAAAACAGCTTTAATAAGCAACACCCTTTTTAGTGAAACAAATAACTAAAAACTATTTTAGACAGAAATTAAAAAGAAAATCAACAGTAAAATTCTCACAAAGTAAACTTTGTCAAATTGGTAATTGAAAACCTATACTATGATTACTAGTCCTTCCTCTTCTTTCTAAACCTAAATCTACTCTTTTTGCTCGAATCTCTTAACAAGGAATTCCTAATACTTCGGCCTTCTTTTATGTCAGATTACTGGGATTTCAAAACTCTCAGAATATCAAATTCACTCAATTTGTTGGATTATATTCCACCTAAAAGTGGCATTATTTCAAAATCCTGCTATTATCTCTTGAGTTTTAAGTTCATTACCTTTTCTTTGCTGAAAATTACATACATGATGTCATCTTAATAATGAAAATTTAAAACCAAGATTCCATTTTCCTGAATCTTCAAGTCCTCCTAAATAAACAAACCCTTCAAAGTTTCCAAGCATTCCTTAAAACTTCTATCTAGCCCGTGAGCTTCAAGGTGCTCTCATTCAAGCCCCCACTTCTCCTTTTTTAATCTTGACCTAATTTAATTCTTCAAAATGCTTGGAAAATTAAAGATGTTTTTTGTTCCCAAATTAAAAATTATACGTTGATCCATTGTTGTCATCCGCTTACCAAATAAACCACATAAATTTCATCAAGAATCAACAACAAACGCTATACTACATCAAAGTCTTAGAAAACACTAAGCATACAAGGAACTTTAACAACCAATTTCGAAAAATAAACTATTTAGCCCTACTCCATAAATTTATTGAGATCGATTCTAATAAAAAAATGTAGTTAACTATTGAATAAGGAAGTTGGAGATTTTTGGACCTTTTCGTCGAAGTCGGACTCTTCCATGGAGAGGAGAAGCTCGTCGCTTTGGGGCTGAGGCCACTGAACTGGAAGTAGACAAGACGTCGGAATCATCCGAGTCGACCATGGGTACTGAGTCATGAATGCTGGAAATTGCAGCATGCTTGCTCGCTCACTGAGTGGTCAACCGTTTTCTGCTCCTCTCTCCTCTCTGCTCGGTTTTAGACTTTTAGCTATGAAATCAAATGTCGACCTAGGATCGAAATAAAGCCTGCCTTTTGGTTTTGGGGTCGCATATTTTACATTCTTCAATTTTAAGTGCCATATGTTTCTAAGTACTGCATTTTGACCCAGAGAATATGAAGCTCATCATCATCATCATCTTCTTTTTTTTCTTCTTCTTCTTCTTCTTCAAATGTCGACCTAGGATCGAAATAAAGTCTGCCTTTTGGTTTTGGGGTCGCATATTTTACATTCTTCAATTTTAAGTCCCATATGTTTCTAAGTACTGTATTTTGATCCAGAGAATATGAAGCTCCTCTTCTTTATATATTTGAGGGTATACACTCACAATACACTATTTTTTTATATAGTTTATAATGCTGTTTATGACGAACCCATGTAACATGTTTATTTCATAATACATTTTAAACTTTGAATATTATTTTACTTTTTGAATCAATGCTTTCTAACTCTTTATCATGAAAAGAATATCATGTGTTAATCCCTCATTGTTACATAATGTCCTTCTTGAATGTCTTACAATAAGGGATAAAGTTATAGTAATAACAGAAAAGGAAAAAAGTAAATGAGTGCATTTTAATAGTAGGGAAAGCATTTCAAGCACTATAATAAATAGGTTACCAACCTGATATATTTCTAGGATTGGCAGTTGTAACTCATCAAAATTCATAGTAAGCCTATTAAGGAAATTGAGCTAATTCTTTTTGCCCTTTTTTTTAGGGGATGGGAGAGGGGAAGGCTCATTTCCCTATAAACTATAGTGGCGAAAATTGTTTTAGGAAAAGAGTAGTTGATTTTTTTTTTCGATCTAAAAACTCCTCTCTCTGGTAGAGGCTATCTCTCTCTACTAAAGAGAGCTTCCCTCCCTTTTGTGGGAGCTCAACAAATTTCAAAATCTTCAAAATTTCAAACCTGCAATTGCAAAAGATGATTCAGAAACAACTAAAGCCAAGTAAATTTGCAACCAACCACTGGAGTTACTTCTCAAGTTGATTATAAAGCAGAGAAAATGTGACAGCCCCACTTTCCCCAAAGGCTAACCAGAGGGGTCAGCGGACCGCCTGCCCAACTCTCGCCAGGACTCAAACGAAAACCATAAAACCATAGTAAAAGAAACTGACAAATTCTTATAACTTTACAGTCTCCAAAACACATCAAGGTTACGTTGGAACAACTCAAAATACTACAAACCATCTGGCATCCATTATCTTCCAACTTATACAAAGGAAAAAGAAAATCCACAAAACTAGAGTCCTCGATTTCGGCACCCCTTCCAGGACCAGTAAGGAAAACAAAGCTTATGGGGTGAGCAAAGCTCAGTGAGGCCAAGAAATCATGCACAAGCAGGGTAAAACAATAACACATATTAACAGAACGATAACAGGAAAATAAAGCGGAAAATACATACAGGCCGGTATAAAATATCATTAGAAAAGGATACAACTTGCCGCTCCATCATTGGTCTTCAGTCCGGACTTTAGTGGAAACGTTGACACTCCGTCAACCACTACCTCACAGACCGAAACAGTCACTTTACTCTCACCCGTCTACTTACACCGCCCGCCCTTCGTCAAAATAGTAACATCATTAAACTAAGTGGGATGAGCGGCACCTCCCTCCATAGAAGCGTGGTACATACTACCGCTATAAATGAGTCGACGAGACTACTCCAATCGACTTAATCAACAACCGACCCAAACGGGAGGAGAGGTACCTCCCACTCTCTTGAGTGTGGTACATACAACCGTTTGGTTTTAACATGTCAAGAACAAACACACGTACAAGCATTTTACGATTTCAAATCAAGTAAGTCCAAACAAGGGTAGCTGTAAAGTACACGCCACCAAGTCAAACAACATGCTTTCAAGTGAAATTCATCAAATCAGACATCCAAGTATGAAAACAACATGCACTTGAACACTCACCGTTAGTTGAGCTTAAGCAAGATAATGTAGGGGTCAAACACGCCACAACGCCCCTGCACTCACCTGGAACATGCAAATCAAACCATCAACTCTTTTGGTTTCTATTTAAAGCAATCTTGTTATAAGATTGGAAGAAAACTATTTCAAAGGTGACGCGTACATGCATATGCCCCATGAACTAAGCCATAAATGCTTATAAACACTTAAAATAGCAAAATAAGCACATACGTAGGCTTAAAACGGACAACGACAACTCGAAAACGGAAAACACACAGTGGAAGGTGGAAAAACAGTTTTGACACCTTGTACGCCATCGCCCATAACTGAGGCAACAAGTGTCGGATTTGAGCGTATGAGGTACCGTTTAGAAGCTAAGAGAACAACCTACAACTTTCGTGAAGACAACATCAACCCAGATTTACTCTATCCAGGCCAAAAACGCAGAAACAGTTTCGGGAATGTCGCCGTCAGAATGCCCGACAGGCCAACTTCAAACGGACGTAACTCAAGCCACAAATCGAAATCAAGAAATTCCAAATGCGTTGGAAAGCTAGAACAAGGCTATAACTTTGTGTTTTGTCCAAAAGCTAAATCACAAAGGAACAACACCAAAACGACGCCAAAGTCGCTGCAGTCAAAATCCTGTTTTCCGCTCAATGCCCAAACGAATTTTTACGCGAACCAAAACACATTCATGCGAATTCCATCGCTCGCGATTACAAACACGCGAAACAGCCCCTCACACGCCACCAAACCAGCACGCACATACACACACACACACACAAAACACCAAGTGGAATTCAAGAGCCCATAATCGTTCAAATTACTGGGTGGGAATTCAAGAGCCCACCAACAACCAAACATGCAATCCAACCTTGATTTCTACCATTAACATTAAAGCCAAAACCCTAACCCTAGCTCATAATCATGGCAAAGCACCCATACATCAAATTCAACCATTCCAAACCATAACATCATTCCATGAGCTAAGAATAAACATGAACCAAGCCAAGAAACCCACAAAATCCTACAATCATAATTTCCAACCAAATTCAAGCTTGTAGGAAACTAGGAGAAACCTTTCTTGATGTGGTTTTTGGTGAAACTTCAAGTGCTCAAGTCCAAGCTTCTCCTCCCAACTCCGAATCGAAATCGTACGGTTGAAAGTCGCAAAAATTCCCCAAGTTTTCTTCCTTTTTTCCTCTCTTTTTTTTTCCCTCTTTTTCTTTCTTCCCTCACGGTTTTCCTTTCCTATTTTCTCCTTGGTTTGGCCGGCAGCTATAAGGCTTAAATAAGCCAAGAGATAACCTCAAAAAGATTTTTTTCACTTGGTCAAATTTAGTCAAAAATATCATGCCCAAAAAAAACCTAGCAACTTAGGTCTTTTCCCACTCTTTCCCTCATAACTTCTTTTCCTATCAATTTAGTCCATAAGGGCTTAATTTAACCTAGCCCATCCAAACTTAATTATCCCTACTTAGACTACTAATCACCTAGGAATTGTAATTCCCCCTCTTAATCATGCATTATTCCACATAAAATCAAAGAGTTAACAAACTCGTAATTAAACATAAAACTTAGACTCATTTTCAAAACTAGGGTTGTAAGAAATCAAATTGGGGTTTTCCATATTCAAATTAGGGTTTTATCAAAATTAGGGTTTTTCGAAACAAATTAGGGTTTTAAGTTTCAAGTTAGGGTTTTAAAACGTATAAAATGGGATTATTAAAACAAAACACATATAAAAGTAAAACAAGCATATAAACACCTATAATAAACTTAAACAAAATAAAAAGTCGGTACGGGTCCTCACAGAAAACACCAGGAGGACCAGTGAGATGATGAAGACAGAATGATTAGTAGTAGTTCGAGCTCTTCGGAAAACAGTAAGATCCAGATCAGCTGGGCCAGGTCAGCTACTGGGAGGAGGCAGAGGATGATAAAAGCAAGAATAGAGGTTATGGGTGTCTTCACTCACTCTAGAAGAAGCTTGGATAGGTAACTTAACATCTCTAAATCATCTTTATTTGCCTAATCTGCTTGCCCGTTTAGTTTTTAGCTCTCATTTGTCTACCAGTAGCTTGTACCTAGATAACAACCCACCTTTAATTCTTCGTTAAATCTGGTTTGGTAAGATCCTCTTTAATATTAGTTGATAGTTAAGCTCTACTTTGAGTACATCATACTAAGTCTCATGGCGGATGAGATAGCTGAAATTCTGCAAAATTTGGCACTGTCAAGTAAGGAACTAGAAACCATTGACTTGGGCAGTGATGTTTTAGCTTGGGGAATGAAGGAGTGTCGAAATAGCTTGATAGGCAAAATCATGGGGGAAAAGATTGCAAATTACACAGGAGTAAGAAGTTTTGTGACCGCGGCTTGGAGCTACCCCAAGAACCTTAAAGTAGTTGAACTTGGGCCAAACATTTTCCAATTCAACATCCCCCATGAAGGAGAAAGGGAGAGAATTGTTAATGGTGGACCCTGGGTGCTGGACGGCCAATTGCTGGTTCTGCAAAGATGGTCCAAAGGCATTGAGGATGATGAAATGGCTTTCAACATTGCTCCACTGTGGGTTCAAGTATGGAATCTACCGCTTCACTGTATATCCAAGGATGTAGGGAAGAAAATTGGGAAGGTATTCCACCAAGTATAGGATGTAATTGTCCCACAAACTGGTGGAAAAGATGGGAGGCACATTAAGATTCTGGCAATGGTTGACATATCCCAACCCTTGTTACGAGGCACGACTGTGAAAGTGGGTGATGTAACAAAATGGGCTTCATTTAAATATGAGAGAGTACCAGACTTTTGCTACAACTGTGGCAAGATTGGACACTGTGAAAGAACTTGCAAAATTCAGAAAACAGTCCATGAAGGGATGAGGGATAACCAATTCGGGGTGTGGATGCGTGCAGGTAATGGAAGAAAATCACCACAAAAAAAAACAAGGGACACCAAACTCTAAACCTCAGCAGCATTATTGGAACCTGCAGGCAGGGAAATGGATTGAGACAGAAAGTCCATCTAACAGTCTGCCTATGAAGAAAAGTGCAACACTGAGTAACCAAGAACCTGTGAGACTCCCAAAAAATCTGAGAATGGTAGAAAGTAAAGGAAAGGAGGTGCAGGTAGTACGGATGGAGGAAGGTAAAAGAGAGACCTCAAACACCATGGAAAGTAACGCAGGAAAAGAAGAAAAGCAGTCAGCAGATAGGGAGGATGAACAGACAACTGCAAATGGATTTGGGGTGGAAGATGGAAATATCAACAATGGAATTGGAAGGAATGAGGCTGATATCGCAGCAAGGTGTGAGAAGGAAATATTGAGAGCAGAATTCAAAGTTTTGGAGGAAGACAAAGAGATGGAAGGCAGCAATAACCTGTTGGAAGGGAAATACGATCAAACAGAAGCAGAGATGAAAGCTATGCAAGTGGATGAGGCTTTAGAGTCAAAAAAGAAGGAAGCAATGATAAAGCTAGAAAAAAGAATCAAAAGGCCACTGAAGTCACCTGAGTGCAGAAGACAACCTGTGAAGGAAGTTAACAGAAACATCACCAATCAAGCAACGAAGCAGAAAAGGAAGGCAGACAACTAGGATGTTGATATGGAAAATGTGGTTAACTTAGAGCATCAAGAGAAAAGGAGCAGAATCACGGGTGAATGGCATACACAGGTGAACTTGACTGAGGGGGAGGGGTCCAACCCAACTTGGACCCCAAGACCCCAATGAGGCTTTTGGTGTGGAATTGTCAAGGAGTGGGGAGCCCCTTGACAATTCCCCACCTGAGAGAGATGAAGAATCTCCTTTCCCCAAATTTGATCTTTCTTTGTGAGACCAAAAATAAGGAGTTTTATCTACAAAAAGTCAAAAACATACTCAGAATGGATAATGTTATTTCCGTGGATGCTTGTAACACAGCTGGTGGAATGGCACTGCTATGGAAGGAGGATATCATTGTTAAAGAAGTGCTGACAACTGCCTTCACTATTGAGGCCCTAATAGAGAATCAAGAAGACAAAATGAAGTGGTGGTTTGTGGAGATTTACACAAGTTGTGACAGTCAAGTGAGATTTCAGCAGTGGAAAGTCATTGAGAGAAGGAAAAGAATCTAGGGATGCAACTGGGTTTTGGCAGGTGATTTTAATGACATTACCTCCAATGAGGAAAAGTGGGGGGGAGTATGGAGGGAGGAAAAGAGCTTCAACGACTTCAGAGAGTTTATCAATGGCAATCAATTGATGGATCTAAGTTTTGTTGGACATCCGTGGACATGGTGCAATAATTGGGAAGATGGGGAAGTTAAAAAAGGTTAGATAGGGTGCTTTACAGTCAGGAATGGAAGCAATATTTCAAACAAGCCGTGTGTAAACATATTGATACCTTTGCCTCTGATCATAGCATGATAATGATTGATACCAGACCTGAGGAAGGGAATAGGAAAAAAAGATTTTATTTTGATAAAAGACGGTTGCGTAGAGAGGATGCTATGGGAGTTATACAAACAGCCTGGGGGCAGAATGTTGAAGGCTCTAGGATGTACAGAGTGACAAAAAAAAAAAAAACACTAGAGTTGCATTACTGAAATGGAAGAATAGCTATCAGGCTAACTCCAGGGGAAACATTGAGAGCATTAAAAAACAGCTGGAGTGTTTAAATGGAATGAAAGTGGATGACAGGAAGGGCAAGGTGGCACAGTTAAAGAACGAACTGAAGGCAGCATACAATGAGGAAGAGGCATACTGGAGACAAAAGTCAAGGATCAACTGGATTAGGGAAGGAGATAAGAACTCCAAATTCTTTCATGCTCATGTCCAAGGGAAAAGGCAAAGAAACAGGATTTCAAGCTTACAGAAGGAGGATGGTGCATGGACAAACACGGAAGAGGAAGTGAGTGATGAAGTGGCAGCTTATTATAAAAATCTGTTCTCTAGTATGGGGGTAGGAGACTTAGATGAGGTACTTGAAGGTATACCTTGCACCATTACTGATGAATTAAATGAGGATCTTATTAAACCAGTTCATGAAAAAGAAATTAAAGAAGCTTTGTTCTCTATGAATCCTGACAAAGCCCCAGGCATTGATGGCATGTCTGCTATTTTCTTTCAACAATGTTGGGGAATTGTTAAAAAGGATGTGGTATAAGCTATTCAAACTTTTTTCCATAATTGTCACATGCTCAAATCGATCAACCACACTGTCATCACTCTTATTCCAAAAATCAAAAACCCCACCTCCATTTTGCATTATAGGCCCATCAGTCTTTGCACGACCATATACAAGATCACTTCTAAAAATCTAACCAATAGACTCAAAAACATGCTCAATGACTGTATAAGTAAAAATCAAGCAGCCTTCATTCCTGGTAGACAAATATTGGACAATGTAATCATTTCCCATGCATTCTTGCATTATCTAAAAGACAAAAGGCAAGGAAAAAATGCTTTTATGGCTGTTAAGTTAGACATGTCCAAGGCTTATGACAGAGTGGAGTGGGGATTCCTGGAAGCTATGATGGAAAAAATAGGTTTCCACAGGGTATGGATAAGCTGGATCTCAAAATGTATTAGGACAGTAAACTATTCTTTCAATATAAATGGCCAGGTGAAAGAATACATTAGGCCTGAGAGAGGACTTAGGCAAGGCGACCCTTGTCACCTTACATGTTCCTACTTGTTTCGGAAGGTTTTTCTAACATGTTGAGGAAAGCAGCCGTTGAAAAGAGGATAACAGGCATGAAGATTAGCAGACAGGGACCAAGCATCACACATCTCTTCTTCGCAGATGATTCGTTGATCTTCTGTAAAGCAAACACCCACCAGGCTGATGAGCTTGGGAGAGTTCTTAGTGTGTATGAGAAAGCTTCTGGCCAATTTATTAATCTGGACAAATCCTCTGTCTTTTTCAGCAAGAACTTGCTTCAACAGGAAAGAATGGAAATTTGCCAACGCTTGGGAAAAATTCAGATGGTGAATCAAGGAAAATACCTTGGCCTCCCTATGGTTATCACAAGAACCAAGAAACAAGTGTTTGGGTTTATCAAGGCCAATGTTCAGCAAAGAATGTCCAATTGGAAAAGTAAACTCCTTAGTGCTGCAAGGAAAGAGGTCATGTTAAAGGCTGTTTCACTGGCTATGCCCACATACACTATGTCCTGTTTTAAGTTGTCCAAAAAACTTTGCAGGAGCATTAGTGCATCTATGGCAAACTATTGGTGGGGGGATGTAGATGGAAAGAACAAGATGCATATGACCTCGTGGAAAACTCTATCAAAAGGCAAGGACAAAGGTGGGTTGGGTTTCAAGGATCTAGAGGCTTTCAATACTGCCTTGCTTGGGAAACAAATCTGGAGACTACTCACCAATCCGAACCTGCTGATTAGTTAAGTAATGAAGGGCAAAAACTACGCTAAAGAGTCAATCCTCACGGGCAAGGTTCCACAAAATGCATCATGGATATGGAAGGGTCTAACTGGTGCAAGAAGCCTAATTGATGAAGGAGTCATGAGGAAGATTGGCAATGGGGAAAACACCAGAATTTGAGAGGATGGCTGGATCCTGGGAAACCCACAAGGAAGGCCATTGACCAGAAGGAATCAGGAGTGTGGGCTTTATAGAGTAGTAGATCTTATAAACCAGTCTCGATGGAACACAAACTTGATTTTCAGATTTTTTAGTCGACAGGATGCTGAGAAGATCTTGAGTATCCCAATAAGCCTTGCTAGAAGAGAAGACTGCTACTTCTGGAACCACAGTCCTACAGGTGCATATACTGTCAACTCTGGTTATAAGGTTCAGGTACGGAGGACAAGCACAGAAATTGCAGAGACGGGAGTGGAACAAGGAACTAGTTGGGCTCTACAGAGATAGCAAAGTTGGAAAATACTTTGGAAAATGGATATCAAGCACAAACTTAAGATTTTCTTATGGAAGTGCCTAAATAATGCACTCCCAGTCAAGCAAGTTATCTATGGTAGAACTAGAGTGGGTGATCCCATTTGCAAGAGGTGTGGTGAAGAGGTGGAATCAATCGAACATGTCCTGTTGAATTGCAAGGAAACTCAGAAGATTTGGCATTTGAGCCCAATTCATTGGAATGGAGAAGAAGTGAATCAACAATACTTCAGTAAGTGGTGGTGTACCATTATCGATGCTAGGAAGAGAACAGAAGGCTACCACCACCTGGCGCTTACAGTCCACATATTATGGCAGGTTTGGAAGAGTAGGAATGATGCAGAATTTAATGGCAAAATTCATCTGCCATGGAAAGTGATTCATAAGGCGCAAGAAGAATGGATGGAATATGAGGCATCTAAGACCATTTCAGCTAGGATGAGCACAGACAAAACAGGACAACAACTTAGTGAACACCAGATGGGTGAGGATCCGGATGCTACACAAATCAGAATCGCTGTTCATAGACAAGAAGGATCCGGATGATAGGGATTGGAGTGTTAATATCAACTCCAAGAACAGCACATAAGGAAGGATGGTCCATAAGAGAGAGATGTACGGATAACCATCTATTGGACAATGTGAACGCAATCAAATTGATCCTGAGCAAGGCTGTTACCAAGGTTGGAGGAAAATTGTAGTTGGGGTCCATGACAAGGTAGCCATCAGAACTATTCAAATGCAGAAAACGATGGATGCTAGAATGGCAACCCTTGTAGATGATATCAAGCATTTAAGTGTGTTGTTTCAAACGTGCTCCTTTTGTCTAGTTGGAAATTATTCTTATAAAGAAAGTAGTGATCTTAGCAAATATGCACTTGGCAGAGTTCAAGATGAAGAGGTTCAGATACCTCAGTGCTCCAATGCACTTCTTGTATAGTTTTCGTTCGAGCTTTTGCTCGGCTGTGTACAGCTCTATTTACTAATGCAATTCATATTTATCGTTCCGGAAAAAAAAAAAAGACTTGATTTTTTTTCAAATTTTGCAAATCTTTTTCTAGCTTATAATTATTTGATGGTTTTATTACACCTAGTGAATAGGATATTACTGTTCATCACATTAACAAAGTGTAAAAACTCTTTACTTGTGTGGGTCTAGATGCAATAATTTCACTACTCAAATCTTGGCTCCAAGAAAAAAGCACCTTAGAATTATCTATTAAAGTGTACAGATTAATTTTAGGCATGAAGCAAAAACACTTGCACGTGATATTGGTAGGAACTTATAGTTTTTATTAGTACTTTTCTTTTTCTTATCTCAATTGAAACCACCGAATAAACTACACGAGCATCAGCAAAAGAAGAGTCAACATGGCATGAATGGTGGTATTCCTCCTGCAGAGGTTTGGAACAAACTCGTTTCTCCGTACCAACAAAATCCAACTTTGCTGATATGTGCTGCAACCTCAAGTCCAAGGTCATATCCCAAATCTAGGAATGCATGACACAATGACATAGTACACCCCGTTTGTGGACTTTTTTAGTTGCCTTACTCGGAAATCTAAACCGCCCTCCACTTTGTCCCCACCTCAATAAAGAGAAATGTACATATTACTCATTTGTCACACTAATGATCCAATCTCCCTCGTGTCACTTTCTACTCACCGCCACGTTTCTTCATGGCTTCAACTGTAGTCCTTTCTCTCTTCCCCATACAAACTACCAACATACTCAAGAACAAGACCAGCACCACTAAGACCATTTGTAACTTGTCCTGACACCTTTTTTTTCTTTCTGGTTTTCATCAATTCCAATAACCATTCAGCTATTAGCCACCAAACCTTTAATTTTGCTAGCCAAATTTAGTTGTTAGCACATTTGAATTGGAAAACAGGAAGTAAAGGATGAGGCTTTTTGTGTATTTGTTGGAGGGGAGGGACTTGGTAGTGAAGGATTCATATGTGAAATTGAAAGTTGGCAAGTCCAAGTCCAAGACAAGGGTGTTGAAGAACACAAGAAATCCTGTTTGGAATGAGGAGTTTGTGTTCAGAGTGCATGACTTGGAGGATGAACTTGTTTTGTCTGTTTATCAGTTTAATGAAGAATCTGGATTCTTTAATGTGGCTGGAGATTTGGTGGGCAAGGTTAAGATTCCAGTTTGGTCTATTGCTGCTGAGGAAAACCACAACTTGCCTCCCACTTGGTTCTCCCTTCAAAAGCGCAAGAGTTTGAAATCAACCACTACCAAAGATTATGGTATGGCGCTGTATGTTTTGTTAGTCTTATTTGATAATTTGTACTAATGTTTTTGTTATTGTTGTTTTTCAGTATTTGTTTATGTTTAAATCATGTGTCTACTGCAATCTGAGTCATTTAATGGTTATGGCTTTTTGAACTGGACTTCAAGAACCAATAATTTTGAACTTTTAGTTAATAACTATAGTTAACTGCATGATGCAAATCAATGATTGAAATAATGAGAGGATTTCTAAGTGGCATTTCTTTCCTATAGAAGAATTGTGGTGCTTCCTGGTGTTAATTTTTTTGGTCAGTTTGCAGAACTGAAACTTAAGAGTGGCCTTTAGGAATGTTAGGACCAGTTAGCGGAGTCCATTTTCATGCGTGGTTCTATATTTACAAGAATTAGAAGGCCTTGGATAGCATTTGCGCACACATTATCCCCTTTTAAGGTGCCAATTCGATTTTGACCAATTGATTAATCAGAATATCGACTAGAAAAGTTGAAATCAGTAAAATGGCATTGTCCTCAATTCTGCATGTTTTCTTCCCAGTTACACTTGGATATGTGAAATTTGGTAATAGGAAATTTGGTAATAGGGTATTCAAGTTTATTTGTGATGAATTTGATGAGTCAGAATATCTTACCAAAGATTGGGTATCTTAAAAATTTAAAGTGAGATTTTCTGCAATAGTCAGGCAGGGTGTACTTATTTTGTGTTTCCTTATTCAATAGTAACGTGTTGAGTTGTAGTATAAAAAAGAATAAAGGATGTGTGTTTCTTGAAATAGTTCTCTGTTTCTTGATTTTTATGAAGGAACAAGCAAGTTCTAAAGTTATAAAGCCCAAAGCTGAATTTCATGAGAATCCAAGTCTGAAAGGGCCACTAGTTTGGAGTTTGTTAAAGGTTAGGTTACAGATTTTAGAATTAAAATGGCCTTGGGATACTAAAGGTTGAGTAGTTGTCAAGAAAGTTCAGTGCAGGCCGCTGAGAAAACCATGTTGATCAATATTATCATTCTATGCAAATAACTATAGCAGGTCGACTTATGTTTTCTAGGCTCCACCTGCTTTTCAGAATGTTTAAGAAAGAGGTCCAAATGTTATATGCTTTCAAGCTGTAGTTATTTTGTCTCTTAGGAGAAGAGGATGGTGCAAAGTTCCCTTCTTTGTGCTTAACACTGCATCCTCTTCTAAGTTGTTCTGTAATCCTGTCCCATCCAATCTTTTCCTTGAATTTGAGTATTGCCATCTGATGAGCTGGCATGTTTCATTGAGGCATTGAACTGGCTCTCTGCCTTCATCCAGCTTGTAGATGTACTAGACATTGTGCAAAGTTCCTTTTAGCAGAAGTAGCATTATTCAAGCCCTAAACCAACTCTCACCAAGCTCTGTTAGATTGGATAGTAATCATCTTTATAAAAAGAAACTGATGTTGCTGACCATTGGCCTTCTTAGCCTTTTCTATTGGGAAACTGTTTCAGCAATTCAGCAAATGTGCATAGTTTGAGTGGTGAAATCCCTGTGGCAGTTGTCATAGATGCGAATGTATGGATACTGTTGCACAATACAGGCCTTGTTGTGGGTTCAACTCCTTGTAAATGTCCTTTCTCAGCCTGGAGCTGGAGGTAATGATCTTTTGATCATTTTGAAGTGGATGGACCATGCGATGGTCAAATAAGAGGGGCTCATAATCCTTAGATTAGCTGAGTATCATGGTCCTGTAGACATTGCGCAAAACCATTTAAAATGGATGTGCTCCTTTTGTTTGCTTTTCTACTTTCTAACCGTTTCTGCTTTCTGCTTAATACGCAGTCTGTTTATTTAAAATGTTTCCATTAAACATATTTGTTTCTTAATGGTACAGATAAAGTCATGCAATAGCAGCTTCATTGCAATTCTTCTGGTGTCTCCTAGTATATCTGTTTAGATGATTTTAAAAGATTTGAGGCTTCTAAACAGTTAAGATAAATAAGGGGAAGTAATTTTTTTCATGGAATTATTTGGCAGTGGTCTTGCTTTGCAATTCTTAATAGGCAGTGAAAAGGAGATTAAGAGGATTTAATTGCCTCTCCCCTTGAACATAATAGCTTAGTTTATACACCAATTATGCAGTTGTATTTGACTTTACCTGACTTTATCTTATGAATGCAGGTAAAGTTCTTCTGACACTGTCACTGCATGGGAGAGATGAGCAAGTATGCAGTGACCATCTTTTGTTTGTACATCCAAGTTGCAGAGCTGAAAACACCGACGAGTATGGAGATAAATGTGTTTCATCTGAAGATATTTTTAGCTATACTCCTCCGACAAAGAAGATTTTAGAAGGGAAACATCTAGTGAAGATTATTGCTGGTCGCTTAGAGAGGCTTTTCAATAAAAATGAAGACGCATCAGGGACTGAGGATTCTTCTGAGCTCTCAACTACCATTTCTGATAATGAAGATAACTTGGCTGAGCCAACCAGTAACAGGAGCTTTGAAGAGCAGATTGAAATGCTGCAGTCAAGCAATGAACAAAAAAACATGCCAGAGAACCTGGAGGGAGGCATCCTTTTGGATCAGGCATATGCAATACCACCTAAAGATCTCAACATGCTGCTGTTTGCTCCCGAGTCACAATTCATGAGAGATCTTGCAGAATTGCAGGGAACAACAGATGTTCAAGAGGGCCATTGGACATGGAAATCAGACAGATCATGTTTAACACGAGTTGTTACCTACTCTAAAGCAGCAACAAAATTAGTAAAGGCTGTTAAAGCTACTGAAGAGCAAACTTATATAAAGGCCAATGGGAAAGAATTCATTGTCTTTGTAGATGTTAATACACCTGAAGTTCCGTATGGGAATACATTTAAGGTCCATTTACTTTACAAGATAACTCCAGGGCCGGAGCTATCTTCTACAGAAACATCTGCTCATCTTGTCATATCCTGGGCCATAAACTTCCATCAGAGCACTATGATGAAAGGTATGATTGAAGGAGGAGCCAGGAGAGGATTGAAGGAGAGTTTTGAGCAGTTCTCTGACATGCTAGCTAAAAATCTCAAAGTGATAAATCTCGTAAATATGTCAGATCAGGAGCATACACTAGCAACTTTGCAGAAGGGGCACCAGTCAGATTGGGAACTGGCAACTGAATATTTTTGGAATTTTACAGTGGTTTCAGCCTTAGTCATGGTTCTATATTTTGGTTTTCACATCTGGCTTTGTGGAGAGTTCAAGCTCCAAGGCTTAGAATTTGACGGTCTTGATTTACCTGATAGTGTGGGGGAAATTATTACCTCTGCAATTTTAGTCATCCAACTCGAGAAAGTTTATGACATGGTATCACATTTTGTGCAAGCAAGGCTACAAAGAGGTAACAGTTCATAATGCATATCATTTTATATCTAATGTATATCATGTTTAGTAGTTTAACTGAAAATCACATGATTACCAGGAAGTGATCATGGAGTCAAAGCACAAGGTGATGGTTGGGTGCTTACAATAGCTTTGATTGAGGGTGTGACATTAGCTTCTTTAGATCCAACTGAACTACCGGATCCTTATGTGGTATTCACCTGTAATGGCAAATCGAGGACAAGCTCTGTGAAGCTGCAAACTCTTGATCCTCATTGGAATGGTTTGATCCTCTACTAAATCTGGTTATTGTGTACTCTAACTAGTAATCAAATTATCACACTGTGACAACTTGCATTCAATTAAATGTGCAGAAATACTTGAGTTTGATGCTTCAGAAGAACCACCTTCAGTGTTGGATGTGGAAGTTTTTGATTTTGATGGTCCATTTGATCAAGCTTCCTCTCTTGGCCATGCTGAAATTAATTTTTTGAAGCATACGTCTACAGAGTTGGCAGACATATGGGTTCCCCTAGATGGAAAACTTGCTCAATCTTCTCAGTCAAAGTTGCACCTGAGAATCTTTTTGAACAATACTAATGGAGCTGAAACAATTAGAGATTATTTAACCAAGATGGAAAAGGAAGTAGGAAAGAAGGTATAAAAGTTTCATATTGTCACATATTTCATCTTCTTGAGCTTTTGAAATTGTATATTAACTACATGCTTTCTCTGTGGCAGTTAAACCTCCGATCACCGCACCGAAATTCAGCATTCCAAAAGATTTTTGGATTGCCACCTGAAGAGTTTCTCATTAGTGATTTCTCATGCTCCCTTAAGAGAAAGATGCCATTACAGGTAAGGTTGCAAGGATCTTGTTTATACTGATTTCATTGATTTTTTTTTTCCAATACCATTATTAGGAAGGAGAACTAATAAATATTTATACTGGAGATGGAGTTTTAGTCATGGACATATGGTTGATTTCTGAAATGTTTAGCTTATTCTAGTGGTCATTATTAGTTTGACAAGATACAAGAGGAAATGCAAATGCATCTAACATTACACTGGATAGATTACTGGATGTCAATTTTCTATTTGATAAAAGTGATGTTATAATGATGTCTTGCAGTTTTAGAATTAGCTTTCCTATTTTACTTTATTGGACTGCCTTCAAAAAACTGTAGAAGTTTTGGCTTTGATGGTTTTATGGTTTCTGATCCATGTTGGCAATATTTGCCTGAGCCTTTTGCTAATTATTCCTTACTGGAGTTAATGTGATGAGCACATCTGTATAGATAAGTCTAATGAACTAACAAACTTTTGTAGATGCTATGGTTGATACCAGGATTTTCATTTGTTCGACTCCATACTTCTTATTATATACTTACGAAAAAATCTGGATTGAACTGAAAATATGTTCCCAAACTAAAAGGTCCGAATGTTCTACTATTGAGGAAATAATGGCCAAAATTCCTCATGGAGGTCCTAAATGTTATATCTCCTGTATTTTTTCCTCTCCTCCCATTTTTCTTGCAGCAGGCATCTCACTCTACATTCTCTCAGTCTGTGCCTGCATCTACCTCTATTCTAAGCAAGACCGAACAAGTTTAGTCTAACATATTATTTACTTGCTCCAGGGACGGCTGTTTCTATCAGCAAGAATTGTTGGATTCTATGCCAACTTGTTTGGACATAAGACCAAGTTTTTCTTTCTATGGGAGGACATTGAGCATATTCATGAGCTTCCTCCATCCCTGGGAACAGTAGGAAGTCCTTCACTTGTCATAATTTTGTCTAAGGGTCGTGGTTTTGATGCTAGACATGGTGCAAAGTATCAAGATGAGGAAGGCAGGCTGCATTTCTATTTTCATTCATTCATCTCTTTCAACGTTGCTAGCAGGTATGGGTGGTGCAGGATTCTCTTGCAAATCTTCATGGTGGATTGCTTTGATCTTTGTTTGTGACAACCAAGATGTGGTGGTAAAAATTGATTTCATGCTAACAGGACAGTGATGGCTTTGTGGAGAACGAGAACATTAGGTCCTGATCAGAGAGCACAGATTGCAGAGGAACAACAGGACAGAGATGAGAAGCCCAGTTTGCTTGAAGACCTCGGTTGCTATTTGATTGACCAAGATGCTAAATTGGCCAAGGTTTCGAGTGTGGAACTTCCTGTAAATGTATGTTCCTCATTCTTTGTGCTTAAAATCATATAATTTGCCTCTGTCACAGGTGCTTATATAAAAAATTTATTCTATCCGCTCTATAAGATTTGCTAGACAAAAATTGATGCAGAGTATCGTGAGATTCTGTAGCATTTCTGTATATTCGTCAGTCCTCTGGCAAGAATAGATATGTTAAACCAGTGTTAAACTTACTATGTTGTTTGGAAAGTAGGTAAAAGAGATTACGCAACAGGAAAAAAGTTCCTCAATGCGTGGCAACAAAATTGCTCCCCCAAGTGCCATAACTGGTCCTGTAAATTGCCTAATTTGCACAATTATTTTCCATCCTTTTTCTTGGCATCCATCTAGTAGAGTAACAAATGTCAGGAATCATCCTTATGTTTCTGATTTAGCCCAGCAGATGTTTTTTCTGTTTTGGAGACTGGGTTTCGTTGCATTTCCTTTTTTGTTTCTTCACTGCTTGCAACAGTATTTTTTCTTATTTTGGCTCTATTCCTTCATTGAAATGTTTCTTAATCTGTCAATCAAATTAATAGTTGCTCCCCTGAAAAGATAAAGTAATACTTGAAACTTTCATGGCCAATGCAACAGATAAGATCATTGTTGCAGATGTTTGATGGCGGAGACTTCGAGTATAAAGTGATGGCAAAGTCCGGCTGCCTGAATTACATCACAACTCCATGGGAATCTGTAACACCTGATGTACTTGAAAGACGTATATCTTACAAATTTGATCGTCGTATCTCAATTTTTGGAGGAGAGGTAACTTGCACACAACAAAAGATTCCATTTTCCAGTGATGGTGGTTGGATTGTTAATGGGATTATGACCCTTCATGATGTTCCATTTAGTGAATACTTCCGCGTAAGTATATTGAAATTGCTTTTCCTTCCCTTCCCCGATGATCAGAGACTAAAGTAAAATAAGTGGGATAATTTTTTTTCTTCTTGTTTCTTGTTAATGGATAAGCGTGTAGAACAGAATTGATTTTTTGTCCCCCGCCCTCTTCCATAAAACAGGTGCAACTAAAATATGAACTCGAGAATTCTGCTCTTGCTCAAGGGGCATGCAAGTGTGATGCCTATGTTGGTGTGACATGGCTGAAGAGCACCAAGTTTGAGGAGAGAATAACTAGAAATGTCATACGAAAGTTTACTCAGTGGTTGAAGGAAGTACTACAGTTGGTTGAGAGGGAGATTCTACTTGCAACCGCATAAGAAGAGGGAATGGCCAGAGCATTACTCAGATGTAGTACTACTTGTGAAATTGAAGTTGACACTAATCTAAATCCAGCAAATTTTTCTGTGCTGAAAAGCACTTTTGGTTGATAGAAAATGGACTTCAGGTATGAATTTATTCTATTGAGAATTACGGTTAACTTACTGACAAAACTGAATTCAACATCTCTGGGTTAAATGAAGCTGCGTTTTATTCTATGTTTTTCTAACAGTCATATCTAGTTATTGGTGTATATACTGTTGTCGTGGAGTTGCTACCTCAGATATGTAGTTGTTCAACATTTTTGAAGTATGCATTTCCTTTGTTGTTGATATATTCAGGTTAAACAGCGATTTTCTTGGCAAGTAGGTGTTAAAGAACAGGAATTTGTGCAAGTAATTATAATAAGGAAAAGCTCAACATGTCAAGCGGGGATGGCTCAGTTGGGAGAGCGTCAGACTGAAGATCTGAAGGTCGCGTGTTCGATCCACGCTCACCGCATGTTGATTGTTTTGTGCCTTTTGGAGATTCATATACATCTCTTTTTTGCTCCCAGCATATGGAGACTCACTCCACAGCCTTTTAAAAGCTGCTTAATGTATGTAATTTAGGTTCATGTAATTTGGACCTACAGATTTTCAGGATGACTAAAGTTGAATTTTTACAAATTCTCATGATGACTAAAGTTGAATTTTTATTTTCATTACTGTAACGGGGAGTATAAATGAACCTAAACAAGTCAAATATTTTTGTATTTAAATTTATTTTATTATTTGATAAGCTGAAAACTTTTTCAAGATTAGTTTGTATACTCCTTGAGTTTAGAGAGACGAGTCAAAAAAAATACAACTTATTAAGGAGCAAGTGAAGTGAAGGTGATGATAAGCACAACAATTGTTAGCAATTTTTCACGTCTCAAAATATTACACCGTATTAACATAGAACAAGTCACCCAATGCCTCTGCCTCATTAAATATGCTGAAATTCTTCTAGATAACAAAATTTGGAAAATCAATATCCTCAAATTAATTGTATTGGCCATACATTGGATCTATCTAATTGCAGTCAATATGTCAGAGCGCTTCATTTATTGTACATCTTGGAGTTTTAATTGAGACTCCACTTTGATAACAATCATTCTTGTCAAATTTTCATTTTGGGTAGTCCTTAAAATTTATTTACAAAATCTTATCGGCTCATTTTCTAGTGTTTGATCTTGGTATTCTTAAAATTGTTCAGACATAATTAACAATTCACCTAGAGCAGTGATATGAGTTTGCCACCAAGTTGCATATTAAGTAGTTGTTTTAAACATCTAATATCATCTATAAAAATTACAAAAAAAAAAAAAAGAACTGGCTCAATTTTTTGTTGATCAACTTAAGACTCATTGTAAATTACTAATTTTTTTATAATACCAAAAAGATCATAATATGTAAAAAAAAAAAACACCTTTAATTCAATGCCATATTAAATTTGTTGTGGGTCTTTTACTCCACCAAAGCTTGCTAGCTCAAGTTACATTTTTATGTAGCCAAAATCAATAATGATTCCAATTAGGGTACAACAAAAGTTGCATTTTCCCACTTACTATTAACAGAGGCACTTGCAAATACAAATGGGCTTGTTTTGACATAAGGGATAATATCAGAACTCTTCCCTAAGGTTTCTCTTAATATCACCTGGCATCCCTATGGTTTTAAAAATATCACTCACATCCCTAGTAAATGTAAAATGACTATATTAACTCTTACTTGGTGCATAGTTCACATATCAGACAAATGGATGTCAAAAAATTAAAAGAAAAAAAATCAAAAGTCACTTTCTTCTTCTTTCTATTTATCTAATATTCTCTTTTATTATTCTTTTTGGATGGCTATACAATTTTTATTTATAAATTGTAATAAATTAAATTTTATTTTTTTCTAATTGTGATAGTGTGGAGTATGAACGTATTATTTTTTCATTTATTTTGAGTTGACTTTTATAATAAATTAGTACAACTTAAAGACTTGGGCCATGAGTTGTAAAAATGTTAGGAAAAAAAAAATACTCATAAGAAATTAGTTTTAAGTATATATAGTTGAATTGGTGCTAGTCTATTTTTTACAAATTTTTTTTTCAAATTTATATTTTGATGGATTATAGATTTGTGATATGGTGGTATAAGTAGAAATTATTTTTTAAGTGGTGATTTTTTTTGGAGCAAACAAAATGGTTTAGGAGTATTTTTATTTAGCAAAATAAGCAAAAGGGTAGTTTGTGGTTTTTATAAATTTTGTTACAAAAATAACAAAAGCAAGGGAGGTAAGTGATTATTTTTAAAACTTTAAGAGTGCCATATTAAAAGAAACCTTGTGGAGGTTTTGTTAGGTTTTGGGACAGCAGACACAGCGGAAAACAAAAATTTTAACCCCAACAACCCAACAGGAATCACCCTAGGTTACGTATGACTTATAGAGAAGAGGAGTTGTAGGATTACTTTAATTCTTGAAACGGCTTCTTGTTGCTTTGTAGAGAGTGGTCAGCCCCTTTCAGCAGTCCAAGTGTCCTGCCTCTACTGCAATCCACACGAGAGAGAAGTCTGGATCTTCTCTTGAATCGTCTCTACGATTCTAGATGTGTGTGTATGAAAGTGTAGAAAAGGTGCTAGCCTATTCTCTCTTTCTTTGGAATTTCTCTCTACGTAGGTTTTTCTCAAAAAACCCTAACCTCTCTCTATTCTGTCAACCGTTGTTGTATCGTTATTGTACAGACGTATCATATAGTCTGTCTATTTATAGGAGAGAGGTAGAGAAAAGATAGACTCTTGTTTGATCCAAATCAAAACAAATATAGGATAACTGTTTTATCCTATTTGCTCAAATAGCCCCGAAATCATTTATTCCTTATAATTAGGCCCCCAAAAGGTTTTATTTCCAAATCTCCATTTGGACACACAATTTTAATCCAGAATTCAATTTCTAAGCGTGTGATCCAATCGGTTCCAAATACACTGGCAATAATTATGAATTATAATTCTCAAGAAGAATTAGATAAAATAAACAACTTTATTTTATCATTAATTACAATAATTAATCCATTCATAATTATAGATTGTGAGCAGTGTCTAGCAACACATCACAACCACCCAGGTATTCGGAATTAGTCAAGGGAATTTTGACCAAACCTTTCCATGAAAAATTACCATGTAATTATTATCATTTCACCATAGATATCCAATTAGTCAGGGAATAAGGAATAAGTGCCAATTCCCTAATGACTAATTAATTTTCTAGTTTCCGGAATTAATCCTAGATTAGGTTAACTTGAAGACTGTTGGCTATTTTAATGATTAACAAACCACCATGATGATTTTTACTAATCCCCTTTTAAGTCTGAGTGTAGCGAAACAGGTTTGATCTCAAAATTTCAGTCAGGGATCTGTTGGACGATGCTGTCGGACGCAAGGTTGAGGTTCGGACGTCCGATAGGATGAAGTCAAAGAAGGATAGGCCACTAGTTCTGTCGGACGATACTTTCGGACGTCCAACAGTTTACGACAAAGTTTCGGACAATGTTTTCGGACGGTCATTCAAGTTTCGGACGTCCGACAGGTTGAGAAGATGGACACATGAGCTTCTGGTTCTGTCGAACGGTGGAGTCCTTGGTTCGGACGTCCGACAGTTTACAACACAGGAACTCAACAAACTGTCAGACGATGGCTTTGGACGCAGATTTGAGTGTCGGATGTCCGACACACCCAACGGCTATATTTTTCTGCATTTAATTCAGAATCGTTGGAGCAGTTTGAGTGGTTAAATTTGCACCCTATAAATACCATAAAGGCTGGAGATGTTAAAGACTTTTTGCAACCATTACTTACAAGTGTTTAAGAGCAATTCTAGAGAGAATTTGTATCTTCTTTTTTTATTGTAGTGTAGTGTGTGTGCAAACAAGCATTGCTTTTCAATTGTGAAAGTAAGGCTCAAGTGTGTAGCATTGTGAGGGTTAACAAGGCTGTTGTAAAACCTCTTGGCTTGATCAAGAAGAGATTGATGCAAGCAAGTGGTGATCCTTCCATGCACAACTTGGTATAACTTCTTCAAATTGAAGTAGCAATTGAAATTGAGGTATTGGACTTCAAGTTGGGTGCAACTTGGTAGTCCATTTGGATTCATCTCTTTTACTTGATTTTTTGATTTTACTTGTGATTATTTATTTGGTGTGATCCTCATATCTTGTCTTGAAAAGCTTGTATCACCAAGGAAACTTGATCATCTCTAATTGTGTGTGTTAATCACTCATCAAGTTTTAATTTTTCATCAACCTAATTCACCCCCCTCTTAGGTTGCTTTTGGGACCTACAATTGGTATCAGAACTTGGTTTCCTAGAGATTAAGCTCAATCGGCTTTGGAGTGATCATGACAACTAACAATGCATTATTCTTAGAGGGACAATCTATCACTAGACCACCTATGTTTAATGGGGTAAATTATGTGAGTTGAAAGGATAGGATGGAAATCTTCTTGCAATTGATAGATATTGAGTTGTGGTACATTGTGAATGAAGGACCATTCGAATCCACTGTTGTAGATGAGGTTACTCATCAACCGAGACCAAAAATAAGAATGGAATTAACTCCCCAAGATAGAATAAATCTCACCTTAAATGCAAAAACTGTGAATGTGCTATACAATACTTTAGATGCAACTAAATCCACAAGGGTGAAATGATGCAAGACAGCAAAAGAAATATGGGATAAGTTTAGAGAAATACACGAGGGCAATGACAATGTGAGAGAGCAAAAGAAATCACTTCTTGTCGCAAAATATGAATCTTTTAAGATGAAACCTCATGAGAATATCGACAAGATGTATTGTAGATTTAATGACATCATAAAGGATCTAGAAGTGTTGGGAAAAGAGTATACATTGGGTGAGAAGAATAGAAAGATCCTAAATGCTTTATCTAAGGATTGGGAAAGCAAAGTGAGAGCTATTGAGGAGGCTAAAGATTTAAATTCCACGTCTATTGAAACTCTCATAAATTCTCTAACCTCTTATGAATTAAAGCTCAAGTCTAAGGTACAAGAGGAAGAGGATGCAAAGATGAAGAAAAGTATAGCTCTCAAATCTTCACAAGAGGAGGATGATTCATTCTCCTTAAATGATGAAAATGTTGAAGTGGATGACAATGATTTGGCACTTCTCTCCAAGAGTTTCAAAAGAATCTTCAATAAAAGAAGGTTTAGAAGAGGAGGTCCAAGCAACTTCAATCCTAATCAAAGAGGAAAAGGAAAGCAAGAGGTCAACAAGAAGCAAGGAGACAAATGCTTCGAATGTGGACAAATTGGGCACTATGCCAACGAATGTCCAATGAAGAAGAAAAAGGAAGGTAGAGGAGAAAGAAGACAAAAATTCAACAACTTTCAAATAACTTGGAATGAGTGCAACTCCGATGGTGAAATAGAAGAAGAAGAGGAATCCGCACAAATGGCATTCATGGCCATAGGTGAAAATGAGGTATCTAATAGTAATTCTATTTATGATTGTGATGATGAGAATGATGATGATATTGAATCTTTTGTTGAAAAATTGCATGATAGTTTGAAAGATTCTTATACCAAAAATAAAGAATTAAAAATGAAAATTAATTTCTTACTTGGTGAGAATGCAAAGCTCTTTCAAGAAAATAAGAGTTTGAAAAATGAAAATGATGATTTGAGAAAACTTGAGGTAGATTTGGATTTACAAAAGAAACTTGATGCAAAAGAAAAGTTTTGCAAAATGTTACAAGAGGAACAAACTACCTTGAGAAAAAAGAATGAATGATTTGGATGAGTTTCTTCAAAATGAAAAACAAAAGTTTTATCAAATGAATGTTAGAAGATCTACTTATGGTGAGAACAAATTTACCATTCTTAGAAAAATGGGTATTAGATATTTAAAACCCATTGGTGTCAAGGACACTAGCAAAATGTGTAGCTTTTGTTGTCAATTTGGTCACATGAAAAATCATTGTTATGTCAAGAAAAACATGAGAAATGGTTTGAGAACAACTTGGATAGTTAGATATCATAACTAACACCTAAGGACCCAAAAATACAAAGGGTTCCAAAGGTTATCTTTCACTATTCCTTGTGTAGGTGCTTTTGAAAAAGGCAAGCAAAGTCTCAAAATGGTTTATTGATAGTGGATGCTCGAGACATATGACCGGTGATCCATTTCGTTTTGTCAAACTCAAATCAAAAAGTAGTGGAAAAGTCACATTTGGAGATGACACAAAAGCCAAGACAATTGGGATTGGAAATGTTGGTAAAAATGGTGAAACATTTATTCATAATGTTCTTCTAGTTGATAATTTGGGTTATAATCTATTGAGTGTTAGCCAATTATGTGATAGGAATCTTTACGTGCGTTTTAAGAAGTATGAATGTTTGATTTTTGATGCAAAATTCAATGTGGTTTTTAAAGGAAAAAGATACAATGATATTTATGTTGTTTTTCTTGAGAAAATCATTTCAAACAAATTTCAATGTCTCAAAATTACAAATGATGATTCTTGGTTGTGGCATAGGAGAATTTGCCACTTTAATATGGATTTGTTAAATGAGGGATCTAAAAGGGAGCTTATTAGAGGCTTACCTAAGATCAAATTTGAAAAGGATCGTATTTGTGATGTATGTCAATTTGGAAAACAAACAAAAGTTTCTTTTAAACCAAAAAATTATGTTTCTACGTCAAACCATTGGAGTTTTTACACATTGATTTATTTGGTCCTACTCAAGTTGCTAGTTTGGGTGGAAAACGATATTGCTTTGTAATAGTTGATGATTTCTCTAGATATACTTGGGTTCTATTCTTAGCTCATAAAGATGATGCTTTCAAAAATTTTGTGTCCTTATTTGTAAAAGTTCAAAATTTGCTCAATTTGAATATTGTGAAAATTAGAAGTGATAATGGAATCGAATTTAAATATTGTGATTTTCCCGAGTTTTGTAATCACAATGGTATCTCTCATGAATTTTCTATAACTAGAGTTCCACAACAAAATGGAGTTGTTGAAAGGAAAAATAGAACTCTTCAAGAAGCTGCAAGAACAATGCTTTGTGAATGTGATATGCCAAAATATTTTTGGGCCGAGGCGATCAACACAGCTTGTTATGTGATGAATAGAATTCTTTTACGACCTATTTTGAATAAACATCATATGAACTTCTTTTTGGTAAAAAGCCCATTGTTGGCTATTTTAAAGTATTTGGTTGTAAATGTTTCATTTTGAATTTTAAAGAGCATCTTGGAAAGTTTGACAAGAAAACGGATGAAGGCATTTTCTTAAGATATTGTGAAAATAAACGTGGTTATAGAGTCTATAATAGAAGGACTCTTGTTATTGAAAAGGCAATACATGTTACTTTTGATGAAACTAATGATGTTGTTTCCCAAGATGTTTGTGAAGATGATGATGTAGGTGTACATGAAGCACTCAAGGAACTTACTATTCAAGAAAAGCAAAATGAAGAGTTGAAGGAAGATATCAAAGATGATTCACCTCAAAATGAAGATGCACAAGAAAAGGAAGAGAAAAGTGAAGAAAATCCAAGAGATCTTCCAAAAGTTTGGAAATTCACTCAACACCATCCAAAGGAGCTCATAATAGGTGATCCATCCGAGAGGATAAAAACTCATTCTTATAAGAATGCTTTAGTAGATAATTTCGCATTACTCTCTCATTTTGAGCCTAAAAATGTCATTGATGCACTCAAAGATGATAGTTGGATTATAGCCATGCAAGAGGAACTAAACCAATTTGAAAGGAACAAAATATGGACGTTAGTGGAAAGACCATTAGATCATCCCGTGATAGGTACAAAATGGGTGTTTAGAAATAAGTTAAATGATAAAGGAGAAATTGTTAGAAACAAAACTAGACTAGTAGCAAAGGGTTATGCTCAAGAGGAAGGAATAGATTTTGATGAAACCTTTGTCCCCGTAGCTAGATTAGAGTCCATTCGGATATTTCTTGCATTTGCATGCTTTAAAGGTTTTAAACTTTTTCAAATGGATGTTAAAAGTGTGTTTTTAAATGGTTTCATTGATCAAGATGTGTATGTTGATCAACCTCCCGATTTTGAAGATGAAAAATATCCAAATTATGTTTTCAAGCTTTCAAAAGTTTTGTATGGATTGAAACAAGCACCAAGAGCATGGTATGATCGTTTAAGTAGATTCTTGGTGGAAAATGGCTTTAAAAGAGGTGATGTTGACACCACACTTTTTTACCAAAAATAACTTGCATGACTTATTAATTGTGCAATTTTATGTGGATGACATTATTTTTGGTGCTACTAATGAACACTTGTGCAAAGATTTTTCCGATGTTATGCAAAAGGAATTTGAGATGAGCATGATGGGAGAAATGAACTTCTTCCTTGGACTTCAAGTACATCAATGTAAGGATGGAACTTTCATCAATCAAACCAAGTATACAAAGGAACTTCTTAAGAAATTTGGTATGGAAGACTCAAAACAAGTTGGTACTCCAATGTGCACATCCACCAAACTTGACAAGGATGAAGATGGAACCAAAGTTGATGAAAAGCATTATAGAGGTATGATTGGAAGTTTACTCTATTTGACAGCTAGTAGACCTGATATCATGTTTGCTGTTTGCTTATGTGCTAGATTTCAATCATGTCCTAAAGAAAACGGATCTTTAGATATTTAAAAGGAACTATCAACTATGGCCTATGGTATCCTAGATGTTCTAATCTTGCCTTAGTTGGTTTCTCGGATGCTGATTTTACCGGTTGTAAAATAGACAGAAAAAGTACAAGTGGTTCTTGTCACTTTCTTGGTGAATGCTTAGTTTCTTGGTTTAGCAAAAAGCAAAATGCCATTTCATTATCTACTGTAGAAGTCGAGTATATAGCAGATGGTGCATGTTGTACTCAATTGATTTGGATGAAACATACATTATATGACTTTTATTTGAGATATGAATGTGTACCTATGTTTTGTGATAACACTAGTGCTATAAATCTGACTAAAAACTCCATCCAACATTCTAGAACAAAGCATATAGACATCAAATATCATTTCATTCGTGATCTCGTTCAAAGAGGAGAAATTTGTGTTAATTACGTTTGTTCCAAAGATCAAATAGTTGATATTTTTACAAAAGCATTGCCCTTAGAACAATTTGTGTACTTGAGGAACAAATTGGGAATTTCAGAAAAATCTCTTTGAAAATACAGGAGATCGGACGTCCTACACATTTCGGATGTCCGACAGCATTTATGGTTTCATGTTCGGACGTCCTACACGAGGATCAGACGTCCGACAGAAACAAGAAGGTTTTGTTTTAGAAAACAGGGGGTCGGACGCAGGTGTTGGACGATCACTAACGTTCGGACGTCCGACACTCTCAAAATTTTTCTTAAAAAGGATTTCGGACAGTCTTTTTATTTCATTCTTCTCTTTCCCAACCGAAAGCTGTTTCATCTTCATTTCCAAATAGACAAAAAATTATCCCTTACAAGACTGAATCAGCTCGTATTTCTTCAAAAATTAGCTGTCAAACCTCTTCTCCAACCCTTAATCTTCCACATTTTCTTTCTTCATCAAAATCGAGAAAATCCCCAATTTTTCTTTAAAACTCTAGGTTCGTAATCTCTCCTCTCTGAACTGGTTCACATTGCAAATAGTTCTTAGGAGAGTTGTTTGGTTTCAGAACATCATCACCGCATCATACATTTTTCTGCATTTACCCACAATGGTACGGACACGAGGAAGCTCTTCATCTACAAAAACATCCTCTGGGAGGTCTGCTACTGGACGAACTCAAACTTACAGGAGATGAACCAGAGCTACTACTGGATGCACTGAATGTCAGGAAACTGAGGAACCTGCAAGGGAGGTTCTACCAACCTTCATTGATGCTGATGTTGAGACCCGGTTCTCCATTGTTTGCAGGAAAGGGTTTATCACTCAACGTTCTGTTTCCTTTTCTGATTTTCATGTCTGCAAGTTAGATTGGGTGCTTGAAAAATTTGCCTTTCAAAAATAGACTCATCTTCTTTCCTTTTCTCATGTTATCTATCCTCCTATGGTTCATCAATTCTATACTAACATTAGGCAAGGAAGAACTCCTTCTGTTGTTGTTTCTAGGGTGAATGGCATTGATATCACTTTTGATCCAAATGTTATAAATGAAATTTTTAATATTGCCATTGAACTTGATTGTCCTAGCAAAGTTGCAAACTTTTTCTCGTATGAAGAACAACCAACTTCATATAATTATTTCGATGGAACAAAACTTTTATCGTATTTCCAAACTCGTTTTGAAGTTCCAGTTGAAGCAGATTTAAATGAATTAACTCCATTGCAGCAAATTCTGTGGGTTATGATTGGTAATTTGTTAATTCCAACCTCCGGCCATCGTACCACAGCAAACAAAATGGAATTGTATCTGTTTTACTGTTTTATGGAAGATATAAGAGTAGATTTTGGTTTTATCATATGTCGGTTTATGAACAAAATCAAATCCGACAGTCGTCGCAAAATTCCTTATAGAAAATTTCTGACTTCTATTTTCAATCACTTCAACATTCATTTAACTGGTACTCCCACTTCTGAAAATCCAAATTGTTTTTTCACAAAAGCTTATTTTGAAAAGAAATTTGTAGGTGATGAATGGGTCTACAAAGAGACTACTTTGGAGTCTCGTTCTAAGACCATTCATGATCCTCTTTCTTCTCCTCAAACCCCAGTTACTCCTAGGTTCAAACGCCCCGCTCTTGCTTACTCCACTCCAATGACCTCCCAACCTTCTTCTTCCACTTCCTTAGATCCCATTCTCACTCTCCTTTTAAAAATCAAACAAAGGCACATTCTTTTTGAGGAAGGACTTAGAATGGTTATGAATCCGGAACAAAGAGAGGCATTTCAAAAGTTCAAGGAGGAGCTCCTTCCCTCTCAAGGTCAAGAGGCCACTGAGCAAGAAATGGAAGAACCAAGGGGCACTCAAGTTGAACATGAAATGAATACAGCACAAGATCCGACTAATCCAAGTAATGAGAACACAGCACAAGATCAACAAATTGTTGAAGGATTGATGGAAATGCGGGGTACCTCTCAGGCAACCACTACTCAAGACTCCGGGCCGTCTCAATTTCATACTCCATCTCAAGAAATGGATACTGATACAGAGGAGGAAAGTTCAGAGGGTTATCGTCTGGTTCGCAGGTGTCGTGGCTCATCTCGTCCGCATTTTTAATTTTCTAGGCATCTCTTAGGCATTTCTAGGCTCATCTCATCTCTTAGACATGTTTAGATTGGCATCATTTTGCTCATATTGGACCTCTAGTTGTTTTTGCTTGGCCCTACTTTTGTTGGCCGTACCTGTCTAAAACTCTTATGGATGCTTCCTTTATTCATGTTATCTTATCTTCTCTTATCTTATTGGTTAATGCTTCTTTTATTGTTTTCTGTTTTGAACTTGTGCCTTGGTTGCTGTTTTAACCTTCTTTTTGATCGATGAGAAAAGGGGGAGAAAAATAAATGATTGAATGATGGCAATATGATTGTTGATGGTTGATGTATTGGTGTGTTGTAAAATGATTAAAAGTTGAAAAATGAAAATGGAATGGTTGAGTGATTGAAAGTTTTTGTGAATGGTTGTGAAAATGATTACCGTATTTGGTGATTGATTAAAAGTTTAAAAACTGGTGCTCGATGTAAGGGGGAGTTTGGTGCTTCATGAATATTTGAAAAATTGGGGTATACAAGTAAGGGGGAGTATTTTGTTTCAAAGTTATGTTTTCTTGCCTCCTATTCTATTCAAATCATCAAGTGGTTTGTCATCATCAAAAAGGGGGAGATTGTTAGCTATTTTGATGATTAACAAACCACCATGATGATTTTTACTAATCTCCTTTTAAGTCTGAGTGTAGCGAAATAGGTTTGATCTCAAAATTCCAGTCAGAGATCTGTTGAACGATGCTGTCGGACGCAAGGTTGAGGTTCGGACGTCCGACAGGATGAAGTCAAAGAAGGATAGACCACTGGTTCTGTCGGACGATGCATTCAGACGTCCGACAGTTTACAACAAAGTTTCGGACAATTTTTTCGGATGGTCATCCAAGTTTCGGACGTCCGACAGGTTGAGAAGATGGACACATGAGCTTCTGGTTCTGTCGAACGGTGGAGTCCTTGGTTCGGACGTCCGACAGTTTACAACACAGGAACTCAACAAACTGTCAGACGATGGCTTTGGACGCAGATTTGAGTGTCGGATGTCCGACACACCCAACGGCTATATTTTTCTGCATTTAATTCAGAATCGTTGGAGCAGTTTGAGTGGTTAAATTTGCACCCTATAAATACCATAAAGGCTGGAGATGTTAAAGACTTTTTGCAACCATTACTTACAAGTGTTTAAGAGCAATTCTAGAGAGAATTTGTGTCTTCCTTTTTTATTGTAGTGTAGTGTGTGTGCAAACAAGCATTGCTTTTCAATTGTGAAAGTAAGGCTCAAGTGTGTAGCATTGTGAGGGTTAGTAAGGCTGTTGTAAAACCTCTTGGCTTGATCAAGAAGAGATTGATGCAAGCAAGTGGTGATCCTTCCACGTATAACTTGGTGTAACTTCTTCAAATTGAAGTAGCAATTGAAATTGAGGTATTGGACTTCAAGTTGGGTGCAACTTGGTAGTCCATTTGGATTTATCTCTCTTACTTGATTTTGTGATTTTACTTGTGATTATTTACTTGGTGTGATCCTCATATCTTGTCTTGAAAAACTTGTATCACCAAGGAAACTTGATCATCTCTAATTGTGTGTGTTAATCACTCAGCAAATTTTAATTTTCCATCAACCTAATTCACCCCCTTCTTAGGTTGCTTTTGGAACCTACAAAGACATTCTTCAATTAACCTGATGTAGTCGACTATTAAGGTTAAATTCCAACTAATGGCCTTTCTGGATATCAACTCCCACTATCGGAGTGGTGAATCCTCTCTTGATCACTCACTATCTTTCCATACTTCACACTACCCCCAATTTCTATTCTTTGAGTCACTCTTGGTGAGCAACAAGTAATAGAATCAAAAGGCAGTGATTCACACTCAAGATACTATGGTGATCTCAAGTCTAGGATCACTTACATAATTTTTCATAAGAGATTTAACCATTGGCACTTGATAGATATCCCAATGGGATCTCTGTGTGGATCACTCCAATGAATTCGTACCTTACAATTCATCTACACATTAGCTTAGGTATCACTATACCTTGGTTGATGAGAACAACCACTACTTACATTAAGTAGAGACTAACTATGTACTAGCCTTTTCGTATTAATGATGTCCTGTCTCATTAATACTATGACTAGGGAACTTTAGGAATATTTATTATAAATGTGATTGATATCTCATAGTCAACAACTCTTGTGACTACCATCACATCAATAAATATTCTAAGGACTTTATCAGTTATATCAAATATTCAATAGATAAAATGGAAATTCATAAAATACAAAACTTTATTAGGAATGTATTTAAATAAAATGATTGTTTTAGGGCATACATTCCAACAGGTTTCTGATATTATCCCTTGATACAAAGTACAGTCATAGTCTTGGAGATGAGCGGTAAACAAGGCATCCATCCAGCATATTACATCCTTTAGAGTCTCAACTGTACAACGTACCCACATAAATCTAGCCATACAACTACTTTGGGGAGTGATAGATGGTTCAATCTTCTCAGCTGAATTCAACAAGAAAATCAATATGTTAATCAAATAACATGGCATCTTCCTTATACTTAGAGCGGGGATCTCCGATGAATAGTATTTTGTCGCGGTTTCCTGGGCATTTCTCGCTTATGATTCGTCTTCTACGTCTTTTTGCTTGCTATTGCTAACTCTGGCAGGGCTATTGCTGATTCTGGCGTCTGCTTTGTGTGGTGGATATTTGTTGTGGATACTTTTTGTCTTCCGTTCTCTCTTTTTTGCCCTTTTGTTGTGCCTCTAGCGTGTTTAGGCCTTGGTCCGGAAGTTCCTTCGGCCTTTTTGTACTCAATCATCACTCCACTGCGTTGCGTCTTGGGTTAGCCTATATGGGTTGGCATGCTTTCCCTGTGATGGGTGAATATTTGTATGTGTTAATTGGGGTTATTTGGGCTTAATTTCTACCATTTATTGTGCCAAGAATGGGTTTACTGCTTATATCTGAATTTTGTGGTAGTTGTAGGTCTTTGGAGTGAAAGATGGCTTTTATTTGCAAAATTCAGAAGGCTGGTTTCTCAAGACATGCACGTGTTTGAGAGAGGGATGGTGCAAGCGAATTTAAAGTTCTCATGGGGCCCACTCATATTTCCTGTTTCAAAATGTCCCTGAGCTGTTTGGGGTCTGTATTTCCTTATTGGGATAGATTTCTAGGAGTAGTGGAGTTGGAGATCCACGTGCCTTGTAGATTAGAAATTGGAAACCGGAGGAATTCTTGGCGGTGGAAAGTTTCCTTATACATGCGAGTCCAAGGCCTACTAGGAAGAAGGTGGCACTGACTTCCACGTGGAATTGGAATTGGAAACATCCTTCTCCATATATATAGTCGAGCTTTTGGGCTATGGAGACACGATCACGGGTAGCATTACTTTAGCTTATTTCTCTTGTTTTCGTCTTTTCCCGTAGAACTAGCGGTGTTAAAGTTTTATAGAGCTTTTGTCCTTGGTCCCTATAGTGCGTCGGTAGCATAGGATCGTTTTGATCATTCAAAGTTTTCGTCCTTTAGCCTTTTCTTTTGCTTGTGTCTTTTTTGACCAACCCGTAGTATAAAGTCTATATTCATTTAATAGTTTTTGTTAGTAGAATTGGTTTGGTAAATTCTTCCTTCGCTTATTTGATTGTTTCAACTGCCGTTCAAGTTTCATGGAATCAACAAATAGCATGGTTTCAATGTCAAGGCGTGGCTAATTTCTTTTCTAGTTGAGAAATAATCAAGGCTCGGGGCACCATAACTGTGAGATCATTTTGTTTATTTATTGTAATTTATATGTTCATGGGTATTTAATTATTCTCTGTTTTCAATTAATTATTATTTGGGTTATTGGGTAATGTGGCCAGTTAGTCAATTATCTAAATAATATATAGTCAATTAGGGTGTTACTTTAAGCAACAATTGGTGACAAAGCAGTTTCACCGCATAAGTGGTCTAATTTGTATGGGAATAATTAATCTAGCTTCAGCTAAGCATGTGTGTTAACCATCTAGAATTGGTCTTTCTAATTCTTAAGGCGGACTGCATTAAATCCTATGAGCGTATCTAGGGTTGTCCAGTTTACAAGAGGGTAGTCTATGGCGTCTGGCTATTATAAAATTAAGGAAAGATTTGGTGGTGGCTTGACCACTATAACCAATTTATTCATGAGCATGTAAATATCGTTTTGGGTCTATGATCGGCCAGGTGCCAAGATTAATTCCTTGACTAGATTGTTTTAATTAATTGATATTTGTGTCATTTGATTCTTGCCATTTTGATTAAATTGAAATTTCAGTTTTTATTTACTTCTTTTTAATTAATTGCTCTCTTTCCAAAAAACCCCTTATTTTCCCGTGTGGTTTGTCCACCAAGACCCTACTTGCCCTATTCTCAAATCATTGTTGTTGGCATTTAGGCTTATATTTTAACTTTATTTTTGGAGGTTTGACACCCACCACCCTGCCTGTCATTGCTCTGTTGGGCCTCTTGGTTGGATTTGCCCGCTTTTTGACGGCCTGCTACCTTTTTGTGTGGATGTCTTTGTCTGTGGCACTCGTTCGCTAATTCTTGCATTCGAAATGTTACAGCTGCTGCCAAGCCATTTGCTTGGTTCTTATACTTTCTAGGCCTCTGCGTTTATAGCTAGATTTAATGTTGATTTGAAGAGCTATCACGTGAGTTATCATGTATATTGGTGCAATGTAACTCGTGACGCCAAGACTTTTCCTTTGTTCTTTGACTTTTCAGGTTTCTACATTTATAACATTTTCAAAAAATTAATGCTGATTTGAAGAGCTATCATGTATATTGCTTTATAGCTTTTTCAGATGTGTACAACCCTACAGCCTTTTAACACACACACACACACACACACACACACATATATACCCCTTTCCGATTTTATTCAGCTTGGGTTACCATGCCTATTCTTTTTGTGATCCTCCTTTCTGTATAGCTTTTGATATATATATATATATATATATATATATATATATATATGTATGTATAGCTTTTAATAAATAAATAAATAAATAAATAAATAATATATATATATATATATATATATATATATATATATATATATACCCCTTTCAGATTTTATTCAACTTGTGGTGCCATGCCTATTCCTCTTGCAATCCTCCTTTCCGTATAGACTCATATATTTGTGCGTATTCATTTGTGCATGCTTATTATCTTTAGTAATGTAAATTGTATTTTCCCTGATATTAATTATTTAGTCTTTATAGATTTATTACATCATCAAAAATGTATCCCTGCTTCTTACTATTAATAATTAATAAATGCTTGCGCTCTTTACTCTTTGTCTATTTAAAAATTATCTACATTTTTTGGTAAAAACAAACATACACTTCTCCAAACTCAGTTACTACAAAATCAAAAAGACAGCCGAAATGCTATTTAGTTTTCAGCTTTTTACAAATTATCCAGATTTGTTGGAAAAAAAATGCCATACCATTTAGTGTGCATTTGTCTGCTCCGAGTTATTACAGAATCAAAAATAATTTTCTTTTATGTGCCATGCATGTATGTATGGATATCTACACACACACGTGCACACACACACACACACACACATATATATATATGCATGTTTATGTGTACATGTTTATTTGTCTTTATGTCTTTAACAATTAGTAGCGCTATTCGGGAAAAAAACGTATTCTTATGAATTAATTGAACGATCAAGAACTACAGCCTCTTGTTACTATTAATAATTCGCAATGATCTTTAGTCTTCAACTATTTAAAATTTCTCTACATCCCTTAAAAAAAATATTATACCATTTAGCATACATTTGTCCAATGCAACTTATTGTACAACCAAAATAGTTTTTTTCATTATACCATTTAGCACATACTTCTCCAACATGAGTTACTATAGAATCAGAAACAATTTTTGTTTTATGTAATATGTATGCATAGATCAATCTTTATTTGTGCGCGTGCATATATATCTGGGCATGTTTGTGCCTACATGCTTATTATTTTTAATATAAATTGCGCTTTCTCCAATATTAGTAGTTTAATATATATAAACTAATTCGATTGTCGAAATGTATAACCATTTGTTAGTATTAATAATTGCCATTGTTCTTTGGTTTTCAAAGTTACTATATAGTCAAAAAAAATTTTAATTGCCATTGTTTCAAAGTTACTATATAGTCATTAAATTTTTTTTCCCTCATCAGCTATAGGATCATGACCTTTTAATATTCATGCCGACTTCAAAACAAATGTATACCGTCCTTATATTCAACAATGACAATGTAGAAAGAACATACCCATGGTATTATAAAGGGATAATTTCAGATAGTTTCACCTGTGACTCTTAAACTTTTAAAAATCTCACTTGCCTCCCTTAATTTATGTTTTTGGTATCATTTATAACCCATTTTCGAATATAATATTAAAAATTCATTTTGGGAAAGTAAATGCAATCTCATTCCAAAATTACTCTTTGTTGTCTTAGTTTTTATTGTCTAAATATATTAATAACAAATAAATGAAAATTCATGTCGATTGAAAAAAATATAGTGCATCTTTATATAGCAAACGTTAATATTTGAATTCTGCAAGTTAGAAAGATAATATGTTCTTTGTTGCAGAGTGTTTTGAGTTAACTTAAGAAGTTTTACAAATCATTACATATTTTTGAATTTTCTACTTTTTGTCCAAATTGATGGTTTGAAAACTAAAAAGATATAACATGCCAAAAATTATATATAAATTTGTTTGTATTATTTTTAAATCAGTTCAAAAAGGTACCATCATGGTTATAAATTATTATAAGTTATTTCTTGAGTATTATAAATTATTCATAATTTTGAGTAATTTAACATTTCTTGTCCAAATCAATGACATAAAAACTACTAAAGAGTTTTTTTTAATATTGTTAACAAGTCCTAAATGTTTATTAAGAAACTACGTCCATTCATTTACAAAAATTAAAAAGATACGTTTGGTGTATTATAATAATTAAGAAATCATAAGAAAATGGCAAACTTGGAATAGAACTATACTCTCTTACCCAAAATAAGTTTTTTAACATTACATTTTGAAATGGGTTTTACTTGCAAAATTCAAATATTAATGTTTGCTATATAAAAACGCATTATAGTTTTTCCAATTGACATGAACTTTCATTTATTTTATTATTAATATATTTAGACAATAAAAAGTAAGACAACAAAGGGTAATTTTGGAACGAGATTGCATTTACTTTCCCAAAATGAATATTTTAATAGTGTATTCTAAAATGGGTTATAAATGATACCAAAAATATAAATTAAGGGAGGCAAGTGAGATTTTTAAAAGTTTGAGAGTGCCAGGTGAAATTGTCAGAAGCTTGGTTTACCCACGTTTTCCCAAGGGAACCCTAGGACCCACGGCCGCCGGCTTAGCTCTCGCCAGGACTCGGTCAATCCAACAGTTCAACTTAGGGTTTTCAATAGAAAATACATCCATAGAACTTGATTAATTTAATTCACATCCATTCATCCACTAGGGTTCCACGTACCTTTACCGTACCATTCAAAAGAAATTCACAACATTTCACCAATAAAAAAATACATAAATAGTTACACCCACAATTCAAAAGTCTCGACTGATTTGGAATTTCTTCTCACCCAATCTAACACTCTGAGAACCGGGAGGGGAAAAATATATTGGGGTGAGCTTTTGAAAGCCCAATGAGAGTTCCAAACACATAATCAGTTAAGCACATTGACATAGCATGCTTTCATATATCACCTTCACATGTGGAAAGTTCCAAAACAGTAATTTCTATTTCAGGAAATTCATGAAACAGTGATTTCACCAATGAATTGGTCAAATAAGCGGTAGCAATCACGGTGGAAGGATACGATTGCTTCCAAGCGGTGATAGAGTCTTCCTGCTTCCATTCACCAACCTTACTCCCATCTTGGGACGAAAACCAGCGGTAGGTGGTGTACACTCGAGGTAACCTTAAGCGGTCCCTGGGTCCGTCGGCGACCAAACCCTAATGCCGGCTCGAAATAGGCCGACTCGCCTCTGGAGTTTGGGATCCCGGCCTTTGCAATGGCATCACAGGTCATGCATTACACACACGAGCACAAGTAGTGGTTTTAAAATAGTCTTTGTAAAGCGGTGGGGGGTCACGATAAAGTACACACTCAACCCCCTTTCTTTATAAAAAATATTGTTTTGAAATAGAACTCAACAATTAGGCAATATAATGGCTCACTTAATAAATAAGCACATTCAATTACTAGTAACACATAATGAACAAGTATTCTATTAGCATGTAGCACTTAATAAGCATGTATTTCAGTAGTGAATAATATTTTAGCAAACAATTAATTTCAACGACAAGCAGGGCTTATTAATTAAGCATGGTAATTATCAGTAACAAATGAATCATTTAGCAACAAATTGGAACCCTCACCTTAGTTCGGTAAAAGTCGAGTCGACAGCTTCGGTATCAACATCTTCGCTTGGTTCACCCACGGATCCTGAGGTACATAATTTAACTTTTAATTATTAAAATCAACTTTTGACCAATTCACTTCTGTTATGAAAACAAGGGTATAATTAGGTTTTACTAAACGAGTTGATGTGATGAAAAATTGGTGGTATGAATTCCGAAATCGAGGTTTTGGTTAATTAGGTCAAGATAAAAGAGTTTGAAAGTTTTGGCAAAATTAGGGTTTGAGTAAATTTAAATAGTGATATTTTAAAAGAAATTGAAAACGTAAGGTAATTACGGTTGGAATTTAAAAGAGGGTTGTCTTGGTTAGAAAATTTACTAATGGTTGTGAAATTTCATTTGTAATAGTACTAAAAATAAGCTTTCGTGATTTTAGTTCAAAAACAATGTGACTTTATTTTACCCGTTTGGTCTTGTTGAAGTACTACCCTCACGGCTAAAACAATTTTGTAAATCGGAATTTAGGTTTGAAAATCGAGGTTTTGTCAAAAGACCAAATGTAACAAATAAGGTTCATAAGGCGTGTTTATGTGAAAACTAGTTTGCCACGGTTTCTTCCGAAATTTAAATTGGAAGTTCTACTCGCGTGAATTGCATGGTTTTGGTGCCATTTGAAATTACATTCATTGTTCTTTATTTCTCCAGAAAACATCGAAACCCAATTTAATTTAGAACTCACTCAAATTTGGGCAATAAATTTCGAAACCATTTTGGTTAACAAAAACGCAGTCTTGATTTTTAGTGATGTTCGTCGGATCGCCACGGTGTGTAGAAATTGAGTTACGGGGCATGTGAGGTACCGAATCGAAGATCTTTGAGTCTAGTTTTGAATGCTGTTGACGGCACACAATTTGGACTTCTGAACTGTGAGATACGAGCATTCTGTTCTGGACTGTTTTGTCTACTAATTTTTCTGGAAAAATTGCTAGTTTTGCACCATTTGCAAAATTCCAGTTTTAAAGCAACGTGGTTAAGGTTCATTTTAATTTCCAGCATACCAATCAAGTTTATTAACACTTAATACATCCATTTAAGAACTCAAGAGCTCAGGCACATGATTTAAAATTTGAACAAAACTTCAACTAACAATGTCTCAAGTTTGGAAGCCATCAAGACCGGTTCTCTTCTCCTTATTTTTCTTTCCTATTGTAAAAATCAGTTTCCACTCAAAAATCAAGTTTGACGTCATTACATATTCAGTTTAAAACTGGCCGTGAATGATTCATGCAAAGAAAATAGAGACAAATAAGTTTTAAGGAGAATGCAAGGTTCAAGCTTGATCTAGTTAAAGTATTTAGTCCATGAAAGCTTCAACCAAGTCTAACCGGTCAAAATAAACACATGCATGAACTAATTTCCACTAACTCTAACAAGAACAGATTCGGATAGAAATAGGGAAGAGCTCTTCAGCCCTCAAATGTTTATCACAGCAAGGATTTAAGGGATTTTTAAACAATAACAAGCACAAGAAAATTCCAACCTCATTAACTTATCATGCATGAAGTAAATGAAATGAAACCATCATCATGAAGCTTCGGGAAGCTTAAAGGAAAACAAGAGCAGTGATCTACATTAGTTAACCAGATTTCCAGAAAATATATAAAGATATAAATGTGTCAAGGCAAGACTTCAAGTCAACCGGTGCATGCATGGTCATTTTATTTTCCAAGATGGCATTTTCTTAAGAGAAGAAACGGTTGCTAGAAGTTTAAGAGCATATAAAATGATCCATACCCACAACCAGCTTCAAAAAGGCGGAAGAGCAAGTGATGTTGGCTGAGCAGCTTTGGTTTCCAGCTACAAGAAGTGAAACAAGCTAAGGATGGAAAAATGCTAAGCTGCCAAGGAAACTTTTCAAGAAGTAAATGGTGTTTTACCTTTTTCTTGCTCAAGAAATGGATGATATGAAGGTAGCCTTGCTCCTCCCCAGATTTCCAGCCTTGTTCCAGCAACTTGCAACCAAGGTTTACTCTTGGTGCAAGGTTGAATCGGTCAAGAAATGGGCAAGAAATGGAGGATGGAATGCGGAGCTCTCGGTTGACAGCTTTGAGGGAAAATAGCTGAAGTGAAATGTGAGAGTGAGGAGTGAATTGGAATGGATTGAGGGTGTTTAAAGCTGATGGGATTCGGATGGCATTGAAAGGAGAAAATTTCAAACTTGCCTTGCTCAAGTGAGCATAGGGTGGCTGGAATAAAATGCCAAATGGCAACAAGACTTTCTTTTATTGGACTTGAGGGGAGGTGATCATCATTAGCCTTGGCTAAGGTGATCTGAATTTTCTTGCTCCAATTCAAGGAGCTGCTGGTTGAGATTAAGGCTCAATGGCTGGTTAAGCTGCCCAAATTTTTGCCAAGAATCGACAATTGGCAGTCATGAAGAGGTGGAAGTGGGCGGTTGGTTTTCTTGCTAAAATGGTGAAACTATGTCCGAATTTGTTTGGAGGGAAATATTGATTCGAAATTTGCTGAGAAAGAATAGTTTCAGCTACTACAATTTAAGGAGCAGCAATGGAAAGAATCAAATGAAGCTGTCGGAAATGATGAAACTCGTTCAAGTTATCAACTTATCCCTAGCAAGAAATCGACAAATAGTGATCATGTAGGGGTGAAGAGGAGTGGCAAGATTTTCCTAGCTGAAATTGTGATGCAATTTCCGAATTCATTTGAATGATTTTCAGCTAAATCCAAATTTGTTTTAAGAAGATTTAAATGAAACCGATTGATGAGGGAAAAATGGTTAAACTTTGTATAAATGATGGTAGTGATTTCAAAGAAATTTATATAGGTTTTTTTTTTTTCTCGTGATGAAGCACATGCTCAAGCAAAAATTTATAAGAATTATTCATGAAAATTCTAAACAAGCTTTAGGTTAAACTCACGGCCCTCACAGTTTCTAAAATTATCCCTATTATCAATACACAATATAAAATCCTTCCCGCAGTTACAAACCCCATCCATCTACAATACACAACTAAAATGGTCACCCCGAGTAGCACTTGGGGAACTGAAGCCTAGTATATATAATTTGCCAATGTTTACATGGAGTATAAAAAGAAGATTTGTTTATATCAACACAGTATATATCTCAAAATCCTAAAATTTTCTAATATCAACCATATATTTTGGAAACACTTGTACTGGGAAAATATGTTCAAAAGAAAGTCGATGGCTGTACACACAAATGTAAAGAAGAAACGTGGAAAAGGCCTATAACCTTTTTGAAATTTAAGAAAGAAAGGAGAAGGGTGTTTTTTTTATTCCACAGCTAGGGAAATTAAAAAAGGGAAACAATTATACAATCTATACAATTTATTCATATGTAATAATATTCTAGAAACAAGAGAAGTGAAGGAAATGACAACCAGAAAAAATATGAGTGATTTTCTCATCTTCAAGTTCAACTATTACAACAAGCGAGCCCAAATGCCTCATATTTATATTGAAACTCTTACACCTGAGAAAAATATTTTGGAAATAAATTTTTATTGTGTTAATTGTATTAAACCGGAATTAGTTCATTGTAGTTAATATGCCACAATTTTAATTTATTACACTTCTTGGAATCAAAACTACCATTAATAAATGTTTGAAGCTTGATCTTAATGATCTTTTACAATCTATTCACAATCTTACTGTCCCATCATTGAGTGTTTGATCTTGGAATTTTGATAGAGAGCACTAAATTTTGATTTTGGTATTCTTAAAAGTACTGGGGCACAATTGATAATTCAGTTAAAGTAATGGGGATATACAAACAATATCTCGTACAATTATACAATTTCAGAACTTTACAGGGGTGAGTGGGAGGACATGCCCCCACTACTAATAAAGCTAGTTTTGATGAGGGACTCACGGCTGCCCATACTTCAAATGATCAAGTGATTCAAGTTCCAAATGGACCAATCACAAGAGGTCGTGCAAGGAAGCTAAGGGAGTCACTTCAAGCCCTTGTGTGCACCATTCAAGAAGGAGTTGGAGCTGATTTGAGGAGCATTGAAGGATTGACTAAAGATGGTTCAAAGATTATCACCTTGCTCCAAGTTGAAGAATCCAAGCCGGGCTAGGGTTTGAAGAGTTAAATTGACGTTTGCTTGGTTGATGAATAAGGGCACAATTGTCCATTTATCATTGTTTTCTTTAGTCATTTTTTAGTGGGGAATAAATCGGACCAGCTTAGTATATGCTGTCCGAATTTGTCTTGCTAAATTAGTTAATGTTATTGGTTTTAGAAGTTTCCTAAAAGATAGAGCCATGTTGGCCTATCCTAGTTAGGTTAAGGTTTTAGTAATTAGAGTCCAAATTACATTAGGATTTTTGAGTCTTTTGTAAGGCTATAAATAAGCCTACAAACCATCAATTTTATTCAAGCAAGTTTTATAAAATATTTTGTGAGTTTTTCACTTTCTCTTTCCAAGAGAGCCTTTCTTGAATACTTGAGAGTTTTCTTGAGTTATTCAATCTTGAACTTATCAATCAAGTAATCACCTTGATTGTGCTCTTCTACCTACAACGTTGGTTGCTAGATCGTTGGGTGGGTCAAGGTTAAGTCCAAAACCCGGGGTTTAGAGGGGTCAATAGTTTCCGCCTATCAACTTGAATTTTCGTCTAGGTCCTACATCGATTCATATCAAGTTTGCTCTCAATGTATATCGTGTTGTTATTTGAAAATCTGAATGTCCGATATTATTAGGAAAAAAGAAAGAACTAATTCAAAATTTGGTAGTCAACCTAAAACTCGTAATGAATTATTAAAGTTTGTTTATGCCTTGAACCAAATAGTGTTGATGCTGTGCGATTGCTTCCTTCAACTTTGAGAAAATTGTTTTTTAAGCTTGAAAGTGTCTCTATTTGCACCCATAAAATTTTTAAAAGTCTCTTTGTTATTTGTATTGCCTCCCTTAAAATTTTTTTAATTTCTCTTTCTTATCTAAATTGTCAACTAAAATTTTTTGAAATTTTCTTTTACACATTGACTCTTAACAATTAAAAATTCATATTTCTTAACTTCCTTAAAATGTTGGGTTTTTAAGGTTAATATTGATGTTAGTCCGAGAATAATCTCTTTTTGATATCTGTAAACTGTTTACTACCAAATTAGGCCACAGTTTAATTTTGAAGGTATATTGAACAAAAGGAAAAACAAAGTTTTGTTTAATATAGATGTCCTATGATTGTAAATCTATTATTATTAAATTTCATGTGGAAATTGAAGAAGCTAAATAAGAAAGAGTAATTGAGAAGTTATTTAACTATTAATGAAATAACATCTTAGGATGTTTATACCGTTAGAGAACTATTATTGCGTTTTCCATGAAAGTTTGCTCTGATAAACCTAAAACGACAAATGAAGAATTTTATATGGATATGAATTTTAGCAAAATGGAAAAGACGTAAATAAAGATACAGTTCTATAGTGGTAGATGGCATATACATGCATTATCACGCCCTTCCTTTCCCACATGAATCTTGATTATATTTTAACTGTTAAAAGATTACATTTTGTGCTTATCGGCTAGTTTATCTAACTAGGCATAACTTCTTAATTCAGATATAATTTTTAATTATGTTATTTTACCTAAAATATGTCACCTTTTGTCATTGTGCCAAAAAGAATCTCTTTTCAGTTGATTCATGCACCATTTGATTATTAATCTCAACTCTATATGTCAAAATTTGGTGAGCCCGTGCCCTCTTCTTTTATGAGAAATGAATGCCGGACATGATTTCACATAGAAGGAAAAATTCTTTGTTAAACCGATAACAAGGTTGCTATTTGGCATAATTTTGTTACTGATTGATTTTTGTCTTGTTACCATATTTTAGTAAAAACTATATGCACAAAAAGTAAAATTATGCTTTCCAAAAAAATTAAAAAAATGTAATTCTAAAAAAATTTAGAAACTTCTTTTCTTTTGTACTCAAAGAATTAATTTATTATCCAATAATTTGATTGGATAATACTCTATAACCATCTTTTTCTCTTTTTCCTTTTGCTCTGTACAATCTGCATTTAATGTTCTTGTTGAATTGCATTACACAATATTGTTTCCTTTCATAAAATAATCTTAGTAAAATGATCATGTTGGCCTTTATGAAATGTGGTTACTATTTCTAAACCCTTGTTAGATGTTAGATTTATGAATTGTATATCAATAATTGCATCAAACTACAAGACAAACACAGAGAGCATATGCAAAATAGCACCTAACTCTAGAGGAACCACACTTAATTTTATGCTTTCAAACAATTTCCTTGAATTAAAATTCTTCAAGGCAAAATATTTTGTGTAGGGTTCTAATTCATTCAATTCAGTTTCCACCTTGATATGCTGTTTGCAAAAATTTTGTGTAGTTTTACTGAAATTAATTTTTGATGGAAATTGCAATATTTTTTACTGGTTTTCATGGTCAACTTAGACCTTAGAGGCCATGTCCCGTAGTTATAACTACATCAGGCACAAAAGTTGAAGTGTATTTCCTAGTGAGAAATTTTTTAAACTATGAGAAAAATGTTGGTTTACATTAACCATCATGGCGTCAACTATTAATTGTGACTTATAAATATGATATATATCTTTTTAATTTGTACATAATAATCATCATTGTATCAATCAATGAATATAACTTGGCTTCTTAAATTTGTCTGCATAATTGAACAATTGCAAATTTTGTAATTATGACTGAACAATTTAAAATGCTATTTCAATTTTATTACCTGTGGTTGAACTATAGATGGATCATTTAGCAAAACCAAAAATCAAGAGAAAGTATGATTTTCATCTTCATGATCGGTCATCAGAGTACATCATGAATTTTTACTAACAATGGTAAAAGCAAACACAAGTACTCTGGCTTCCTTGCTCTTTACATTCAAATTTTTGGAGGCTACCTTGTGGGACTTTAGATAAACAAGGATTTAAGCAGCTTGTCGGAGTCGTGGTTGAGCATTCTCCAGGAAGTGTAGTTTGGCAAATGTTGTCAGCATGGACAAGGGGAATGATTCTCTCAACTGCAATATTCAACATAAAACAAAATGTTAGGTGAAAAAAAATTGGTTGTTATCTCTTTTTAAAAGAAGTAGAGAAAAAATAAATTATCGTACCATAAAGTCAAGATACTAGGAACAACTTGTTTTTAGTTCAAGCCTCTAGTAGAGAAAAAGAAAGGTTTAAAAAATATGGAAGTTAGAATTAAAAGCTACACATGTTAGAAAATAAATAAAAAAAAGGAAAGAAAGTTCGGGGAAAAAAAAATCAAATTTGATATCAAATAATGTTTCACAAACAAAATCTTATCCAAGAACTTCTTACTATAACAATTATCATTTTGTTTCTTTCCATGATTGGTTAGAAGATTCACATTTTACTCAAGTGAGGACGTGAAATGGTGGAAAAGATAATCTATAGCTTCTATTGTACCTGGTGCATAACAAACAAAGCTGATCAAGAGCATAAATAATATCAATGACTTTGCCATCTTCAAACACAAATTATATGTACACTATTGCTGGAAGAAGAGTGATTTCAGCTGTTTTACAACCATAAGTGATTTGATGGTGTGTCTATTTATAGTGAAACTCTTCGTAAGTGCAAGATTTTGAAAGTTTATCATTACCTTCTGTCTATGGTAGTTGTAATAATTTGGCATCAACTTCTATGGAAATCAAATTTCAGGTCTTATTTCAAAAAGCAAAGTTCATCTCCTCCTTTATCATAGTATTCATTTTGCATTACTATTATGGTAGTTGTAATAATTTTGCATCAACTTCTATGGAAATCAAATTTCAGGTCTTATTTCGAAAAGTAAAGTTCATCTCCGCCTCTATCATAGTATTCATTTTGCATTACTATTATGGAAATTAATTGAGGTACTTATCACTTTATAAATTTTTAAACTGTTTCCTTAGAGGGTGTGGAATGGAACTAGCGAATATATTGAATTTTCACTTAATCTTGAATTTACATTGAATTCACACTTGATCTGGTATTACTCTAAAGATTGTAGAATTAAAAATGCAAATATTCATATTTATTGGCCCCTTTTATCTTTACACAGTTGGACTTCATTTTTGAAAAAGCTTACCCATGAGCCCCTAAAACATTGTTAGGCAAACTGTTTTTCAATTTAACTAAAAATCAAGGTGATATGAAATTTTATTTTTTGAGTATTTATGAATTAATTAATTTCTTAAAAATTCTTACACTTTTTCTTTTGTGATATGATTTATACAACAACAGGGCAGTTGAAAACACGACAGTATAATTAAAAAATATTTTTTGAGTGGTTGGGAAGTACGGAAGCGTGGCATCCCATGTGTTGGCCCTTTTTGGATCCAGAAATTTTTCGCGTCTTAATTCATGGTAGATCCTATTACGTAAAACATTTGATAACCTACAATTTAACCTGAACCTACCCAAATTCTTCTACTTGGATCCAATAGGCATAGCCCACCCCATTATGGCCTCAAAAACGTTGAGACTTGGGAGTCCAGTCGAATCCCGATTTGATGAACTAACGGTGTCGTCTGGTTTCCTCCCTTTTAAGATTTTGGCTAGATTTCAGATTTGGAATGAATTGAACGAATGATTTGTTTAGCAACGGTTGAAGGAGAAATTTGAATTTTTTCATATTTTTTTTGATGGTTTATTTGAAATTAAATTCTAGTTTAACATGTATAAATTTGAAATTTTCTATTCTTTTGGTTGTTTATTTGAGGTTAAATTCTAGTTTAACATGGATTTCGTTAATTTTATTGTTATTGTTACTTTGATATCCTGTTATTATCCCAATTGATATTTCTCCTTACTTCCTAGGGACTCTGATTAATATATATATATATACACACACACACACACACACACATATATACACACACACACATATATATACATATATACATATCAATAACGGTTCACAAACAAAAATGTTGTCTCAAATAAAGATGGCACTAACATCTTGCAAGTGCCACTACTCCTAAATTGTTCGAAGACAATCTGTAACCTTTAACAGGAGCAAAGCAAACAAAGATAATCTCAAGTATGAAAAATATCAATGAATTACTTTGGTTCAGTAGATCTACGTGTGTCTTCTAACACATAGATCTGATTAAAAATTAGTTCAAGTCCAAAAAAACTATATCTATATAAATTACAGAAAGGGTTTTTAGCATGGTCAAGTCATAAAGCTTCCAACTCCCCATTCTTTTTTTTTTAATAGAATTTTGAACTTTTTTAATCATTAAATATCCTTTCATGCTTTTTGAATTTAAAAAAGTAAGAAATGCAGGAATTTGTTTTAAAATTTATTCATGGGAGGGTACATAAAGAGGTAACATCACTAGTATTACCAAAAGTAAAATGGTAAATAATAATAGTTTACCTTTTAACTCAATAATCCTAACAAAAGAGGTAAGTTTTATAAAAATTTTAAAAAAATAATATTCATTTGTCATGGATTTAAAAAAATCAAGAATGGTATCAAATTAAAAACAAAGACCTACTAGCCCTTCAACATGGGAGTTTTTATTTTATTTTCTAATGAAAAATAATAATAAAAACAATACAAGTCCTACAAAAAATAAAATATTGTTTTAGTGAAAGATATAGAATATTTCATCCTAAATCTATATCTACTTTATATATATTCGATCTAAATTTGAATAAGAGGGAAAAACTGAACTACTAATAATTACATTAGGTATTATTTATTATTTTGTATATTGTTATTGTTTTCTTCATGTGTAAATAATTAACATTTCTATGTCATCTTTATATTCCTTTTTTTTTTTGTGATTGTTGGAGTTTTTATAAGATAATATTAATTTTTTCATTTGCATGTACAAATGCCAATATTTGCAGTCATTGTAATCAATTTTGGTTTTATATGGTTTTCATGTTATAAAGATGAAGATAAGAGAATGGAGGATCTTGTACCTGCTGAAGTAGAGAGCCTTTTGAATGAATATACAAATGTGTTTAAACCACCAGATTCTTTACCTCCCAACAGAAGTACTGATCATGAGATACCCCTCAAACTAGGTGCTCAAGCTTTTAATCTAAAGCCTTACTGTTGTCCTTACTCTTAGAAAAGGGAAATTGAGAAGCAAGTTTCTGACATGCTGCAGCAAGGAATAATCAAATAGAGCACTGGTCCTTTTGCCTCACCTGTATATTGGTTAAAAAAGGAAGAGAGAACTTGGAGATTCTGTGTCCACTATAGAAAATTGAATGAGATTACTATCAAGGACAAGTATCCTATACCAAAAAATGGATGAATTGCTAGATGAACTTTTGGAGCTATTTTCAAAACAAAATTATACTTGACTACAAGACACCATCAAATTCGAGTTAAGGCTTAAGATACTCCTAAAACAGCTTTTCAAATTCACTGTGGTCATTATAAATTTCTAGTTATGCCTTTTGGCTTGACAAATGCCCCTGCCACATTTCAATCATTGATGAACTAGGTATTTCAACCTTACTTAAGGAAATTTGTTTTAGTCTTCTTCGAAGATATATTGGTTTACAGTTCTACTTTGGAGTTGCACGTAATCTAAAGATAGTATCAACATAGTAAGGAAAAACCAATTGTGTGCAAAAAGATCAAAGTGTGCATTTGCTCAAAAAACTGTGGGTTCTTTGGGGCATACCATCTCTGACAAGAGGGTTAGTATGGATCAAACCAAGGTGGAAAGTATACTGTCATGGCCTACACCTCAAATAGTAAGAGAGCTAAGGAGTTTTCTTAGCTTAACTAGATATTGTAGAAGGTTTATCCAACACTATGGACTTATATGCAAGCTTCTGACTGAACTTCTTAAGAAAGATAATATTACATGGAACTCGGAAGCATAGCCCTCTTTTGAAAATCTTAAGAGACTCATTTGTTCTGCTTCAGTGCTAAGGTTACTAGTTTTCCAGAAATCTTTTATTATAGACTAATGGGAGTGGTGCAGGAATTGAAGCTATACTCATGCAAGAAGGTCATCCTATTGCATTTTTAAGTAAGCTTTGTCACAAAGAAATCTAGGGTTATCTCTTTATGAAAAGGAACTACTAGCCTTAGTCATGGCTATTACTAAATGGAAGCATTACTTGGTGGGATATCACTTTACTATCAGGATTGATCATCAATCTTTAAAGCACCCGTTGCATTAGAAATTGAACACTGCACTACAACACAAATGGTTACCCAAACTTTTAGTATTGGACTATGAGATATAATACGAAAAGGGTGCTAAAAACTTGGTAGCTGATGCTTTTTCAAGGAGGCATGGAGAGGTGAATACACTAGATCTTCAACAAAATCTTATCAAGCAATATCAGCAGTGAAACTTGGGTGGATTGAAGAGCTACTAGGGAGTTATAAGGGAGATGAACAAAGTCAATAAATTATATCACAACTACTGCTGGATCCTACATCCTAACTATCCTATTCATTAATAGATGGTATACTGAGATATCAAGGGAATATATATGTGGGGGCAGCAACGGGGGTCAGGAACTATTTAATCAATGCATTATATGCATCTGCAATTGGTGGACATTCAGGGCAGAGAAGTTGCTAGCACAGAATCAAGGCTTTATTTTACTGGCCTAAGCTAAAATAAGATGTCATTGCCTTTATTAGAACTTGTGATGTCTGCTAGAAATGTAAAGCTAAACATCTGCTTTATCCTAGATTACTACAGCCTCTGGCAATACCTCAGCAAGCTTGATTGCACATATCCATGGACTTCATTGAAAAACTCCTTAAATGTCAAGGGTATGATACAGTATTGGTGGTCATTGATAGACTTATAAAGTTTGGACATTTCATATTACTCACTCATCCTTTTACTGCTAAGCAAGTGGCACAGTTGTTCTTGGACAATATCTTTAAGCTCCATGGTCTACCAGAATCAATTATTACAGATAGAGACAAGGTGTTTACCAATTGCTTTTGGAAAGAATTATTTAAATTGATGGGTATAGAGTTAAACTACATTTCTTCTTACTACCCTCAAACAGATGGACAGAGTGAAAGGCTCAATCAATGCCTTGAAAATTATCTGAGATGTATGACTAATGAATTTCCATCTCAATGGAGTAAATGGATAGTTACAGCTGAATGGTGATATAACTAAACCTATCATACTAGCTTAGAAATGACACCGTTTAAGGCTCTTTTTGGTTACAAACCATCACCTATACCACTTGGACCATATTTAGACTCTGCTAGACCTACAGCAGCTCAAAGGATACAGCAAAGGAACAAAATTGTTAACAGCATTAATGAACACACCTCTCCTCCATTTTTTATTTTTTCTTTTTGGGCCAGCCTTCATTGTCAAATAGAGGTGAAATATCCCATTGAAATTCACTCTTTTAGCATAAAGGTATATATTGAATTTATGCATACGTTTTATTTCTAGTGCCCGCATTGGAAAAAAATCTGTACTTCATCTTTGGATGCCAACAAATTCGTTTGTAGTTAATTTTATAATGGGTTTGTGCTACATTGATGATTTTTTAAATGGGTTCATAGTGGGTCTGTGCTACGTTGGAAAAAAGTTCTATATTGCCAACAGATTCTTGAATTCATAGTTAGTATTAAATTCTTTTTATTGGGTTCTTTATTTTTGTCTTCATCTTCATGCCTAGCATGTATTTGACGAGCTTTCGTTTTAGTAGCATTTTAGATTAATTATATTTATAATATTTGATAGGCTAGCATTTATCTTTTGTCAAATAAATTTGTTATATTGTAATTTTATTTTCATTTTTAGTTCATTATTTTTCTAATAAATAATTCTTACATCAAATAAAATTAAAGCAGATGTACTACTAGTAAAATATACCATTACAATAACATCATTTATAAATAAATCAACATAAGCACGAAATTGTAAAATAAAAGAAATTCAGCATTTAGATGTCTATAATTATAAAAAAGACATAACATATTCAGCGTTTAGATTCAAACAAAAGTTGCATTAGATTCACCACTTAATGAATTCAGATTTCAGATTTCAGATTTCAGATTTCAGTTTTATCAAACACACCCTAAGACTCTAAGAGTCTAACACAGCTAAGGCACACACACACAGACACACAGAGAATGTACTACAGCATACGTTGCACTTTGCACTGATTTTCATCACTTCTAAAGGCAGAAAACAAATCGGATAGCAATATAAATTTTGAGAGTCGGATCGTTACGTATAAAACAATGGATTTTCAACCAAACGAAATACCTGAATTGCAAGCTGGCACGTTTTTGCTACATGGATAAATGGCAATCTTCCCAATTGCATTCAAGAAAGACTAAGTTAGTGACCTACAAAGAAGTTTTGTATATTTACGTGGAACTCTTTCATTCATTGGGTCAGAAATAACTATTAGACAAGCTTAATAGTGGTTTGGGATCAACATAAGATTTTTCTTTATGCATGATGATTATCAATATTAAGAACGGGTATAAAAGAAGATACTTCATGTAATGGAAATTAGTAATTATGTCAAATTGTAATTCAAAACGGACAAATTGTCCTTTAAGAACCACTAATTTTATGAATCCGTCTGTTCAAGAATGTGTTCATGTGGAGTAGGTTGCCAAACATATTAATGTGAAAAAAAAAAAGTCGAAAAGATTACGGACAGACACACATACAAATACAATTAAGAAAACCTAGGATTAGAAGCAATCACATATCAATCAAAAAAAGGCATGAAATTAGGAGCAATCACATACAAAAAGAATCCGCTTGATTCGCTTTCTTCAAACTTCTATACATAGTAGATAGGGTCGAACATTGTTAAGTGAAGAAAAAATTGCCGAAATAGTTTCATTCATTAATTTGACTTAAAACCACGTAGAATATTGTTGGTTGTATTTGAAACAAACTTATTGCTACAATCACCAGTTTCATATTATAAAAAGTAATTTTTTTTGTGACTTACATTAATTTAACCAGTCACTAAAAGTCTAAATTCCTTATACCGGTAAGAAATTAACCGGAAAAAAGGGTTGCCTAATTTGCTCAGTCTAGTTCGTGTAAATTTAGGTCCCATTTGGCAGGAGTTTTCAAGGAAATTTCTTTGGATATTCCCTTAACATATTTCCCTATTACCTTTCCACTTCAAATGCATCGTATATTGTTTCTAAAAAAAAAATCCTAAAAATTCCCATACAAACAGGCTTAATCAGTGGACAACAGAGATATCGTGCCTATAGAAAATTTCTTTTTCCTCCCAGAAAGTTTTATGTTAAAGAAATACAGAAAAAAAAAAAAAGGAAAGGGGAAGAAAAGGTTATTACTAGTATATGTTAAAAAAGAGAAAGATTCTGGTTTTGTACCTTTTTTAACTTCCTTATGACTTGCTGCGCAAGATGGTTCCATGTGTGTGTGTGTATATACACACAACTTGTTTGTGTGGAATGCTTAACCAAAACCCTTTCGGGCACCATCTTGCATTGTAGAGATTAGAGAAGGTGAAGAAGCTACGCTTCATGCATGATGGGTTCTTCAAATACCGACCAAATTATGGTAAATTCTTCAAATACCGGCAGTCGCATTACGGCACCACTTGATCGCGTGACAGTTGACATTGGAGGAAACCATAATTCTGCTGCTTTCGATGAACGCAGGTGTAAAATTTTTTTGATTCTACTCGCGGTGAAAGGTGTCGTAACGGTGTTTCTTTTAATCATCATGGTAATAGTTCTTGCTCGTCGCCATTAGCTATAATTAAGTGTAGCTGAAAAATCAATGCTCATCTTATCTCCCCCCGCCCCGGAGGCTATTTGCTAGCAATTTTTTCTGTATATGTTCCTGACATCTAAGTGTTTCATCTAAGTGTTTCAGTTTCACGTTTCTATCCGAAATCAATAAATTTGTGTTGACTTATACGTGGAGGTATATAAATCCTATTTGATTTCAGTTTGGATCACTTTTCAAATCAACTTCTTGTTTTTGCTACATACGGATCAGAATAATTTTCTTTTCCACATGTAAGTAAGATCAATTACGGTTCAAGTCCACGAAATAAAAGGTGGACAATCTAAATTCAGAAGAAAAAATTGGAAAAAGCAACAAATATTTATTAATATGCCAATGAGGCCTTACTTAGTGATCAAGATTGAGGTCCTAAAACTCAGATGTCTTGTATTTCAATTCAATTCCCCATCCCCTCCCTCACTTCTTATATCCCATCCCTCTTACTTGGGAAAAAAAATTATAAATATGGTTCATATGATTTGGAAAGGCCAATAAGCAGTACAACTCTATATATATACATACATACATACATATATATACATACATACATATATATATATATATATATATATATATATATATATAACCAACTGCTAATCCATATTTCGTCTCATTTGCTCTCTTCATCGCCTCCTCCACTCTGGAAGAATTGTATTGAATATTCTCAAAAGACGTCTTTTGATTAATTTATCTTTTATTTTCTCAATTATCTTTTTTATTTCAGTATTTCATACATCTGGTTACACGGCAATTTGCATCAATAAATTTATGAGAATTATTAATTCTGAACATTGCATCTAACACTGCATCTAGATAACAGGCCTAAATGTTTCTTCCTTGGCAATAGTTAAATCATCCTGCATCCAGAGAGAAACAATTGATTATTCCATTTATAATGAAAAGACCTAAAAATTAAAGTCAGCAGAATGCAAATGACACTACTATATTTCAAAAATAGAAATTGTTAGGACACGCCTTGACATCGATGAATACTGTGGGCTCACTGAAATAGCCCATTTTTGTCTAAAGACTTTGCCACCAAGGAATAAGGCGTCTGCTTCCTTCTTGCCCATTTCAATGTATTAAAGTAGTTTCTCATACTGATCTGAAAGTAGTTTCTCATACTGATCAATGTATGAAATTAAGTTGATCGTTGGAATTATTTTATAATACAAGAATGAGAAGTTTGCAAGCTACTAGGGGATCTCCACTAAAAGATCTCTACAATACAAATATAGTAGTATTACGACCCATGCTATGCAAGGGTTTATATCTAAAATAATATTAATAATAAATAAATTATTTATAATAGTTACACAAAACTTAAAAACTCAAAAAAAAAGTACTATTTGAATATCTAATTTACATCGTATTTATGTATCTTATCTAAAACCCTTAGAGTATATTAAAGAATATGAAAAATATCACTACAAAAAAAAGTGAGCATTTGTCACGGTTCTAATTACGTGTTTAAAAGTGGATTTTTGACAGTGCCCAAACTAATCGTACTATCAAAAATCTTTTTACTAAGGTTCTTTCTGTAACATCAAAAAATTGTGATAATTAAGTAGCTATTTATCATAGTTGTATAATATCTGTGATAAATAGCTAACTTTGTCCATGGTTTATTAAATCTATGATGAAAAGGAAATTTTTTTGCCATGGTTTTCATTCACCATGATAATAAGTTTAAGTGCTATATACTGTCAACCAATTTTTATTTTATCAATTTTATTTAATAATCACCTATCATCTTCACAAACATGATAACTCGCAATACTAGAAGTACCCACATGAGCATAGGGGTCGTGGAAGTATCTAGAACAATCGAGTAGCTGCAAGGTTTGGGTGTAGGTTTACTCTAACCAGTGATAATGACATGCATAAATTAAAGAGCCAAAACCATATCTATATATTTCTATCTAAAAAACAAACATTGGGAAAAAAGTTTAAGATATTTCTATTACATACAGTTATGCCCAAATAGAAATTTATACATCAACTAAACATATAGGTCTCATTTTCAATTATCAACTTCACAATTTTTAGTTAAATTTTATTAATGAAATAGGTAGATGCATGTCTATATTTTGAATACCATGATACAATTAATATTATTATTTATGCTAAATGACAAAAGACTAAGCACAATTAATTATATTTCTATATAATATATTAAATAATTCACACTCTTTTTGCAAAAAAAAAAAGATCATGCTCATGCTAAAATTCAATGAAATATTCTTTTTAAAAGAGAAACGAAATTCCTTTAAATATTTCATTGTGCATTTAAGAAGTAATTTCCCACAACTAGCGGCTAGGTGAGAACTACTAGAGTTTTTGCTGTTGTTAGCTTTAGAGTTCAAATCTTGGGGTCTAACAGTTGGGGGTGGGTAGGGTGTGAAGAGGAGTGAGAGGTTTTTTTAAAGTTATTTCCCAAATATGTTTTCGTACTCCCTCCAAATTAATTTCCCTCTTCTCTTTTGTGTTTCAAAACCCGTCACAAGTTCCTATGTTTCTCTTCCTAAAACCCAATCCCGCATCACTCCTGCATCACTTCTCTAGAAACACTCTTTCATCACATTCTAATATTCTACCCTCTGACAATTCCTAATCTAATCATTCGAAGATGTGATCAGCAGTGGGAGAAACATAAATTGTTTTTGGAGCATTTTCCTCACTCTTGCTCTTCTCTTACTACTTTCCCCAGTCAATTCTAATTGTATTTGGAGACAAGGTCATTCATCAATTTCTTCAATTGGTAAGCGCATTTCTATTTAAATCAAACATGCATTTGAATAAGATCGTTTATCTCAATTGAAAATTCCAATTTGGCTGCATCCAGGTTATGAATTTAGGAGTGATTTTATCTTTTTCTTTTTCTTTTTCTTAGGGCTGCTAACTTCAAAAGCACAACATAATTTTCTAGAATTTTATGGCAAAACACATTTTTGCTCTTAATTCGTCAAGAGATTTACTAATGCTCTGTATTTTTTCCTGTTAAATTCAGTATAAGTAGTGCGAACCAAAGTTGAAATCTATCAAAAGTGGTGTAAAATCTGACTACTTTAATGATAGATTATTTTATTTAGTGGTTTCATTTTAGCGCTGATGTCGCAATGGCTCTGATGGAGTAAGGGGGGAGAAGTCTCTTCGGAGATTAAGTGAAGGGTGTGAGACAGTAGAGAGTAAGAGAAGGTGGTGACGGTTTGGGGTTCAGATTCTAGTCTAGTCTCCCCGGGGGGGGTAGGGGAGGCAAAACAAGACAAAACAACCAAGCAAGTGGAAATACTAGTTCTTTTTGGAGTGGTGTTAGGCCATTTTTCAAGTAATTTGACCTTTTCTCTATTCCACTCTTCTTGACTAATAAGTTATTTAGTCAACCTGTAATTTGACTGATAAGTTATACTACAACTAATGGTGGGCTTTTTCCTCAAGAATGCTAAATTTATTTGTACATAGAAATTGGGTTATTCTGAAATGAATCTTTGATTGACTTTGCTTATTTTGTTTTCTTTGTTATTCAAATCAATGGCTTGCACAATTTTTGGTGAAGACCGTTGCATTGGAATCATTAAACAGTTAAGTGCAACGCATGTTCTTATTATGGTCAGTACATGCCAAGCAATTCCAAAGGTTGGACTATCATGTTATACGCTTGTACCAGTTTCTTCTCCACCTGAGATAAGATTAAGTTATATAAATAATTTGAAGATATGATCTACAAGTGTTATGATGTCATATGATTGATTATTTTATTAAATGTGTGGTAGGAAACAAGTAGCCATGATACAACTCAGTCCTTATTATGTTGAAGTCAATTTCTAACCAAGGTAAAGTATCATTATTTAGTGAACTCCATCATTTGGTGGTTAATAATTATTTTTTATGCTTTTATGATAAGTCCACCCTGCTGTTGAATGAAAAGTTTTAGATTTCTTAATATGTTTTTTTGGTTTTGTATGAGTTTTCAAATTAGCAGTGCTACTAATTCATTTTTCTTGACAAATTGTGATATATTCTTAGCACAAATTATGATGTTTAGGGATTCAAATGTAAGTATGGCTAGACATTGGATGTATTCTAAACTGTGGACTTCAAATGAATATACCGATAATTTTGAAAAGTTCTTGCGCTTTGCTTATGAAAATAAAGCTGAAGATGCCAAAATCTGTTGTCTGTGCATGGACTGTCACAACCGTTATTTTGGGGATAAAAATACTGCTCAAACACACTTGACTATTCGGGGATTCAAGGATGATTGCTGGGTATGGACTTCCCATGGAGAAACATATTCATACATGTATGTAATGAAAATGACAATAGCTGTAGTTTTGAAACACAGGATGATTTCATTGCGCTGGTGCATGATGCATTTGGCATTTCAAATATGAACTCTAACGATGGCACTGCACAACCATCAATTGCCGAATATCATAACCTAATGAGGAAACCAAAGGTTTCTTGAAGCTCTTACAAGATGCAGAATGCAATTTATACCCAAGATGTGATGAATTTACGAAGATTTCCTTCATTGTTCATTTGCTGCAATTGAAGGTCATGGGTGGATAGACCGGCACATCATTTAGAATGCTCTTGAACTGTTAGAAAGGGCAGTTCCAAAGCCATTGAACATGCCAGAATCCTACTATGAAGCCAGGAAGATCATTGAAGATTTAGGCTTCAATTCGAAGATATGGGATGCATGTCCTGACAATTACGTGCTATTTCGAGGCAAGTATGAGGATGCTGATGAATGCAGGTTTTGTGATGCATCTAGATATAAACCTAGTGGTAACAAAATTGCAGTCAAACAAGTGAGATACTTTCCTCTCAAACCAAGGCTGCAAAGATTATTTATGTCATCAAGACGGCAACAATAATGAAATGGTATGCAAGGAAAAGAGTTGATGGTGTATAGAGGCACCCTGCTGACTCGGTTGGAAGGCATTTGATGAGAAAAATCCGACATTTTCAAGTGACAGTCGCAACGTTATGCTTGGGCTAGGAAGGAATGGTTTTAATCCATTCAAATCATTGTTGAGTACTCATAGTTCATGGTCGATTGTTCCCATACCAGCGTTGTGTATGAAGCAGTCATTTTTTATTCTCTCCGTGCCGATCGATGGTCCTAAACGTTGACGAGGTTTTATCATACACCAAATTTTAATTATAAACCTAAACACCACATTTACTGTAAGTATATACAGATTGTTTATCAAGCATAGGGTATATTAGGTGTCGATCCCACATGGAAGATTGTCAAGTACCGATGGTTTTTGAACTCCTCTATTATTTAGACTATCACAAGCAAGTAAGTAAATTTAAACTACAAGCATGAAATAAAAGAAGTAAAAACAGCAATTAAAAACTCCTAGAGTTATGGAATTCCTTACTACTCTTGCAAATGAAGCTACTGGTTGAATTAATGTTATTATTTTGGCTAAGCATGGCGTAATTTCCTAATGTACGTGAAACATATTTTCGTAGTGAATCATCTATACTTATAGTTAAACCATACCTACACTTGTGGTTATGGAATTAACTACATGCTCATTTGCTCTATGAAATTATGTGAAATAAATCACTAACGCCACAAAGGTGCCCCCTACACTTGTGAGAGACTTCTTAGGTTTAGCACCTCATGAACTAGTGTCAAATTCTCATTTTCATTTAAACTTAACACCTTGAGATGATCACAATTAATGGCTGGTTAATCATGATTATAAAAGCCAAGTTACTAAATATCTTGCTTAAAATAATAGCATCAACCAACTAAGTAAATATCAAAAACAAGATGTAGAAAGTTCATCCATAACTCATGGCATCAACTTTAGCTAAACATGAGATAGAACGGAAACATCATACTTGTATTATAACTAAAACTACACTACTAACTATACTAACTAATGAACTAAGAAAACTAGTGAAGACTACATTTTGGTAGTGTTTCTAGCCTTCCTAAGATCTACACCCTTGCAAATGTCTACCAAAGGCCCTATTTATAGAAGATTTCATCCATAAGCTTCCAAAACTTTATCATGTAAACACAAGAAAAGTTTAATCTTTAAAAGTCAAGAAAAATAGCTTCTATGAATGTTCATCCTTGAATTGCTTCAAAGTGTCTTCATGCATCTTAACCAAGCATCAAATGAGTTGTAAAGTTGATGCAAATTGTGTTTTGGATATGCCACAAGTTGTTTCTTCAACTTTCCAAGATTCTTCACGCAATTTGCAGTTGAAATTTGTTCAAACTTTGAGCACGAACTTAGTTGAAAATTTTCTGAAATTCGGCTGCAACTTGTATCAATCCTTGTCATCGATCCGCGAGGAAGTGGCTCGTGGGTCACGTCGCGGATCAGTGCCCTGTGTCCACTGAGAGAGATTTGTGAACTGATCATTTTCTCTAATTGGCACTTCGCGTTTCTGGGTCGCGGATCAGTTACAAATTTGCAAAATCTGAATTTTTCATCGTGAAATTGATGCGTTAAATCTTTCGACTTTTGACCCTTTGTTTCCTTGATGATTGAATTACATTATGCTCATCTTAATTTGGAACTTCATCAACTTCGGATATTTCAATTTTTCAACTTTCCTTCCGCGCTTCATTGTAAATATCTTCTCATTTCACTTCATTTTGATGATTGAGCCATCAATCATATAAAAACATGAAGTTTGCACCAAATTAATCCATAGAAATGCATTTTTCTAATTTAAACCATAAAATGTAAAACTTCACTAGAAACCCTAGTTAATTAACCATTAAAATAACCAAAACACACAAAAACTAAATAGAAAAACATACTTCAAGCATACAAAATAGACATGTATCAAATTCCCTCACACTTGAATCATTGCCTGTCCTCAAGCAATAAGAAAATACAAACCAACAATGATTCAAATCTTGAAATAAAACATATGTCCACCTTTGAATTCATTTTCTCAAAACAAGGTACATAACTATTTTGCATCAATTCATTAAATCTCAATTACTCATAATATCAAGTAAAAGAGAGTAATTATACCATAACTTCAACTAGTTCAATTCAATTTCTCATTCCTTACCCAATTTCACATGCAAAGTGAATCATATAGTCAATAAAATGTTTCCTAAACCCATGATCATCTTTTTCACAACTCAAGAGAGGGATTTATTCATATCACATACCAAACATCTACTCAAATTGTAAAAGTGCCTTTTGACGCGAAGATCAACATTTTTAGATAAAGATCCCCTGTTACTCAATACTTCACTTATTAAAATTGTTTTGCCTACTTTTTATTCAAGTACCTTTTACGTGAAAGTCAACATTTTTAGATGAAGACTCCCGATTACTAGGCACAAGTATCATTGGAGTAGATCTACAACCTCTTTTTTTCCTCTTCTTTTTTTTCTCTTCTTTTTTTTTAAGAAAATATAAATAAACATTCTCTCAAAAGAATAATCATGGGAAAAGTATTACATTTATTTACCACATTTATCACTCCACCATGTAAAATCAAATAAAGAGAAGAATCATACAAAATTTATGCATAATTTCCTCCATTTTAAAAGATATACTTTCCTTAAATTGTAAAAATTCTAGTCACAAAATAGTCATCTCCAAGTTAATTGAGAAATTGAAAGAATTTCAAAATTTTTGGATAGAATTTTTCAAAAAATTTTGACAGAATTTCCCCATATAACATTTCCAAGTTCCAACATTTATAATCATAACTCAATCACATAATAATGCATATAAGCACAATTTTCCCCCCACACTTAAAATGTCCTCAATGTGTAAAAAGAAAAAGAAAGTAAAGAAAGTAATACTCCCCTGTTAATGTGAGCTTGAAGATGCATACAAATTTGATCGACTTTGCTCCAAATTTGCATGAGTTCCATCCGATAACCATTAATACCTGAAAATTTTGACAAGAAACTTCAAGAAAAGGTGAATTTCAGTGATCTGCAAAGAACAGTTCGCGAATCAACTCACGGATTTGTCTAGAAGTTCTCTGAACTGGATCCGTGAGCCTCAGAGATCCGCGAGGTAAGGCTCGCGGATTGGTTCATGAATCCTGCTCTGATGTTGATTCGTGAAGCTCAGAGATCTGCGAGGTAAGCATCACGGATTGAGTCACGGATCGTGCTGGAAATAAGAATCTGCAATTTTTCTGTAACTGTTTCATTGAGCAAACATTTTCTAATATTCCCAGATTAAAAATCCTGCTTGTTCACTATGCAATGTACCTTTTCTAATACATGTAAAATGATCAAAACAACATAATTAACCCCATTTCTTGGATTATAAACAACTAGAATGCAATTTAAGGTACCAAGTTGTTGCATTTTGTTACTATTCACGGCGCACCAAAAAGGTCACTTTTGCTATGCTTGATTTTCCTACAAAATAAACACAATAAACACACTTAAAAAATATAAAGTACACATACTCAAACACTAAAACTAAGCAAAATAACATAAATTGATGGGTTGCCTCCCAATTAGCGCTTTTTTATAGTCATTAGCTTGACTATATAACTTTTTCATCAAGGAGGTTTAGTTAATGAATAATCCACCATGTGAAGACGAGGTGCATCATTAAAAGGTGACTCAATCAAGTGAGTCACATATCCAAATGATAAGAAAGAAGGAAGGGGTTTACCAACCTCAAGTGAGTCATAGATATTATCTTATAGTTCCACCACTTGAGAACTTACCAAAGGAGTATCCATATGGCCGTCTAGGGGTATTATGACCTTAGAATCTACACATTCACCACATTCCTCAAGAGGGGTTATATACACATCATTCATGCTTGCCTTTTGAGATTCAAAATTCATTCCAAAGACATCATTATGTGAAATGGACGTTTCATCATTAAAATACAAATAAGATTCATCATTGTCATCAAAATGTGCTCCATTTTCACACGCAAGATTCCCATCATTGATGTTAGGGTCAATTTGTATATCACTAAATGAAATAACTTCACACAAATTATGAATGTTCAGGAATCAGGAGACCGCATGCAACTCAAAACCAGCAAAAGTGGGGGGCTAAATCAATGTTTTGGATGGTCCAAGCAAGACAATATGCCGTACTCATCATTCTGGAGAAACAAGTGTGAATCCAAGAGTTTTGGTATGCATTCCTATTTCACCCACAAAAAAATTACAGCAATAAAGACCTTCAGCAGCCAAAATAAATTACACGACAAATTAAAAAAAAAACTTTCAAACATTCAGAAATGGTATGCGTTCCTATTCCACTGATGAAGACCTCTGGCAGCCACAGCAAATTACAGCAAAAAAATAACCAAAAAAAAGCAAGTTTTAGACATTTGGAACTTTTGGCAGCCCAATGCAGTCAAGTTCTGGACAATGGCTGAATAGAGTTCACTTCGACAAAAAAAAATTAAACAAAAAATTGCAGCTTTTATTTGTCAAGTTTGGGAGAGCAGCAAGCAACACAGAAAACCCACCTTAGGCACGGGTTGATGGATGAAGTAGCAATGGCGGTGGTGTGGCCGAATGCCAAATGCCCAATTTAGAGCCAAATGCCATTTATTCAAATTTAAAATTACATTTCAGTTTTTGGTGGAAATTTCCCTTTCAGTTTTTTTCCTACAATATTCCCTTAAACCATTTTACAACTAAATTTTGCATTCCATATACGTCACAATCATCTTTCGTACAAAAAATAAAAAAGAAATTTACTACACTAATTTTTTTTGGGTAATAAATGTGGATGTTAACTCTCCCTCCACACATGCAATCCACAGGGGCTCTAAACAATAATCAAGCATAAACATTTCAATGAACCGAAGCATATGGGTTAGTATTACATTCAAACCAAGAAGATGGCGTGCATGCCAAGAAAATTCAGAAAATATTTAACACCGAAAATAATTAACCAAAAATTCAGAAAATTCACTTGAACCAGCTTCGGATGACAAGAAGATGGCATGGAATCCTACCTCAGACGCTGTTGCTGGATGGAGCTACAGTGCCGCCGACGTTGCCGACACTTCTGAGCTGTTCGACGATGGAGAAAACGGCGGTGACCCCAAACCCCAAATTTCACAGCTGACCGGAATTGTAAGAACGGATGCAGCCTGGTGGTCTCCTGTTCAGCAGCTCTACAAGACTTCCACGGAACGGATTCAACGATTGGGCTATATTTGGGGCTCAATTTGGGTGTTCCCAATTTCTAGAGTTCTTAGGGTTTGTTGATAATAGCTTTGGGAGACTGAGGAGGCAGAGGGAAGCAGCCGTTTTTGATTTAGGTGATCTTGCATTTTGCCAATGCGAGTTACTGGTAGTTCGCATTTTCCGAATGCGAGCTATACGTGGAAAATGCTTATTTGTTCTTCTTTTTTTTTTTTTGTCCGTAGAAAAGCATACCTCGCATTTGTAGAATGCGAGTTTCACTAAACTCGCATTCTGCAAATGCGAACCACTTATTTTCGGAACACTCACCCCAAATAACCCCTCACCTAGAATTTTTTTTAATTTTCATCACATTTTTGGAATTTTCTCCAATAGGTACCTATGGACTATGGCTATGGTGGCTTTAGCTAAAATTGCATGTGGACATACAATTGGGGAAAATTACTCTTTTGGATAGTGAATTATTTGCAAAAATTTATTTGCTTACGTCATCCACATATTTCTAATCATCTTTTTATCTCACATACATCATATCAAGGAAGTGTTATATATCTATTTTTAAAAATTATTTCAAATAATCTACTCTTCAAACATACTAAGTTCAAGTGTGGTGGATTACTTGATTCGAACTCTCTGGGCTGAAAACACGTATTTAGCGGTATTGAAGGATGAATAAACTTTATTTTGAACTTAGATTCTACATGTGTTAGCATTTGATGAGCAAAATTATGTATATAAATAGTACGTTAATTTTCTACAATTCATATCAACAAATATGTAAGATTATTGTGGATTTTTTTAATTGAGTTACTCAAGACAAGTTCGCAAGTGATAATAAAGAAAAGAAACAAATGCACGGGCCAAATCCTACTCGGTTTTGATGCAACTAGTAGTTTAATTACGGTGCAATCAGTCAGTTTTGTCACAAAATTTTCGGCAGTTCCTGATCAAATGGGCTGTCCTCGCAAGCCATGGACTCCAGCCAGGCCAGGCCAGGCCGCGCTGGTGTCACTGCTGCTTGAGTCCGACGGCTTTCAGCACTACAGCGGTGACCATAATTTTCCCGTGGGGATTGAATCTTAACAATCTGGCTAAGTTGCTCAACAGCGTTGGAAACGATTAAAGTTTTTTTATCCAATTGCCTCTACTATTTCTCTTTCCTCTCTTCCTTCTAGCTGGATTTATTGTGATTTGTGCGTGTGGGCGCGCTCTTTTTTTTTTTTTTGTTAATACTTTCCGTTGAGGCTAAAGCTAAATAACATCCGATCATCATCATGGATCAGGATAGGTCTTAGAAACTATATGTTACTTATAGAGTTACTTACAGAAAGCCAAGGCTAAACATATTGTATCAACTGCTTTTCTTTGGTAAGGTCGCCATGATGGATTTGGAGCTCAGTATTCCTATTTAAAAATGAGGCTTATATAGCTCATTTATAGGCATACGCGTCAGTGAGAGCCTTCAAATTCCCGAAGCAAGGTAGCATGTTATGCTATTTTTAGGATGCCGCCAGCTGCGTTTCCAAGAATTTGTAAATATCTCAGCAGTATTGGTGAGATGGGTACTTTCATGAGCACAAGTTAGCTAGAAGTTTGATGTGTCAATCTTATTTAAGCATTTTTGTGTCTGACATAGCGGCTGTATCTGTTTTTTTGGTTCTCTGCAGTAGTGATATCTTTGATAAGAGAATCCGTTTCATCTTCTATTACAGGTGATATCTGCTGAAGTTGCTCGCTGGCACAATACAACTGTAGGTAGGGTGTAGACAAGGTATGGTCATTAGGTGTAAAATGTCTACTTCATAGTTCCATTGTGTGTAATTTTGCTGCTTTTCTCTCAGTTCATGTGCAGTAATTGGATACTGATTGTTTGATGTTCTCATCTTTCAGCCAGAGGAAGCAACTGTCATTGAAATGAATGAGCCCGTGGCCTTGGCTCTTCACCTTATAATATAGGTATTTCTTCCACTCCTTTACCAAGGCAAATCCACTGGGGTGGGGTGTCTCTAACACAGTTACCATCACACTGTCTTCCGGCTGTTGAGGACAAGATTGCAGAGACGAGAACCTCGAGCTTGAATGCTCATACAGGCAGAATATATAGCAGCAGCATTTTCAATCTCTGCTCATGCTGTCTCTTTGCCCCATATATAACTGTTTCTCAAACTCAAGAATTTAGATCTTGCTGGAGAGCGTACATTACTTCTTCTGTCAATATTGTCTCTTATGTCAAAGTTTATTATGGTTCTATTTCATAAGATAAGGTGACGATACATAAAAATTGCTGTCGGAGTAAGGAATTCTGATCTCAGTTTGGATCCATCATCCATCCCCTCCCGGACCTTGTATTACGTTCCTCATGGGTTGCTAAATATGGGAACAAACAACTGTTGCGTTCTTCTATTTTTCCTCTCTCTCTCTCTGTGAAAAATTTTAGTAGCCAGTTACCGGATGGACTTGAAAGGACAAAGTTCTAACCTTGGGCTGACTCTCCAATCCCACATACCCAAAATAAATAAATAGATATAAGTAAAGACAGGAAAGGTTTAACTTATCCTTTTTCTTACACAACTTAATTTCTATTCTCCTGTGATCTATCTCCTTTTTTTTTGTTGTTCAGACATCAGCTAGGTATGAATAAGCATATTTAATATGAAATTTGGTTGTATGTGATCGTGTGTTTTCATAAAATATTAAAGAGAAACATACACAAAATGAAAGGAGCTTCGCTTAAAAATGTGTACAAGGGAAAGGGGGGAAAAAAGTTGTGAGAATTTTTGAATGTACGTCGATATCTTGCAAAATCATCCAATGTTTTATTTATGTCACTTCATTCAGATTGAGAAAATTGATGAAAGATTTGAAATCCCCTCAAATCCTTCTAATTGTTTAAACTATTTAGGAGGTATCTAAATTCATAAATCATGAATTATTATACTATTTAAAATGTAATCTAATAATCGATCAATTATAAATTTCCAATGCATCTTAAATAATTTAATCGGTGAATTATAAATTTCCAATGCATCTTAAATAATTCAAACAATTAGAGTGATTTAAATGGATTATATTTTCCTTGTAATCATGAATGACTAGATGTATCATCATATCAACATCTTAAATTAATCTAATTTACACAAGAATAAAAATAAAAAGAGAATCTTGAGATATTGCATCTTTTAACCCAAAGTCAGACTGATTTTCTTTTCCGGGTCGTGATTTCGAAGGTTTCCAGGTTTTCTTGTAGATCATGTGTGATAGTGTTATACAGATCACGTGAAGGAAAGAATGGAACTGGGCCTTGGTCTTCTGTCAAAAAATATATATATATATATCCCCCTGCAGCCTGGTCTGAGTTCTTAACCTCTTGTCCACTTTTGGCCCAAACTATTATTTACAAAACTTATCCGAAAGTTGTGTGGACTACTTTTTAATTGCCAAGAAATTATGTTGAGACTTGATTAGATCATAAAATGACGGAGGACAACACCATAAATGGGAGGGGAAGAGTTGGGTTAGGTACTCAGATGGTAAGATTTGAACACAAAATCTCTTACCTACGACCCCTCCCTGATTAGTCAGAGAGCAACTACGATAGCTTCCTAATTTAATCATTATCAATTGCAAATCATGTAAGTTAGCACTGCAAGTTGCTGCAACAAAAAAATAATAATAAATAAAAATATAAAATTCAAATCCCTCTAGAAGGCTAACTGAATAAATATCAACAAAAAGATCTCAGGGCTATATGCAACTGTGCATCGAAATCTTTGATTTATTATCTTGCATGGGTGTAATACCTGCAGTGCATCTTATACTTTCCCTCTCTATTAACTGGTTTGCCTTTCTTCCTCATCATCATTTGCATCTTCCTTATCATCGTTTGCATCTTCCTCCTCATCTTCCTCATCATCGTTTGCATCTTCCTTATCATCCTTTGCATCTTCCTCGTCATCTTTTGCATCTCCCTTTCCACCATGAGGGTGTAACCATTCTGCAAGAGGCATTGGTGCCCTTGTCTCTCTGTCAAAAGCCCTCACACACATAAAACCTGCAGGCAAAAGAACATAAAAGTGTAAACAAGTAGACAATTACACTCTTATTTACCACAAATTTACATATCCTGAAGGATTCCAAGATGACACATCCAATTACTGAGTTATGTTCCGTCTTGTAAACGGTTTCAGCAAAGTCTTGAACACACACTTTCCTTTCGTTTTCAGGTCCAGAAATGATGAACCCTTGGACTTCCAAGAATTTTATGAACAATTTTTGTTCCGAAGGACAGCATGAGGAAACTATTGAGTTTACCACTTCTTCCAGGTGCTTAAGCCATTAGGTCGGAGACTACTTATTGCACTCAGCTCATGCACACCTTAACTTGAGGTGTTTGTCAAATTCTTCTAAATAGGTCAAACACCCTACCTAACTGGAATAAAATGCAGTAAATGCTTCAACATAAAACAGAATGCACATTGGAAACAGTTGCCTAGAAGACGCATAAACAATATGATATGTTAAATTCACAACTTCACATATGACCAATTCGTTAAATTCCTGGTATGTTTCATTAGAAAGGCATATGAACCTGCAATATTGCCTTATTGAGAATGTTGCAGTAGTACTAGCAGTTTCAAACATCTACACCAGCTCCTGTTCCAACATGTTAGATTCCTATGAGAAGTATGCAGACACGGTACTTTGATTAGGACTCGCAACAATGTCAATGCTTTTATAAGCGACAAAATCCCATGCAACAATATTCTAGTGACAAAGGTATAAAACAGTAGTCATTTTCCACATTTTTAAATGAAGAAGATTTCTTTAGTAATAAATTTCTCTAACAAAAGACTTAGAGTGCCCATGCTCTAATCTCCAAAATTGAATATATATATATATATAATTTTAACAAATCACTATCATCTATTCTCTAATTCAAGAAATCAAGAAAAAAATTTTGTTTTATTTCTTTATAATTATACAATCATAGTCAACTACCCATTTGTACAAGCCACACATTCACATGTTAATACTAGATTTTTTTTTTCCTATAATGAGGTTTTACTTAGTAGGATCTTTTTTTTTTTTTTTTGCATGCCATTTTCTTAAAAAAAAAAAAAATTGTTAGTGTATTTCTTAACACATATACTCATCCCTTGTGAAATTTTATGAGCATCAATTAGAGTGGATAAAATCAAATTGCAGGTAAAAGTTCAATGATTAAAGATAGTAGAAAATTTGAAAATCAAAACTTAGCAAATAAATGGGTATTTTTGTCTCTTTGGGAGTTAAATAATAAGAAATAAATGTTAGGGGATAAAGTAAGAATCAGGTATGCCTTAAGAGGATAAATTGTCATTAACCCTAAGGAAAAAGCCTTAATTTGAGCTTCATGGAAAGGTACTGTTAAGTCAGATTTAGCACAAAGTACTAAATAATTATATCCAAGAGTTTCTGGAGTCACTCCCTGCCATTATTATATTCCTGAATACATTCTATTGGTATTGAGGAAAAAGGATCAATTTGACCTTCATGGAAAAGTAATATTAAGTCGGATTTCCCACAAAGTACTAAATGAATAAATAATTACATCCATCAGTTTCCGGAGCAGTAGAAGTATCACACTCACCAAGGGCTCTACATGGGCGCATAGAGTTTAACAACCAAAGGGCTGAGTAATTTTCACTATCAAATTCCTATCTAAACTCCCATCAGTTGTTAGATAATCGCAGGGAGACAAGGTTTTTAGATTCCAACAGAATTAAGGAATAGCTCCTGCTATGGGTAACACAAGCACAAGCAATTGCAAATCTTCCAGTTTCCATTAATCAAAGACACCCATACTTGCGATCTTGTCATATCATGATACTCAAACAACAATTGCTGTGGAAAGAATTCATGCTTCATTGTGAATTAATTTAGTTAGTGACATAAGAGTTGCTATGGCTTGTTATTGAGTATCTTCTGTGAAACTTCAATCAATATTGCTTGAAATTAGTCAAATACAAACCCAAAATAGCATGAAGTTATCTATTTGTAAACCTCCATGAACTGAATTCATTAAATTTAATAAGTTAACCACTGTGCTAATTTATTAACTTGGAACTCTGCTAGGCTTACTTCTTTGGAAAGTCATAGCAATTACATAAGAAGAAGTTGTATCATACCTTTCAAAAAGCAAGCTTTAATCTCCCCTTGTTGCATCTCTGGAGTAAATCATGACAAATATTCCAGTCAGTTTGATCGGTGAATATGATGCATTATATATTTTAAATATCTGCCAATTCACCTTTAAATATAGAAGGCATGGAGTTTCCACAATATACAAATCTTTTTGCTAGATGCCATAACCAATCCCTAGGAACACTTATTGGGTAATTACTAGATTTGTCATCAGCAAAGACCTGCATAAATTTGCACATATCATATCCAAATTTGTTATTGATATTCAGCAGTGAGTTGATGTTAGGAATAAAAGATTTTTAGGACGAATTTTACCTCGTTAACCTAATATATGTTCCATTCAAAGGAAAGTTTCCTCTATTTGCCATTCGGCATGGTATCTGTACATTTTAAGTTGAATGCTCATTTGTTCTAAAGCACCTCGTATATTATAAATAAAAAAACTAAATAAATAGAAATGTAGTGTATGATGAAGGTTTTCTTACTAGAATCGTCCCATTGACTCTTCCATCATACTGTTCTTGGTTAGCACCGTCTAAGAAGCAAGTAGGTGATTTGTGTGTTAGTGCAAAGGAAAATCATAAAATTAGCAAACAATCTATCACCAAAGAATAACTTGATAGCCATATAGAACATGTAATACAGCCTCTTTGGATTGGACGCTCCTTTGGCATATAAAGGTTGAGTGCATTTACTGGTGCAATATCTCATAATAAGTTACATCAAACAATTGCAAACTTTTGCCATTATGTCTCAAGTGTTAGTTTTTCTTTTTCTTACCTGATAACCGTATCAAAAAAAGGTAAGGACATGGATCATCAGGTTCCCGTTTTTCAAACTGGGAAAGAAGCAAATAGGCTTAGAAAAATATCAAAATAAGCAAAATAATGGGACGTAAAAAAGCTTACAAGAATCCTACACCATTCTAGAGTTCAATGAATAAGGTGCTGAGACAGACCTGTGATAGAATAGGATGTCCATCAGGAAGCTCATAGCTGCATGAAAAGGAATAACAATAGGTAACGGATCTCATGCTATGTAGATGAATATGGTATAGTAAGTTAAAAAGAAACATATTCAGCCACTGATATATTTTCATCCAAACATGCTTAGCAAACATAAATGGTGAATTTCATTTTGCTTTTCTTGCTAATAGTCTCAATGCATATCAAGTATTGGCACAATAATCTCGTAGGCTCTACGCTAAGTAAATTGAACAGCAAGAATTCTAGCCAATATATGAAAAGTAAGACCAAAGTGCATCTTAGATAACATGCACATTAAAAAATCGAAGAAAAAGTAAAATTAAAGTGCATCTTCCTCGAGTAGATTCAACAACTAATGATTAGGAGAACTTGAGCCAATATGTATAAAGTAAAACTAAAGTACATATTTAGTAACATTCATGTTCGCACATAAAATGTTTTGTTCAACTAACCACAGAAGCATGACACAAATGCATAGAAAATGACATGTAGAATTAATGGAAGAATTTCTAGGGCAAATTTTGGTTCTTAGTGTTGCCCAACTATATTTGTTGCTAAAATTACTAAATGGTATCCACTCTTTTCTTTTCTTTTTTTTTTAATTTTTATTGAAATCAACAATTATATCCACCAGGTTTAAGGTACTTACACATGATGCCTTGTCCTAAACTGGGCCACGCTTCTCAACTCAGGTGCAGGAATTGAAGTAGCTCCAGAAGCTAAAGGCACCAATTCTTTTGACAAAAATAGACAATCTGTACCTTTGATGGAATTCAACGAACTTTTTCTAAATTCTTCAGTATTAAGCTTAATTGTAGGCATTTCGCCATCAGAATCACCATCTAAGCTTTCAAAACCATCACATAGGTCTTCAATGTCCATTTCTACTATTTCCTTGTTTTGTGGTTTTGGAGATGCTGGCATTTCAACTATAGGATTGCAATTCCGAGTGCCATGAATTGATTCTGAGTATCTTCTATCCTCCAGAAAATGTAGTGCTGGCTTTGTCACAGGCCAAATAGCATCAGCATCAATCACATCTAGAGCATTTGTTCTCACTATATTTTTCTCTTGTGGCCCTGGAAGGCAGAGCCTAGCCCTGCAGATATATTAACAATATCATCCACAAGAATTTCTCAATAATGGTATTTTTCACTTTTTAAAAAATATCTACATGTCCATGACATTACTCTCGTGCATATAGTACTAGATAAATGTTTCAAGATCTCAAAGAATATATATTTTTTTGGATTCTTCTTTATTATCAGTATGTTTTCTCAATGTTGAGATTGAATTTCACGTAGCTTTGTATAAAGGATCATAATAGATAATTCTAGAATTCTTTATTCCAAATATAATAAAAACCTTGTAGATGCACTGGCATAATGTCTACATTCTGCTTTCAAAGGGCATGCTTTACAATTTGGTTGCCTCTTGGTGCAGAAAACCTGCAAATTGTTAAAAATGTTGTCAATGGCTTAGCAACAAATATGACAGTTTTAAAACACTTTTAAAGCTCTATTTTGGCCGTAATCAGCTTTACCTTTCCAAAGGTAATCATCTGATAATGTAGCTCATACCTATGCCAATTTCAACCAATGTCAAAATTCAAGCAATATAAAATAATGCTAATCCATTTTACATGACATGCCATTTCAAACCTAATGGCAAGATTTCAATATGAAAAATTATTAAGCAAAATTTCTTTCTACTTACAATTGGTGGTGAGGAAGCTTGCATAACGTGGCCACAAATATTTCTGGACAGAATCCACGTTTGGATAGCTGAAAAGAAATATGAGATAGTCATGGGTTGTGTATACCTTAGTATTGACAATAATGTAATACGTACTTGTTTAAAAGATCAATTTCAAGATTCCCAGCAATGGCTGCAATGGAACCCAACCCAGACGCACTGCTATTCGTCCAACATTTGTATCCACCTTCAGAAACAAAAATACCAAAATCAGAATTGATTTTCAGATGATAGTTTAATGTTAAGTTTTGTAAAATCATACTGGGAAGGCACAATGATGAAGAGTCAATAGCCGAACACATTCTGTACTCTTCAATCCAAGTCCATTAAACTCAACAAGTATTCCCTGTAATTAGAGAATGGGTTAGCTAGCTTATTTTCAAACCTAGTGCTTGAATTATTTGTGCAGCTTACTTTGCTTTATCTGGTGGAACATTTCGTAGCCACTCCAGGTCAATATACTCGTGATCTTTGACCATCCGATCAAGGAATTTCTACAAGAATTAGAACCATAGAAGTAAATCATTCAAAGAAAATAGGAGACATTGGATTTTAGATGATAAACAAAAATTGATTACCTTGATTCTTTCAGCTATTTGGTTGTGCATTCCTCGTTTTGCAATAGTATGAGCAATTTCATCAGCAGTTGCACATCTAACCTTCCCCCAATCAACCGAATCCATAGTAGAACCAAGATTGTTTCTATCACTAGAATAGGTTCTTCTCAACTCATCCCAATCAATTGGGTTTTCTTTCTTTTTTAGCAACCCTGCCTTTTTTTTTGATTGATGTGCTATCATTGTTCTTGGTTTTCTTTCCTCTTCTACTGCCAGAATGCTTCTTGTTGGAACCAACAATATCTTCTACTTCACGCTTTTCTTGGGATTCTTGACATTTGCTTAATAAGGTACAACCATCACAAGTTATATTTTCGTGAACTTTTGTTGCATCCTTTTCTCCACCTACAAAACATTTTCAAATATATTGTGATAGTTATGATTTTTTTCCTCCAACATTTTTTTAATATAATTTTCAATATCATCTATAAAATACTAAATACAATCAGGTGAAACAAAATTCAGACAGAAATTGAAAAGACAAATATTCACATTCATGTTAAGTATAGCAGAAACCTGATCTTTGACTGGAAGGATCAGCCTTGATAGAATCCATTTGACAACTCAAGAAAACTTGAATCCCATCAAAATTTTGTCTTCCATATTTTACTTCCGCTGAATCCAATGCTAGATTATCTGTTACACAGACTACATTTTCTTCTCCTTGCCCGACAAGAACTTGATTCTTTTGCAACTTAATTTGGGAAGAATATGGTTTCTTACTATGGATGTCATTTGTTACACTGTCAGCTGCACTATCCCTCCCGACTAATTCTTCACCAGATGGGGTCTTTTTATCCTTGTCATGGGAAAATCGTGAAGCAAGTGACATATAAGCCAAACTGCAATATACGAACACCATGCTTAATACTAATGTAATAACTAGAAAAAATTATGATCTTAAACAGTATATCAAGATTTGTACATACCTTGAAAGATGATCAGATACATTTTGAGTTAGGAAAACTCCAACAACGGAATCAACAACTGAACCTTTCCATTGAGAAAAATGCCGATTACCCAAGAAGTTTGTCCAGCATATAAATTATGTAATGAATGCTAGCTCGCTTATTGGCATAACTATGATTTTGTAGGCAAAGGAGTTCCAGTTATTGTGTTTCTAAATATCTACTCTTTGAACGGTGTGCATTCACAAAAATATTTCATAAGAAAAAATAGGATTTCATAAAATTTGGTAATAGGAACTAAAGTTGCGGCATTCTTGAAAACCTTTAACTGTAGGCTGTTAGACCATGACTCACATGTAAACCAAGAAAGATCCTAGAATACACTCAATTTACATAATAGTTGAATGTAACAAAATTACAAAATTATTGTTAGTGGCAGATGATATAGATTTCATAAAATTAGAAGATTGACATGTAAACCAAGAGTGATCAAGGAAGACATTCAATTGACACAATGGTGAAACTTAGAGAAAATATTATTACTGTAAGTGATATCTTTCATATAGTATTAATGTTAGCTAGGCAAAAATTTAATAATTATCATTCTTTGTTTTCAGTTGTGGAAATTTTTTCATAAATTTAATTAAGTTCCTCAATGGTAAACATTCTTTTACTACCAATAAAAAGGAAGGAAAAAAAGAAAAAGAAAAATCAGAAGGCTTTTAAGGCACTAGAGTATTAATAGCTATAGGAAGCTAAAAACTCTAATCAAAATCGAATATATATCCAATGTATTGTTTTAATTAATTAAGGTGAAATTGAGCAATTTTAAAATTCTAAAACATAATTAAGCAAAAAATTTTACAACATCAATTAATTTTCTTCAGATGGCACTTATTATCTTTCAATATTAATAAAAGATAAATTCTATTTCTTGAGATTTATGTAAAGTTCAATTATTAACAGAAGATAAATTCTATCTTGAAATTTATCAAAAGACCGTGTAAAGGTTCATACTAGATTTACATAGAATGCAGCTAGCTATCAGTAAACAACTATGAAATACCATTAACATTATTAGTTAGCATACTACATCTGACCAGCAAGACCCACTAGGATGAATTAGACCTACATGAATGAATGATCATAACCACATTAGTCTAATTGAAGAAAAATAAATAAAAGCAATAAAGTGGAAACATACCTTGGATAGTACGCATGCAAGAAATAAAGAAGTTAACTCGTTTATGAAATCTCTCTCTCATTTGCCCACCATTCTTCCTTTTCATCATTCTTCTGTGCAATATATCTATCACCATTCTCCATTAGCATTTTCCAAACACGCCTTGTCTCTGGGTCAAGATCAACTTTTGATGTTATCTTTTTGGATTTGTTTCCCTTCCTACCTTTGTGAGGAACTATTGCACCATTCATATTTTCTTCTCGCACCACAAGTTGCCAATTTTCATGTGTGTGAGAAACTAATGCACCATTTGCGTTTGAATCTTGCACCACAAATTGCATGCTTTCATCTCTCATATGTGAATACTCTAACTTTTGCATAAAGTTGACCCGATCCATTACAGCTGCATCATATGAGCCTGCAACCAAAAATTTAAATGTTAATTATTTTTTTTCAAGCTGAAAGTAATACAAAATAAGACCCAATTATCATTACCTACATTTTCGATATCTGAAATATTTTCTTTTGGAAAATACTCCTGTCTACCTAGAAGCTCTTCCATTGTGTTATATGTGATGTCTTCATATTGTGGTAGACCTAATTCCAATTCAAGAAAGCCATTATCAATCTCCACCCTATTTTCATATTGTGGTAGACTTGATGCCAATTCAAACAAGTTGTTACCACATTCCACCTTGTTTTCATGTTGTGGTAGACCTAATCTCGATTCAAACAACCCATTATCACACTTCAGTTTGTTTTCCTAAATTTGGTTATAAGATGTTACCTTTGTTGGCACAGGAAATAGCTCAGCCTCAGTTGTTACTACCTTTGTTGGCACAGGAAATAACTTAGCCTCGCTTGTTACTGCCTTTGTTGGCACAGGAAACAGCTCAGCCTTAGTTGTTACTGAATTTTGACTCTCCTGTTGAACCAAGTCATTACCATACTGCAGGTTGTTTTCTTGAATTTGATAAAGCATTTCAGCCTCCATGGAGAACTTAACCTCAATTTTCTCATTTGTCTCATTTACTATTGAACTTTTATTTTCTACGTGCAAGAGACAAGTTTCTACGCCTCTAGTAATTGGTAGACTATCTTTTCCTGGTGTGCAGCAGCTTTCAACATTTGGAGAAGATATTACTGACATATCATCCCTCCTTCTTGGCTTAGATCTTTTCCTTTTAGGCACAGAATTGAATGAGAATGGTACCTTGGCCTAAAAACCATATTCTTCATTGTATGATATCTTGCTGGCAATCTTGTTTTGGTTGTTGCCCCCTGAACATTGATATTTTCCTTGAATTTGGAGCACATCCCAAATTTGGAGTACACAGTTCTACTTTGTCTTTTTGTCCTTCTTCCCTTAAATGCATTTGGAAAATGTAAGAACTGCAAGGCTTTGACATCCCATTGATGATACTCATCAATAATTTCTCTCATCCCTCTGGAGAAACCAAAATCCTGAATTTCTGATTCTGATTCTAAATTCTGCAACAACAAGCTAAAAATATATTTGTTTTCACTTTTCTGCCACCTATGATGTTCATATGTATGAACAGTTTGTCTCATACTCTTCACCCTGAACATTACATTAGCCAATGCAATATCATTGATATTATCAACATCAGCATCACCATTCCCAAGCAGATCAAAATTCTTATCATTCCCCTCTTCTTCTACCTTATCTGCCAAATCAAAATCTAAAATCTTTCTGCATGAAATTCTTGCTTGTTCAGAATTCTCATCAACAGTTTTCCATTCACATGAAATTCCTCCCTCACACATTACAAGCCTTGGAGCTAAAGGTTCTGGAGTAGGAGGTTTTGGAGCTTGCGGACTCAAATCTGGAGTCTTTTGAGTCTTTCTTAATTTGCTTGTACGTTTCCTTTCTTTCTTCACATTGGCAATCTTTTTTGGCTTGCCTGCATAAAATATTTTTGGTCTATGTTTTTTTACTTTCATTCTTTGCCGTGACCTTTTGTTCAAATCAATACTAGATTTCTTCCTTTTTCTGCCACTTTGCTTCTCTAAATCTGGTATAGAATCCAAACTTCCAGTCCCAACAGCATCACTGGCTTTAGTCTCTGTTTCAATTATAAAATAAAAAAAAAAAAAAAAAAAAGGAAACGAGACCCCATTACAATCACCAATTAGGCATCACTAGCTTTAGTCTCTACATCCAAAAAAAAAAAAGAAAAAGGAAAAAGGGAAAAAATAAGAAAATAATTTTAGACCCCTTACAATCACCAGATAACTACATTTACATGATCAAGTTATGCATCATAGATGATGTACTTGTTATAGTATCTCATTTACAACAGAATACAAATTGCTCTCTTGTTGTGTACAAATATAGTATTTAACGTGCTTTGCAGTGTGATTTGGACACTTCTTAGAGTAAATACAAGCACAAGAAAAAATCCTTACCAAATATACAATAATTATGCAAATATACATTGCAAATTATACAACTATATGTAGAATCCATAGTTCAACAACTACTTAGTCTAGGTTTCTATGAGCAAAGTCTCAAAACAGTTCAATCTCTCAGCTGAGTTACATTATACTAGCATTCAAGCATACTTTTTTGTCAAATTTTGCTACCTGAATTACATTATACTTGCATTCAAGCATACTTTTTTGTCAAATTTTGCTAACTTGTGAAAGAATGTAATAAAAAATTCTTTAGAAAGAAAAACAATGACACATAATAATGTAAACAGATTTTGTTAAAACCAGCGCATGGAGATGCAAAATTATGTTTGCATGGTCAAGAATGACAATTTTAAGTTCCTAAAAAGAAAAGTCTCAAAACAGTTCAATCTCTCGGCTGAATTACTACATACTTGCACTCGTTCAGAATTTTTTGTTAAGTTTTGCTTTCCCTAGACCCGTGAAAAACTTATCAAAGAATGTATAGAAATTCAATTACCAGCAACTCCAGAATTTGTATGACTTGATACCACCCCTTTCACTGAATGATATATCAAAGGATATAGAGAAGTGACAACTCAGTTTAAATAGAGTAGGATTTTGATATTAGAAAAACAGACTTATTTGAATAAATTGAAGGATTGCAGATTTGTGTGAGTTCAGACGTATTTGAAGTAACACTAATAGGCGTCTTTGCATAAATTGCCCACTAAAGCTTTCGAGACAGCAAGGGCCTCAGCTAAGTGTTTCTGGACTCCCACTGACCAGTCCTTGTCACCAGAAAGTGGAAGGACTTCCAGAAATTGACATCAAATGCTGATCATAATGTCCTCCCCACTTTACTATGCATACAAAGACAAATTGGACATTAAAATTTGAATGGTGACATCTATCTAGAAATATAAACACTGGCAAGTGGATTTATCAGCCTTCAATATGATAGACTAGTGGTGAAAATACACCAAACTGGAATCTATCAGTAAATTCAGTTTTTAGCCTCCTCCCTGATCTAACATTAGCATCCTCTGTTTTCCCCTACTTCTCGAGTGAACACCAGAAAGCCCAGAAAGTGAATTAACTCAAAAAGCAAAACAATTGAAAGAATGCCCTGTAACGGGGCAAATAACATAAACATAAATAAATAAATAAATAAAAGAATGATAAACAATGGCTCTGGATTCCTTATAAAACAGTTTTACAATGAACAGAAATTTAATTACCAGGAACTCCAGGAGGATTTGTGCGAGTTGATGCTGCCTCTTCCGGTGAGCGATTGACTGAAGTCTGCGGTGGTCCTACAACTTCATGATTTGGACGTCCAATCTGTGAAAGCAACAGCTGCATGCAACTGATTTCCCCCAATTCACCCAGTCTTCTATTCGAAACATCAATTCTTGAGCTTTTCTCGGAATCTCTGTCGGCAAAACCAGCTTTCGTCCCCAACATCCTACAAAAGTCCCCTTCCCTGAGCAAATTACCATCAGAATTGGTACTGTCCAATTTGGCATTGTCTCCAGAATTCAAACTTTCCCGAGCCACCACCCCTGCTTTATGCAGACCTCTGTATCCAAATTTTGCTGGGGTGACTGGAGCCAAAAACACCCCATCTTTGTCCCTTTTTTCTTCCATTGTTTTTGTCGAAGTTGATAGAACAGAGTATTGAGAGAAAACAGAGTTTTGTCGAATTTAAAGAAAGCAGATTATCAGAGAAGAAGTAAAGGTGAAGCGCGGTTGACAGTTGTTGGGTTTACAGGTTTCTGATGCTAAAAGATATTGGTAAAATCTTAAGCAGTAACAACCTAATAAATACAATCCAACGCAAACTCTACTACGTTTTCTATATGTCTTTTCTTTTCTTTTCTTTTCTTTTCTTTTTTTCCATGTGTGATGCTGAGGCTGATATACTATACCGTTGATCTTTGAAAACAAAATACCAAACCGTCGGATATGAGCTATAAGACAAACAGGTTTACATTAAGGTTTTTCCACCGCATGCTTGTTCAATTGTTATTGTATATAATTTATATCAAAATTAATGATATAAATATACACTCAAATATTATTCTATCTCGTTTTTTTTTACTTTCGTGGGTCTTGTAAATAGTCATTGTGGCATTAAAGAAACGCAGTACATACGGCATAAATGAAATTAAAAAAAAGTGCCAGTTTCCTACATTTCAATTCTGTTGCAGCTGGCATTAAATTCAAAAAAATGCCTAAGCAATATTTTTTTTTTTTTTTTACTTTCGTGGGTCTTGTTCGCTGGTCAATTTCCTACATTTCAATTCTGTTCGCTAAAAAAGCAAAAAGAAACGTAAGCCATCAACCATGAAAACGATAACCTCAGTAAAGATGATGGATTGTAGTGGTGTAATTTTCTTGGTAAAAAGGAACAACCAGAGAGAAAAAAGAGATGGAGAGAAGGGATGTACGGCTCGCTCTCTGTCTCTCTCTCTCTCTAAAAGCAAGCACAAGAAGGAAACTTGGTGCCAAAGTTGCTTATCAACGATACCAAAGGACACGTGGCAATAAGTCACAAAGACATTTTTTAAATAGGAAAATTTTCAAAAAAATACACTGTTGGCAAATCCACAAAAAAGTTATTTTTTGAAAGGATCAAGAAAATAACCATCACTAAATCAAAAAATAGCAATTTGCTAAATCAAGACTATATGTATTTTTTCCCTTGTCAAATGATAATACAATAAAATTCATATTTTATTCTACATTCATTGTCATATTTATTTAAAATCAATTTTATAATAACAAACATTTTAACGTAACTAAAAGAATTGGAATCAGAACTGAAACCACAAGAAATCGAAATCGTAACCAGACCGGAATTGAAAATTTAGAAACCGTAACGGTAACCGTTCTTACAAGAATTGGTTCAACTTTTATCTTTCATGATCAACACTATCAATTTTTAAATGTGAATGTTCTGGAGCCGTGGCGACCCCTACTTCTTCCGTATCTCATAATTAATAAACCTCTCCACTTAATGGTCTTTCAAGTGATTGATGCATTAATAGGAAGAAGACTAAGAAGAAGTTTGAAGATGAATCAACAGTAGAGCCCTTACAAAAGTGCAATAACTAAATTGATTCACATGACTATGTAAGTATCACTAGTAGATGCCCAAAATAAATTGAGGTCATATTAGTGGCATATGATCATATCTTTACTTCATACAGTAGGATTTGGCAACCCTTTACACGGATGAGATCCATTGACCAATTGATTGCCGTGTTTCAACCTGATATTCATTACCAATTTCTTCGTTTCGCAACGAACTAATCAAAGTGTAGTTCGTACAACCCTTTTTTTTTTTTTTTTTGTCCCTAAGGTGTAGGCAAAAGGCCATGATCAAACTTACTGCCCTTTTCGCTTTTATTCTTTGTCTTCTATCTTTTATATAATTCGTTAATCTTTGAAAAGGAAAAAGCAATATCCATACGATGCTATGCTTGATTTGTTTATTAGAAGCTCGATGATATAACTCCCTCTCCTTTCCTTTCTTCGGAAATTAAAAAAAAAAAAAAAAGGAACCATCAATCTACTCTTTGTTAAAGAGTTTCTGTCAAAATTGGAATTGCAATGATGTCCAGTAAGAATATAGAAGAGGAAGGATTTGTATTTGTTTGGTGGCTGAAGCAGGATGGATGAGGATAATTTTACAATTCTTAAGGTTAAGGCATGAAAACATTAGTTTATATATATATAGTGACCCGTCTAATCCTTCTTATTTCGATATTATATGATCTTAGTAGGTAGCTCTTCCTCTAATAACTCTATTTATTAAAGATAAGGAGTCATATTTGTTAGTATTGAAACACAAGTGATAAAGAGTAGGATATAATTTAATTTTTTTTTCTATTGGGTCAAAACGTCCACGCGAGAGTTTACCTGCATTGTGTGAGGCATCCTTTTGTGAGAGGTATTAGCATTTGGCTTGCCTTTTTGACAAGCAAATTGCACTTAAATCTGTAGCCATTAATAATAACTAATAAGACTGATCTATCAATTAATGATAATCCTCGTCATGAAGTCAACACCATGCCTGGTGAGTTTAATCAGGCATCAGGAGTACACATCAAGAGAAGTGGCAAATATGATTACAACTAATCTAGAAATCATGATCACTGACTGTACCCTAAACTTTGAATATGGATGGAGCAATTTATGAAAAGAAATTTATTACACATATCCATAGTCATAATCAAATGCTATACCCTAAAATTAGATTCCCCTTGTAATAAAATTAGTCTCTTTTCAATTTTGTTGACTCCTTCCATCTTTTGATCCTGAACTTGTAAAGATTAGTCTCTTTAAATTGTAGTGTAGTACTTTCTCAATATATCATCTTCGTAAGAGTATGTAATGACGTAACATTCTTGGCCAATGACTATGGATTTCATTTGTGGAGCTTGCGACCTGGCAATGACATGAATGCAATAGAAACTAATTATGTACATTCTTCACTCAATTCTTTTGCATGTACAACAAAAATTCACTTGGGCTATCCCTATAAATAGTGTTTATGGAGTGGCTCTAATTGTCAATGAAATCTAACTTAGAGTGGATTAAAATGTGATAAATGTTTATATTCAACAAATTCACATCAACATGACAATTTATCTAATTGGTCCCTTACTATTTTGTTTTTGGTTTGTATAGTAATACTATTCTATGCGAAATGTAATTAAAGGGCATACTAAGTTACTAACATCATAAACTATTAAAGCAAAAGGAGCCAGACGTAAACTAAAAGAAGTAGAAAAGTTAAAGGGACCAAATGTGTTTTCAGAAGATACACAAGGAATTAAGTAACAATAGTCTAAACTTGTGGGACGAGAACCCAATTTTACCTAAAAGGATCATAAATATCAATATATAATCAAAATGTGGCAAGGAGACGTAACTTAAAAATGTATTGGATTAATCTTTATTAAAATGATTTTAGTACACAGGATTGGACTGTGGCAAGAGGATTACTGCTCTGGAAATATCAGCAGTCGTTTTCATGCATGCCTTGAGGTACAGGAGTCCTAGTAGGCTACCACAGTGTGCATGCAAGTAATTACACTTGCTTCTCTTTTATACCACTTTACAAGTGAATACGGATTTAGGGGGTGTTTGGTAAATAGGTTTCAACTCTCACTATGGGTTTCAAATTCAATTATACCCATATAAAATGTTTGGTTGGGGTCAATGGAAATAAATTAATGGGAATGATAGGTTTCTTCTGTGGGTTTTTTGATTAATCACCTGTTACTAGAGAATCATCTTAATTGCCCATCTTATTCTTCTTAAATAATCTTAATTATCCTTTTATTCTCATTAAATTCAAAAATAAGAAAATAAAATGCTACTATTTCAACAAATGAAAAGAAAAAGAAAAGAAAAAATGAAAAAATGAAAAAGAAAAATAATAAATTATAAAATCTATTCCACATTAACAAACACACTGTCGGTTTTCATCAAAACTTATTATCATTGACCACTCTATGATACCGATAATGATAATGATAGTAATTGTGATAGTGGAATTCGAATCAAATGGATCCTTAGTATATTTACGGGACATGTAGTCGAGGTAATGTATTTTTAGATTATTGAAATTATTTCCTAGCTTTAAATAATACGTAATATTTCAGCAGGTGATTAGATGTTTTATGATATCTATTTTTTTATTCTTTTTTTTCTTGGAAGGTGGATGACATGTTATGATTAAATATTTAATTATGGAATTTTTTAAATTCTGAAGGCTATCGATGGATTCATAGCACTAGAAGAAGAAAAAAAAAGGTAGACAGAGAAAATAGCGTAAATGAACAAAGGTTAACTTCGGGCAAAAGATTCCCCCGGTTGGGGATTGCCAGGAATGATAGATCTTCCGATGCCGAAGCTGACGTGGAGCGGCCGGAAAAGAAAGGGGACCAAAAACTAAAAAGAAGATGGAGAAAAATCGTTTGTCATTGCGATCCTTTTTAACAAATTTTACCTTTGACTTGGCTTGATGCAATTGACAGTGCATAAGTGCAAAGAAATCGTCTATTTGGGACGTGCAAGTGCTGGGCTTTTCGTTCCATTCATACTTCCATCTTTATTTTTTGTTTTAATCTACGCACATTAATTTAAATATAAATTTAAATTTTAACTCTAAAATTTTGCATCAAAATTCATTAGGGCATACATGTTAAGTCTAATTAAGATTTATTCTTAATTTCTATTAACAAGGCCAAAAAAAAGTACGCAAAAGAGAGGAGGGTTCCTAGATCACTTAAACTGACACTCCAAGGTACATTTTGACTTCCCAAGGCTTTTAAGTCTCTGGAACAAGTTGCAGCGTGGATTTTCTAATGGCAAACTTTTGATGGTACATTTTGATTTCCCAAGGCTTTTAAGTCTATGGAACAAGTTGCAGCGTGGATTTTCTAATGGCAAACTTTTGATTTATTCTTCGGTGGAGAATGAAACATATATTTGTATTGTTTTATGCATTAAGTTTCCAACATCTTTGAAATTTTTACGTTTCCAATTTGCACTTATTTTTCGTTGGGAATAGCATGTATTTTTTTGATAATATGATGGAAAGATGTGAATTTTCCTAACATGTTCTCTAATTTGTCAAAGTTAACGGCCGCCTCTACCCCACCTCACATTTACAATTTTCCACCTTTAAGCATATCAATATTGTTAACTAAATCTTGCTTTGCACCTTCACGTTTTCAATTTTTTTTTTTTTTGAGGATAAGACAAACTTTTTTAACTAAAGGTCTCAATTAAATATTTTGTCCAGAGACTGTCTGCAAAGAAGAGCAAAGAACAACATAGGTTGGGGGGAGAGCTATAGGCACGGAGTGATTATTTTGGTGCAGAGGAGGTGGTAGGAGGAGGACGTGCAGCTGGAATTTGGGCTATTAGGAGTTATATGAACGGAAGAACAGCATAGGTTGAGGGGAGAGCTATAGGCACAATGATTATCTTAGTGCAGAGGAGTTGGTGGGAGGAGGATGTGCAAGTGGAATATGGGTTATCAGGAGTCATATGAACGGCTGCAACTTTCAGCTACTTTCACCAAATCTCTACCATAAATAACGAATCCTAGAATTGAATTGGTGGAGAAGTACTCCACAATCAGAGTAATTTATGCCTCCATAATCAGAGGGTGGAACCCATGGCATGGTGACTGGTGAGTCAATTGAAAAACTTGACTGGGGCCAAATTCAATTGGGACCCTGAGCTAGACTCCTATCAGAAACATCATGACTCTTATATTGATTTTTTAAATCTTAATTCAGTTTAATTTTACTTTAAAGTAAACACGTTTTTTAATCAATTAAAGTGGCCACTGCATAATTTATTTATTTGGATTTTTTTCCAAAAAATTTTTATATTTTTGGTGAACACATTTCTCAATCACTTTTTTTTATCTCACATATATCAAATAAATGCAGTATTATTTTTCTATAAAAACTCTAAAAAATAACAATCCGAAGAGGTAAAATTTGTCATTACACTTTTTTAGTCAGCCAACTAATAGATATTTCTGAACCTATGTTTTAGTTAGTTGAGTACATTCTTGTGGATTTTGTAACAGATGTTTTCAAGTAGCGCTGTAAACGAGTTGAGTCGAATTTTGGTTTAATTGAGTTGAGTTTGACTCATTTTTCACCGAATTTGAACTCGAGTTCGAGTTTGACAAGCTTTCAAAATGAAACTCGAGTTCGAGTTCAAGTTTGAAATCGAGCCTACTTAAACTCGAAAAAATAAAAATAATTATTTTATTGTCTTAAAATTGAATAAAATAATTATTTTTCTTAAAAAATAATAAAAATATTAGGGATATATATATGTAATTTTACTATTAAAATAAAAAATAAAAAATAACATATATATATATATATATATATATTTGAATCTATTCGAACCGACTCGCGAGTTATCTAACTTGAGAGAAGGCTACTTGAGCTCAACTCGAATATAAAAACGTGCTGTTAGAACTCGAGTCAAGCTCAAACTCGAGCCCCTCGATCCGTTTGCAACTCGATTTTCAAGGCATTGAATTAAGCGGTGCTCAGTAAAGCTTTCTGGTTTGACTAATGCCGGTAATCAATGCTTTTAATATAACTGTCTGTACAAAAAGATGGGCGTAGTAATGCCTTTCTATTTCCATTTGTAGCCTTACTTTTGTCTTTTCATTCCTACTAAGTGATTTAAATAACTAAATCTCTTAAATTATAAAAGTTAGTTAGTTTCTAAAATTCAATAAAAATTTTACTTGATTTGTCAAAACAACCCTTTATCATTCTACTCATTCATATCTCTTTATAATTAATGCCTGAAAGTATAAATAAGGGTAAGCTTGGAAAAAAATTCATAAGTACTTTCTTGATATAATAAAAGGACAGATAAAAAGAAACAATGAGTTGGGACACTTAAATAGGAACGGAAGGAGTAATTTTTAGTGCTAAAATTGTTCTTCTCCCTAATTTTTATTTTTTTAGCACTTTTCCCCTTCCATGGCTGAAAATCAATATTTGACCTATAAATTACTAAACTTCTAGAAATGCCTCCATTTATTAGCTAGCAATTTTATAGTGTGCTAACAATCTCCCTTGATTTCAAGATTTATGAATTCAACCAGTTGAAAAGATTAAATACTTTAGGAGTTTGTAGAAAATAGATAAATAATTTTTTATGCAAAAGAATTTCAGTAAGTAACACTAAAAATATAATACCAAAACAATAAATTTTTACATAAAAGAATTACAATAAGTAACAGCAAAAGAATTGTGCCAAAATTTAGGACATTTTTCAATGGTATTTAGCCACTAATTTGTCAAAAAAAATGGCATAGCAATTCATAAGAGTAATTATTTTCCATAAGTTTCAACTGGCAAAAACAAGGGACTTTTGAAAGTTCAATAATTTGTAACAGTCGAACATTGTATTTGGGTGACACGAAGGGGCAAAGTACTCAAAAAAAAAAAAGGGTTAGGAGGCAAAATAATTTTGGGACCAAAGGTTAAAGGAGTTTACCACTATTTACCCTTAATTTTGCTCGATGGTTCCATTTTCTTTTCTTTATTTTTTTTACTTTTCCTTTTCCTTTTTTTTAATGGTTAGGGACGGTACTATTGGTGGTGTGAATAATTGATTATATATCAAAATCACCATCGAATTACAATTAAAAAAATTCATGAGAAGTCCTCTTAATAAGCATATAAATTCAAGATTAAAGCACATTCCGGTTTTGAATTTTGATTAATTTGGTAGTTGAGACTTCTTTTTTTTTTTTTCTTTTTCTTTTTGGACGAAGATTTTCTCTAGTGTTTCCTTTGGGATTGCACATGAATGCGATTCATAGTAGTGAGCCAGTGATGACCGATAAACATCAAATGACTTTTCATTAGGAGCCAAAACATGCGGTTTCTAATTGGTTGGATCTCAAACCATTCAACGGCTCGGCTTCTACCCACTTGGAGAAATAATCAACGCCACAATGAGCCATTGAAGTTCCTCCGGGCCCGGGAAAAGGGCAGAGATCGGTCCCCATTGTTCAAAAGGCCAAGGAGAGCTGATTGGGACGAGGTCCACAGCAGGGAGATGTCGGTCGGGCCCATGAACCTGGCATGCTTCACGCCATGGTAGTAGCGGGCTGAGTCTGCTGGAGGGGCCAATAATACCCAAGATGAAGAGCCTTTTTAGACATAGTTCGAGGGCCTACGTTGGACCCACAGAGTCCTTCATGGATCTCCCGCAGGATCTCCCGGCCACGCTCGGGGGTAATGCACTTAAGCCACGGGCCTAAGTAGGACCGCTGATAGAGGCCCCCATGGAAGAGGGCATAGCGAGCCGCTCGTAGTTGGATCCGCCGAGCCAAATTCTTGTCGGAGGGCAGCTCTCCTCGTGAGAGGTACGCCTCATATGGGCTCATCCAGTTGGTATGTTCGAATATAGGGAGGACCTCTCTTCATCAGAGCTTGGTCCATGGAGAATCTCAAGCCGGTTCCCGAGCCGGGGTATATGGTAGAAGCCTGCTTAGAGAGGGCATCGGCCCGTTTATTTTGACCCGAGATCGTTGGATCTCAAAGTACGCCCTTCACGAGAAGCATCACTCGGGCTAGATATTTCTTCATGTTGTCCTCCTTAACCTCGTACTCTCCAAGCACTTGCCACGAAGTTGGGAATCACTGACACCCTTAAACTCATCGCCCAAACTTTTTTGGCGAAACCCGTGATCAGGGTTTCATATTCCGCCTCCTAGACACCGAAGTTGAACCCGAGGGTAGTTGCACTCAAATCCTCTGGCTGATCGAGAAGGCCAGCCCCACTTCCTTCCGATTGGGACCCACATACAAGTCCCAAGGAGCCGAGGTACCCGAACCCAAGGCGGGATCCTCCCCAAGTGTCTGCTCGGCAATGAAAAGTGCAGCCCTTGATAGACGCACCCAGGTCTATACTGATTTCAAATTCCCGAGCCTCGGCCCATTTCGTGAGCCTTCCCGACGCCTCTGGCCGGGTCATAACTTGGCAGAGGTTTATCCGCTATACCTTGAGATAGGGGTGTGAAAATAGGCTTTCTTGAGCTGCACCGGGCTCAAGATCGCCTCTCCATCGTCTGTGCTGGCCCAAGAGCTGAGCTCACATAGTAGCAGGTCTCCAGTCCCGGCTCATCTTTGACCAAAACTGCACTGACCGCATCCGTCGTGGCCGATAGATACAGAAATAAAGTCTCCCCCTGGGTGGGGGAGGCCAAGGTCGGCAGAGCCAACAGGCGCTTCTTCAATTCCTCAAAGGCCCTCTGGCAATCCTCTGTCCAAGAGAACTGGTCGGCCTTCTTGAGAGCCTTAAAGAAGGGAATACCCCGATCTGCCGACCTGGACAAAAAATGATGTAGGGCAGCCACCCTGCCAAACTGGACGCCCAGGGGTCTTGGGAGGGGCCATGTCTCGGATGGCTTGAACTTTATCTGGATTAGCTTGAATCCCATCTCCCAGATCATGAAACCAAGAATTTTCCTGAAGACCCCCAAAAAGTACACTTCTTGGGGTTCACCAAGATCCTACTAGCCCGAGGACCTCAAGACCTCTAGGTCCATTACCAAGTGGTCCCACTTCTTTTTAACAAGCAGGTCATCCCGTAAGCCTCCATGTTTTTCCCAATCTGCTGCTTGAAAATTTTGTTCACGAGCCTTTGATAGGTTGCACCTGCATTCTTCAAGCCGAAAGGTTCCTTGACCGAGTGATGCTAATCGCAGGGAGAGCACTAAACCTCTATGTTTAGACTTTCCCACAGACGGCCAATTGTAAAGCGGAACATTTGTTAGATGGTCCCTTAGGGAAGAGGATCGGGAGCTTACTAGTCCGCAAGTCACTTAAAAAGAAAAGGTGGAGTGGTGGGTTCCCGAGTACACCGATGCCTAAGTCGACTTTTCTAAAACCGCTAGGGAAGTAATGGACAACGAATGTTACCTCTTTTTTGTCAGTGTGGAGGGTATTTATAGCAAGGGTGTAGTAGTACAGTTTTCTAAGCTGATGAGGACACGGATGAGTGGTGTCCTCAAGGGCCCGGACGTGAGAATATGATGGACGCCCGACTGTGACATCTAGGACAAGACATTTGTGATGTGATGGTCCGCAGAGGCCTATCTCCGACCACGTCCCGGAAAGTCAAGATGGTAGCGAGAGCTGCCGAGGCAAGCCGGAAGACCCGACTTGCTGGGACTTCGGTTCCGAGGTCCACACGGACCTGTCCTCTCCGTCCATGACATCGCCTGTTCGTTTATAAAGATGATTACTATCCAATCTATGAGCTTGGTGAGAGTTGGTTGAGCTTGAATAATGCTACTGCTAAAAGAAACTTTGCACAATGTCCGTACATCTACAATTTGGATGAAGCGAGAGCAGTTCAAAGCCTCAATGAAACATACCACTCATCGATGGCAACACTCAAATTCAAGGAAAAGATTGGATGGGACAGGACTCAGGAGTACAGAACAACTTAGAAGAGGATGCAGTGTTAAGCATAAAGAAGGGAACTTTGCACCATCCTCTTCTCCTAAGAGACAAGATAACTACAGCTTGAAAGCATATAACATTTGGACCTCTTTCTTAAACATTCTGAAAAGCAGGTGGAGCCTGGAAAACATAAGTCGACCTGCTATAGTTATTTGCACAGAATGATAATACTGATCAACATGATTTTCTCAGCGGCCTGCATTGAACCTTCTTGACAACTACTAACCCTTAGTATCCCAAAGGCTTTTAATTATAAAATTTCTAACCTAACCATTACCAAACTCCAAATTAGTGGCACTTTCAGACTTGGATTCCCATGAAATTCAGCTCTGGGCTTAATAACTTTAGAACTTGTTTGTTCCTTCACAAATATCAATAAAAAGAGAACTATTTCAAGAAACACATCCTTATTCTTTTTTATACTACAACTCAACACGTTACTAGTGAATAAGGAAACACAAAATAAGTATACCCTGCCTGACTATTGCAGAAAATCTCACTTTAATTTTTTAAGATACCCAATCTTCGGTAAGATATTCTGACTCATCAAATTCATCACAAATAAACTTGAATACCCTATTATCAAATTTCACATATCCAAGTGTAACCGGAAAGAAAACATGCAGAATTGAGGACAATGCCATTTTACTGATTTCAACTTTTCTAGTCGATAGACATTCCAACCACCAGATAGGCATTCCTACGGTGGGAAGACCCTACTCCTACCATACAATTTTCACAGCTAAGAAACATCATTAGCCGTTTGACACCAAAACCAAAAAAAAGGGGAAAAGAAACATCATCTAACATCATCAAACCCGTCAGCGCTGTCGCCCTAACATCATCATCAGCTCTAACATCATCAGCTAAAGTCAGAAATCAAATCACCGCTGCCCATTGGCGTCGCTCTGCAGCCGGCTCCGCAGCCATCCGCTCCGCAGCCACTACAACCACTTCAGGAGCGAAAAAACAACAACCTCACAAAGAATGATCAAATCGTTTGTGTCTAGACCATTCAAGTACAAAGTTATGTGGCAATGCTTTCCCACCCCACACATTACAACACCTTGGATAAGAATGGCCAATCTAATGATCATAGCACTTGTATAAAAGCCAAGTCTCACCCGATCTTTCCAACCCCAATCCGAGAAATATGTGAACGCCGGACCATTATCAACCCAAAGTAGAAAACTACCATATGCAAAAATCGAGTTAAGTAAGTTCAACTCAAAACCGAGTATAAAGAAAGGAGTATGATCATCGGTTTTCAGCTTCTCTCCCAGTACAAAAACTTCCACAAGTCCACCCTCCTCACCATCACCAAGTCTAACACATCCTCCACACACAATTGCCACCAACAACCACACACCACCACCTTCTCCGCTCCCCTCCTTTTCTCCTCCTCCCCCAAACCGGCTTTGGTGTGCTGCGAGAAATGAGGTTCTGGTACATTCCAGGTGAAATCTAACTTGCAGCCAGTAGCTCCTCTTTGTCGCCGTCTCCACCGCTGGTCCAAGCTGCTCCCTCTAATGGGGGCCACCCTACTACTGAGACGCCACCGTCACCGCCACCGCCACCACCTCCACTCCACCCAAAGTAGAAAACTACCATATGCAAAAATCGAGTTAAGTAAGTTCAACTAAACCGAGTATAAAGAAAGGAGTATGATCATCGGTTTTCAGCTTCTCTCCCAGTACAAAAACTTCCACAAGTCCACCTACCCAAGTCAGTACAACATCTAGAGTTGTCGCTATAAGAATAGTCCAGAAAAATTTCCAGTACTTTCTAGCACGGTGGAGTGGAGGCGGTGGCGGTGGCGGTGGCGGTGGCGTCTCAGTAGTAGGGTGGCCCCCATTAGAGGGAGCAGCTTGGACCAGCGGTGGAGACGGCGACAAAGAGGAACTACTGGCTGCAAGTTGGATTTCACCTGGAACGTAGGGACTAGGGGTTCTAGACCACCTGTAACCTCATTTCTCAAGACCAAAGCCGGCTTGAGAGAAAGGAGTGAAAGCGTGGTGCGGCGCGTGGGTTGTTGTGGGCCAGTGGGAATTTGACTTGGTGATGGTGAGGATGAGAGGGACCTCCTGGACCTCAACATTCTGGTTGCCATTGCAAGTAGGAGATAAGTGCAAGCGGCGAAATGAAGAAAGGAAAGGGACAATGTCAGCCTTGCTTGGTTGCTCGCTCATCGTGGTGGATTTTATAAGAAGCTTCAAGTTTCTTGCTCCTCTACTATCTTCCATTTCAGGCAAAAAGAGCAAGGAGATGGAAGAGAGGATGGATGAAAGTTGTTTGCTCAAAAAATGGTAATGGAATGGGATGGAAGGAGATGCGGGATTGCTCCAGAGAGGGGAGAAGTTTTGGAGTTAATATTTTGTCCAGACTATCCTGAAGAAGAGCAAAGAACAACATAGGTCGGGGAGAACTATAGGCAAAGAGTGATTATTTTGGTGCAGAGGAAGTGGTGGGAGGAGGATGTGCAACTGGAATTTGGGCTATTAGGAGTCATATGAACGGAAGAACAGCATAGGTTGGGGAGAGCTATAGGCATAGTGATTATCTTAGTGCAGAGGAGTTGGTGGGAGGAGGATGTGCAGGAGGAATGTGGGTTAAAAGAGTCATATGAATGGCTGCAACTTTCAGCTGCCTGCACCAAATCTCTACCATAAATAACGAATCCCAGAGTTGAATTGGTGGAGAAGAATCAGAGTAATTTACTCCACAATCAGAGTAATTTATGCCATCAGAGTAATTTACTCCACAATTAGAGTAATTTATGCCTCCATAATCAGAGGGTGGAACCCATGGCTGGCGAGTCAATTGAAAAACTTGACTGGGGCCAGATTCAATTGGGACCCTCGTACAGCTAGCCGCCTATCAGAAACATCATGACTCTTAGATTGATTTTTTAAATCTTAATTCAGTTTAATTTTACTTCAAAACAACCCTTTATCATTCTACTCATTCATATCTCTTTATAATTAATGCCTGAAAGTATAAATAAGATATAATAAAAGGAGAGATAAAAAGAAACAATGAGTTGGGACACTTAAATAGGAACGGAAGGAGTAATTTTTAGTGCTAAAATTGTTCTTCTCCCTAATTTTTATTTTTTTAGCACTTTTCCCCTTCCGTCAGTGAAAATCAATATTTGACTGTTATAAATTACTAAACTTCTAGAAATGCCTCCATTTATTAGCTAGCAATTTTACAGTGTGCTAACAATCTCCCTTGATTTCAAGATTTATGAATTCAACCAGTTGAAAAGACTAAATACTTTAGGAGTTTGTAGAAAATAGATAAATAATTTTTTATGCAAAAGAATTTCAGTAAGTAACACTAAAAATATAATACCAAAACAATAAATTTTTACATAAAAGAATTACAATAAGTAACAGCAAAAGAATTGTGCCAAAATTTAGGACATTTTTCAATGGTATTTAGCCACTAATTTGTCAAAAAAAATGGCATAGCAATTCATAAGAGTAATTATTTTCCATAAGTTTCAACTGGCAAAAACAAGGGACTATTGAAAGTTCAATAATTTGTAACAGTCGAACATTGTATTTGGGTGACACTGGCAAGTACTCAAAAAAAAAAAGGGTTAGGAGGCAAAATAATTTTGGGACCAAAGGTTAAAGGAGTTTACCACTATTTACCCTTAATTTTGCTCGATGGTTCCATTTTCTTTTCTTTATTTTTTTTACTTTTCCTTTTCCTTTTTTTTAATGGTTAGGGACGGTACTATTGGTGGTGTGAATAATTGATTATATATCAAAATCACCAACAGAATTACCAATTAAAAAAAATTCATGAGAAGTCCTCTTAATAAGCGTATAAATTCAGTATTAAGCACATTCCGGTTTTGGAATTTTTGGATTAATTTGGTCGTTGAGACTTCTTTTTTTTTCTTTTTTCTTTTTCTTTTGGGACGAAGATTTTCTCTAGTGTTTCCTTTGGGATTGCACATGAATGCGATTCATAGCAGTGAGCCAGTGATGACTGATAAACATCAAATGCGACTTTCTGTTAGGAGCCAAAAACATGCGGTTTCTAATTGGTTGGATCTCAAACCATTCAACGGCTCAGCTTCTACCCACTTGGAGAAATAATCAACGGCCACAATGAGCCATTGAAGTTCCTCCGGGGGCCCGAGGAAAAGGGCCCAGGAGATCGGTCCCCCATTGTTCAAAAGGCCAAGGAGAGCTGATTGGGACGAGGTCCACAGCAGGGAGATGTCGGTCGGGCCCATGAACCTGGCATGCTTCACAGTTCTGTAGTAGGGCGCGGGAGTCCTGTTGCATGGAGGGCCAATAATACCCAAGATGAAGAGCCTTTTTAGACATAGTTCGAGGGCCTACGTGGGACCCACAGAGTCCTTCATGGATCTCCCGCAGGATCTCCCGGCCACGCTCGGGGGTAATGCACTTAAGCCACGGGCCTAAGTAGGACCGCTGATAGAGGCCCCCTTGGAAGAGGGCATAGCGAGCCGCTCGTAGTTGGATCCGCCGAGCTAAATTCTTGTCGGAGGGCAGCTCTCCTCGTGAGAGGTACGCCTCATATGGGCTCATCCAGTTGGTATGTTCGAATATAGGGAGGACCTCTCTTTCATCCAGGCTTGGTCGATGGAGAATCTCAACTGTAACGGTTCTCGAGCCGGGGGTATATGAGGTAGAAGCCAGCTTAGAGAGGGCATCGGCCCGTTTATTTTTTGACCGCGAGATCCGTTGGATCTCAAAAGTACCGAAGCCCTTCACGAGAAGCATCACTCGGGCTAGATATTTCTTCATGTTGTCCTCCTTAACCTCGTACTCTCCAAGCACTTGCTTCACCACGAGTTGGGAATCACTGTACACCCTTAAACTCATCGCTCCAAACTTTTTGGCGAGAAACAGCCCCGTGATCAGGGTTTCATATTCCGCCTCACTGTTAGACACCGGGAAGTTGAACCTGAGGGTGTAGTTGCACTCAAATCCCTCGGGGCTGATGAGGAGAAGGCCAGCCCCACTTCCTTCCTGATTGGAGGACCCGTCCACATACAAGTCCCAAGGAGCCGAGGTACCCGAACCCAAGGCGGGATCCTCCCCAAGTGTCTGCTCGGCAATGAAGTCAGCCAGTGCCTGGCCCTTGATAGACGACCGAGGTCTATACTCGATTTCAAACTCCCCGAGCTCGACGGCCCATTTCGTGAGCCTTCCCGACGCCTCTGGCCGGGTCATAACTTGGCGCAGAGGTTGATCGGTTAGCACGCAGATAGGGTGTGACTGAAAATAGACTTTCAGCCTTCGAGCTGCGTGCACCAGGCTCAAGATCAGCCTCTCCATACGCGTGTACCGCTGTTCTGGGCCCTGAAGAGCTCGGCTCACATAGTAAACAGGTCTCTGAGTCCCCGACTCATCTTTGACCAAATTGACCGCGTCTTGGCGATAGATCTGAAATAAAGTCTCCCGGGGGGAGGCCAAGGTCGGCAGAGCCAACAGGTGCTTCTTCAATTCCTCAAAGGCCCTCTGGCAATCCTCTGTCCAAGAGAACTGGTCGGCCTTCTTGAGAGCCTTAAAGAAGGGAATACCCCGATCTGCCGACCTGGACAAAAAATGATGTAGGGCAGCCAGCCGACCCGTCAACCTCTGGACGTCCCGAAGGGTCTTGGGAGGGGCCATGTCTCGGATGGCTTGAACTTTATCTGGATTAGCTTGAATCCCATCTTCCGAGATCATGAAACCCAAGAATTTTCCAGAGAAGACCCCAAAAGTACACTTCTTGGGGTTCAGCCGCATCCTACTAGCCCGGAGGACCCCGAAGACCTCAGCTAGGTCCATTACCAAGTGGTCCTACTTCTTGCTTTTAACAAGCAGGTCATCCACGTAGGCCTCCATGTTTTTCCCAATCTGCTGCTTGCAAATTTTGTTCACGAGCCTTTGATAGGTTGCACCTGCATTCTTCAAGCCGAAAGGTTCCTTGACCGAGTGATGCTAATCGCAGGGAGAGCACTAAACCTCTATGTTTAGACTTTCCCACAGACGGCGCCAATTGTAAAGACGGGAACAGCTGTTCCGAGATGGTCCTTGCGGGAAGAGGATCGGGGAGCTTACTAGTCCTGCAAGTCACGAAAAAGAAAAGGTGGAGTCGGGGCTGGGTTCCTCGGAGTACACTCCGATGCCTAAGTCAGGACTTTTCTCGAAGCAGAAACTGTTAGGAAGTAATGGACAACGAATGTTACCTCTTTTTGTCAGTGTGGAGGGGTATTTATAGCAAGGGTGTAGTAGTACAGTTTTCTAAGGATGAGGACACGTGGATGAGTGGGTGTCCTCAAGGGCCCAGATGGGGTGAGAATATGATGGGACGTCTGACGAGACATCTAGGACAAGACATTTGTGATGTGATGGTCCGCAGAGGCCTATCTGCCGACCACGTCCTCGGAAAGTCAAGATGGTAGCGGAGAGCTGCCGAGGCAAGCCGGAAGACCCGACTTGCTGGGACTTCGGTTCCGAGGTCCACACGGACCTGTCCTCTCCAGTCCGCAACATCAGTTCTGTTTATAAAGATGATTACTATCCAATCTAACAGAGCTTGGTGAGAGTTGGTTCAGGGCTTGAATAATGCTACTTCTGCTAAAAGAAACTTTGCACAATGTCTGGTACATCTACAAGCTGGATGAAGGCAGAGAGCCAGTTCAAAGCCTCAATGAAACATACCAGCTCATCAGATGGCAATACTCAAATTCAAGGAAAAGATTGGATGGGACAGGACTCAGGAGTACAGAACAACTTAGAAGAGGATGCAGTGTTAAGCACAAAGAAGGGAACTTTGCACCATCCTCTTCCCCTAAGAGACAAGATAACTACAGCTTGAAAGCATATAACATTTGGACCTCTTTCTTAAACATTCTGAAAAGCAGGTGGAGCCTGGAAAACATAAGTCGACCTGCTATAGTTATTTGCACAGAATGATAATACTGATCAACATGATTTTCTCAGCGGCCTGCATTGAACCTTCTTGACAACTACTAACCCTTAGTATCCCAAAGGCTTTTAATTATAAAATTTCTAACCTAACCTTTACCAAACTCCAAACTAGTGGCACTTTCAGACTTGGATTCCCATGAAATTCAGCTCTGGGCTTAATAACTTTAGAACTTGTTTGTTCCTTCACAAATATCAATAAAAAGAGAACTATTTCAAGAAACACATCCTTATTCTTTTTTATACTACAACTCAACACGTTACTAGTGAATAAGGAAACACAAAATAAGTATACCGACTATTGCAGAAAATCTCACTTTAATTTTTAAGATACCCAATCTTCGGTAAGATATTCTGACTCATCAAATTCATCACAAATAAACTTGAATACCCTATTATCAAATTTCACATATCCAAGTGTAACCGGAAAGAAAACATGCAGAATTGAGGACAATGCCATTTTACTGATTTCAACTTTTCTAGTCGATAGACATTCCAACCACCAGATAGGCATTCCTACGGTGGGAAGACCCTACTCCTACCATACAATTTTCACAGCTAAGAAACATCATTAGCCGTTTGACACCAAAACCAAAAAAAAGGGAAAAGAAACATCATCTAACATCATCAAACCCGTCCGCTGTCGCCCTAACATCATCATCAGCTCTAACATCATCGCCTAAAGTCGAATCAAATCACGCTGCCCATTATTGCGCGCTTCGCAGCTCAGCCATCCGCTCCGCAGCCACTACAACCACTTCAGAAAAAACAAGAACCTCACAAAGAATGATCAAATCGTTTGTGTCTAGACCATTCAAGTACAAAGTTATGTGGCAATGCTTTCCCACCCCACACATTACAACACCTTGGATAAGAATGGCCAATCTAATGATCATAGCACTTGTATAAAAGCCAAGTCTCACCCGATCTTTCCAACCCCAATCCGAGAAATATGTGAACGCCGGACCATTATCAACCCAAAGTAGAAAACTACCATATGCAAAAATCGAGTTAAGTAAGTTCAATCCTGAAACCGAGAGTATAAAGAAAGGAGTATGATCATCGGTTTTCAGCTTCTCTCCCAGTACAAAAACTTCCACAAGTCCACCTACCCAAGTCAGTACAACATCTAGAGTTGTCGCTATAAGAATAGTCCAGAAAAATTTCCAATACTTTCTAGCACGGTGGAGTGGAGGTGGTGGCGGTGGCGGTGGCGGTGGCGGTGGCGTCTCAGTAGTAGTGTGGCCCCCATTAGAGGGAGCAGCTTGGACCAGCGGTGGAGACGGCGACAAAGAGGAACTACTGGCTGCAAGTTGGATTTCACCTGGAACGTAGGGACTAGGGGTTCTAGACCACTCCAGAACCTCATTTCTCGCAGCGCACCAAAGCCGGTTTGGGGGAGGAGGAGAAAAGGAGGGGAGCGGAGAAGGTGGTGGTGTGTGGTTGTTGGTGGCAGTTGTGTGTGGAGGATGTGTTAGACTTGGTGATGGTGAGGAGGGTGGAGGAGGGGACCTCCTGGACCTCAACATTCTGGTTGCCATTGCAAGTAGGAGATAAGTGCAAGCGGCGAAATGAAGAAAGGAAAGGGACAATGTCAGCCTTGCTTGGTTGCTCGCTCATCGTGGTGGATTTTATAAGAAGCTTCAAGTTTCTTGCTCCTCTACTATCTTCCATTTCAGGCAAAAAGAGCAAGGAGATGGAAGAGAGGATGGATGAAAGTTGTTTGCTCAAAAAATGGTAATGGAATGGGATGGAAGGAGATGCGGGATTGCTCCAGCAGAGAGGGGAAGAAGTTTTGGAGTTAATATTTTGTCCAGAGACTGTCTGCAAAGAAGAGCAAAGAACAACATAGGCTGGGGGGAGAGCTATAGGCAAAGAGTGATTATTTTGGTGCAGAGGAAGTGGTGGGAGGAGGATGTGCAGCTGGAATTTGGGCTATTAGGAGTTATATGAACGGAAGAACAGCATAGGTTGGGGGAGAGCTATAGGCATAGTGATTATCTTAGTGCAGAGGAGTTGGTGGGAGGAGGATGTGCAGGTGGAATATGGGTTAAAAGAGTCATATGAATGGCTGCAACTTTCAGCTGCCTGCACCAAATCTCTACCATAAATAACGAATCCCAGAGTTGAATTGGTGGAGAAGAATCAGAGTAATTTACTCCACAATCAGAGTAATTTATGCCATCAGAGTAATTTACTCCACAATTAGAGTAATTTATGCCTCCATAATCAGAGGGTGGAACCCATGGCTGGCGAGTCAATTGAAAAACTTGACTGGGGCCAGATTCAATTGGGACCCTCGTACAGCTAGCCGCCTATCAGAAACATCATGACTCTTAGATTGATTTTTTAAATCTTAATTCAGTTTAATTTTACTTCAAAACAACCCTTTATCATTCTACTCATTCATATCTCTTTATAATTAATGCCTGAAAGTATAAATAAGATATAATAAAAGGAGAGATAAAAAGAAACAATGAGTTGGGACACTTAAATAGGAACGGAAGGAGTAATTTTTAGTGCTAAAATTGTTCTTCTCCCTAATTTTTATTTTTTTAGCACTTTTCCCCTTCCGTCAGTGAAAATCAATATTTGACTGTTATAAATTACTAAACTTCTAGAAATGCCTCCATTTATTAGCTAGCAATTTTATAGTGTGCTAACAATCTCCCTTGATTTCAAGATTTATGAATTCAACCAGTTGAAAAGACTAAATACTTTAGGAGTTTGTAGAAAATAGATAAATAATTTTTTATGCAAAAGAATTTCAGTAAGTAACACTAAAAATATAATACCAAAACAATAAATTTTTACATAAAAGAATTACAATAAGTAACAGCAAAAGAATTGTGCCAAAATTTAGGACATTTTTCAATGGTATTTAGCCACTAATTTGTCAAAAAAAATGGCATAGCAATTCATAAGAGTAATTATTTTCCATAAGTTTCAACTGGCAAAAACAAGGGACTATTGAAAGTTCAATAATTTGTAACAGTTGAACATTGTATTTGGGTGACACGAAGGGGCAAAGTACTCAAAAAAAAAAAAAAAGGGTTAGGAGGCAAAATAATTTGGGACCAAAGGTTAAAGGAGTTTACCACTATTTACTCTTAATTTTGCTCGATGGTTCCATTTTCTTTTCTTTATTTTTTTTACTTTTCCTTTTCCTTTTTTTTAATGGTTAGGGACGGTACTATTGGTGGTGTGAATAATTGATTATATATCAAAATCACCATCAAAATTACCAATTAAAAAAAAATTCATGAGAAGTCCTCTTAATAAGCGTATAAATTCAGTATTAAGCACATTCCGGTTTTGGAATTTTTGGATTAATTTGGTCGTTGTGACTTCTTTTTTTTTTTCCTTTTTTTTTTCTTTTGGGGACGAATTTTCTCTAGTGTTTCCCTTTGGGATTGCACATGAATGCGATTCATAGCAGTGAGCCAGTGATGACTGATAAACATCAAATGCGACGGTAGGAGCCAAAACATGCGGTTTCTAATTGGTTGGATCTCAAACCATTCAGCGGCTCAGCTTCTACCCACTTGGAGAAATAATCAATGGCCACAATGAGCCATTGAAGTTCCTCCGGGGGCCCGAGGAAAAGGGCCCAGGAGATCGGTCCCCATTGTTCAAAGGCCAAGGAGAGCGGATTGGAGCGAGGTCCACGGAGGAGATGTGTCGGGCCCATGAACCTGGCATGCTTCACAGTTCTGTACTAGGGCCCTGTTGCATGGAGGGCCAATAATACCCAAGATGAAGAGCCTTTTTAGACATAGTTCGAGGGCCTACGAGGGACCCACAGAGTCCTTCATGGATCTCCCGTAGGATCTCCCGGCCACGCTCGGGGGTAATGCACTTAAGCCACGGGCCTAAGTAGGACCGCTGATAGAGGCCCCCTTGGAAGAGGGCATGAGCAGCTTCGTAGTTGGATCATGAGCTAAATTTATTGTGGGAGGCAGCTCTCCTCGTGAGTGCGCCTCGTATGGGCTCATCAGTTGGTATGTTGAATATGGGAAGACCTCTCTTTCATCGAGGCTTGGTCGATGGAGAATCTCAACTGTAACGGTTCCCGAGCCGGGGGTATATGAGGTAGAAGCCAACTTAGAGAGGGCATCGGCCCGTTTATTTTTTGACCGCGAGATCCGTTGGATCTCAAAAGTACCGAAGCCCTTCACGAGAAGCATCATTCGGGCTAGATATTTCTTCATGTTGTCCTCCTTAACCTTGTACTCTCCAAGCACTTGCTTCACCACGAGTTGGGAATCGCTGTACACCCTTAAACTCATCGCTCCAAACTTTTTGGCAAGAAATAGCCCCGTGATCAGGGTTTCATATTCACTGTTAGACACCGGGAAGTTGAACCTGAGGGTGTAGTTGCACTCAAATCCCTCGGGGCTGATGAGGAGAAGGCCAGCCCTTCCTTCGATTGGAGGACCCGTCCACATACAAGTCCCAAGGGCCAGGTACCCAGAACCAAGGCGGGATCCCCCAAGTGCACTTCGGCAATGAAGTCAGCCAGTGCCTGGCCCTTGATAGACGACCGAGGTCTATACTCGATTTCAAACTCCCCGAACTTCGGACCCATTGCAGTGAGCCTTCCGAGCCTCCGGCGGGTCATAACTTGGCAGAGGTTGATCGGTTATGCAGATCGGGTGTGGCCCGAAAATAGACTTTTCAGCCTGCGTGCACGGGCTCAAGATCAGCCTCTCCATCTGCGTGTCATTGTTACGGAGCCACGAAGAGCTTCGGCTCACATAGTAAACAGGTCACTGAGTCCCCGACTCCTCTTTGACCAAAACTGCGCGCGCATCCGTCGTGGCGATGAATCTGAAATAAAGTCTCCTCCTGGGTGGGGGAGGCCAAGGTCGGCAGAGCCAACTGGCGCTTCTTCAATTCCTCAAAGGCCCTCTGGCAATCCTCTGTCCAAGAGAACTGGTGCGACCTTCTTGAGGCCTTAAGAGAATACCCGATCCCGACACGGACAAAATGATGTAGGGCAGCCAAGCCGACCGTCAACCTCTGGACGTCCCGAAGTGTCTTGGGAGGGGCCATGTCTCGGATGGCTTGAACTTTATCTGGATTAGCTTGAATCCCATCTTCCGAGATCATGAAACCCAAGAATTTTCCCGAGAAGACCCCAAAAGTACACTTCTTGGGGTTCAGCCGCATCCTACTAGCCCGAAGGATCCCGAAGACCTCAGCTAGGTCCATTACCAAGTGGTCCTACTTCTTGCTTTTAACAAGCAGGTCATCCATGTAAGCCTCCATGTTTTTTCCAATCTGCTGCTTGAAAATTTTGTTCACGAGCCTTTGATAGGTTGCACCTGCATTCTTCAAGCCGAAAGGTTCCTTGACCGAGTGATGCTAATCGCAGGGAGAGCACTAAACCTCTATGTTCAGACTTTCCCAGGCAGTAATTGTAAAGGCGGGAACAGTTCAGAGATGGTCACGCAAGTCCACGAAAAGAAAAGGTGGAGTGGGGTGGGTTCCCAGAGTACACTCCGATGCCTAAGTCGGGGACTTTTCTGAGCGGCTGTTAGGAAGTAATGGACAACGAATGTTACCTCTTTTGTCAGTGTGGAGGGGTATTTATAGCAAGGGTGTAGTAGTACAGTTTTCTAAGGATGAGGACACGTGGATGAGTGGGTGTCCTCAAGGGCAGATGGGGTGAGAATATGATGGGGCGTCAGCAGACATCTAGGACAAGACATTTGTGATGTGATGGTCCCAGAGGCCTATCACCCGACCATGTCCTCGAAAGTCAAGATGGTAGCGAGAAGGCTGCGGGCAGGAAGACTTCTTTGGGACTTGTTGAGGTCCACTGACCATCCTCTCCGATCCATAACATCGGTTCGTTTATAAAGATGATTACTATCCAATCTAACGAGCTTGGTGAGAGTTGGTTGAGCTTGAATAATGCTACTTACGCTAGAAACTTTGCACAATGTGGTACATCTACAAGGCGGATGAAAGGCTGAGAGCAGTTCAAAGCCTCAATGAAACATACCGACTCATGGATGGCAATACTCAAATTCAAGGAAAAGATTGGATGGGGACGGACTGAGTGGAACAACTTAGAAGAGGATCGGTGTTAAGCACAAAGAGGAACTTTGCACTATCCTCTTCTCTAAGAGACAAGATAACTACAGCTTGAAAGCATATAACACTTGGACCTCTTTCTTAAACATTCGAAAGCGGTGGAGCTTGGAAAACATAAGTCGACCGCTATAGTTATTTACACGAATGATAATACTGATCAACATGATTTTCTCAGCGGCCTGCATTGAACCTTCTTGACAACTACTAACCCTTAGTATCCCAAAGGCTTTTAATTATAAAATTTCTAACCTAACCTTTACCAAACTCCAAACTAGTGGCACTTTCAGACTTGGATTCCCATGAAATTCAGCTCTGGGCTTAATAACTTTAGAACTTGTTTGTTCCTTCACAAATATCAATAAAAAGAGAACTATTTCAAGAAACACATCCTTATTCTTTTTTTTATACTACAACTCAACACGTTACTAGTGAATAAGGAAACACAAAATAAGTATACTGCGACTATTGCAGGAAAATCTCACTTTAATTTTTTAAGATACCCAATCTTCGGTAAGATATTCCGACTCATCAAATTCATCACAAATAAACTTGAATACCCTATTATCAAATTTCACATATCCAAGTGTAACCGGAAAGAAAACATGCAGAATTGAGGACAATGCCATTTTACTGATTTCAACTTTTCTAGTCGATAGACATTCCAACCACCAGATAGGCATTCCTACGGTGGGAAGACCCTACTCCTACCATACAATTTTCATAGCTAAGAAACATCATTAGCCGTTTGACACCAAAACCAAAAAAAAAGGGGAAAAGAAACATCATCTAACATCATCAAACCCGTCAGCGCTGTCGCCCTAACATCATCATCAGCTCTAACATCATCAGCTAAAGTCAGAAATCAAATCACCGCTGCCCATTGGGTAAGCTCGAGCTCCATCCGCTCCGCAGCCACTGCAACCACTTCAGGAGCGAAAAAACAACAACCTCACAAAGAATGATCAAATCGTTTGTGTCTAGACCATTCAAGTACAAAGTTATGTGGCAATGCTTTCCCACCCCACACATTACAACACCTTGGATAAGAATGGCCAATCTAATGATCATAGCAGTTGTATAAAAGCCAAGTCTCACCCGATCTTTCCAACCCCAATCCAGAAATATGTGACGCCGGACCATTATCAACCCAAAGTGAAAACTACCATATGCAAAATCGAGTTAAGTAAGTTCAATCCACGAAACCGAGGTATAAAGAAAGGAGTATGATCATCGGTTTTCAGCTTCTCTCCCAAGTACAAAACTTCCCAAGTCCACTTCCTATCGCCCAAGTCAACACATCTCCACACACTGCCACCAACAACCACACCCCACCCTTCTCCGCTCCCCTCCTTTTCTCCTCCTCCCCCAAACCGGCTTTGGTGTGCAATAGAGGCATTAAAGAACCCCAGCCCCTACGTTCCGGGTGAAATCAAGCTTGCGGCCAGTGCTTTGACACCCCTAGCTTTTCTAGCCATCTTCCTCCTCATTTGCAGCCCCAGCCGGGTTGGGGGAGGGAGGAGAAAGGAGGGAGGAGAATTTGGCAGCTTGTGTGTGGAGGATGTCTCTGACTCTCACGGACCTCAACATTCTGGTTGCTATTGCAGTAGGAGATAAGCCAAGAAATGAAGAAAGGAAAGGGACAATGTCAGCCTTGCTTGGTTGCTCGCTCATCGTGGTGGATTTTATAAGAAGTTTCAAGTTTCTTGCTCCTCTACTATCTTCCATTTCAGGCAAAAAGAGCAAGGAGGTGGAAGAGAGGATGGATGAAGGTTGTTTGCTCAAAAAATGGTAATGGAAAGGGATGGAAGGAGACGCGGGATTGCTCCAGTAGAGAGGGGGAGAAGTTTTGGAGTTAATATTTTGTCCAGAGACTGTCTGCAAAGAAGAGCAAAGAACAACATAGGCTGGGGGGAGAGCTATAGGCAAAGAGTGATTATTTTGGTGCAGAGGAAGTGGTGGGAGGAGGATGTGCAGCTGGAATTTGGGCTATTAGGAGTTATATGAACGGAAGAACAGCATAGGTTGGGGGAGAGCTATAGGCATAGTGATTATCTTAGTGCAGAGGAGTTGGTGGGAGGAGGATGTGCAGGTGGAATATGGGTTAAAAGAGTCATATGAATGGCTGCAACTTTCAGCTGCCTGCACCAAATCTCTACCATAAATAACGAATCCCAGAGTTGAATTGGTGGAGAAGAATCAGAGTAATTTACTCCACAATCAGAGTAATTTATGCCATCAGAGTAATTTACTCCACAATTAGAGTAATTTATGCCTCCATAATCAGAGGGTGGAACCCATGGCTGGCGAGTCAATTGAAAAACTTGACTGGGGCCAGATTCAATTGGGACCCTCGTACAGCTAGCCGCCTATCAGAAACATCATGACTCTTAGATTGGTTTTTTAAATCTTAATTCAATTTAATTTTACTTCAAAGTAAACACGTATTTTAATCAATTAAACTGGCCACTGCATAATTTATTTATTTGGATTTTTTTCCAAAAGATTTTATATTTTTGGTGAAAACATTTCCCAATCACTTTTTTTATCTCACATATATCAAATAAATGCAGTATTATTTTTCTACAAAAACTCTAACAAATAACAATCCAAAGAGGTAAAATTTGTCATTACTCTTTTTTAGTCAGCTAACTAATCAGTATTTTTGAACCTATGTTTTAGTTAGTTGGGTACATTCTTGTGGATTTTGTAACAGATATTTTCAAGTAGCGTTGTAAACTAGTCGAGTCGAATTTTGGTTTAATCGAGTTGAGTTCGACTCATTTTCACCGAATTTGAAGTCGAGTTCGAGTTCGACGAGCTTTCAAAATGAAACTCGAGTTCGAGCTCAAGTTTGAATTCGAGCCTACTTAAGCTCAAAAAAATAAAAATAATTATTTTATTGTCTTAAAATTGAATAAAATAATTATTTTTCTTAAAAAATAATAAAAATATTAGGGATATATATGTAATTTTACTATTAAAATAAAAAATAAAAAATAACATATATATATATATATATTTGAATCTATTCGAACCGACTCGCGAGTTATCTAACTTAAGAGAAGGCTACTCGAGCTCAACTCGAATATAAAAACGTGCTGTTAGAACTCGAGTCAAGCTCAAACTCGAGCCCCTCGATCCGTTTACAACCCGATTTTCAAGGCATCGAATTAAGCGGTGCTCAGTAAAGCTTTCTGGTTTGACTAATGCCGGTAATCAATGCTTTTAATACAACTGTCTGTACAAAAAGATGGGCGTAGTAATGCCTTTCTATTTCCATTTGTAGCCTTACTTTTTGTCTTTTTCAGTCATTCCTACTAAGTGATTTAAATAACTAAATCTCTTAAATTATAAAAGTTAGTTAGTTTCTAAAATTCAATAAAAATTTTACTTGATTTGTCAAAACAACCCTTTATCATTCTACTCATTCATATCTCTTTATAATTAATGCCTGAAAGTGTAAATAAGGGTAAGCTTGGAAAAAAATTCATAAGTACTTTCTTGATATAATAAAAGGACAGATAAAAAGAAACAATGAGTTGGGACACTTAAATAGGAACGGAAGGAGTAATTTTTGGTGCTAAAATTGTTCTTCTCCCTAATTTTTATTTTTTTAGCACTTTTCCCCTTAGTCGGTGAAAATCAATATTTGGTTATAAATTACTAAACTTCTAGAAATGCCTCCATTTATTAGCTAGCAATTTTACAGTGTGCTAACAATCTCCCTTGATTTCAAGATTTATGAATTCAACCAGTTGAAAAGATTACATACTTTAGGAGTTGGTAGAAATAGATAAATAATTTTTTATGCAAAAGAATTTCAATAAGTAACACTAAAAATATAATACCAAAACAATAAATTTTACGTAAAAAAATTACAATAAGTAACAGCAAAAGAATTGTGCCAAAATTTAGGAAATTTTTCAATGGTATTTAGCCACTAATTTGTCAAAAAAAAATGGCATAGCAATTCATAAGAGTAATTATTTTCCAGAAGTTTCAACTGGTAAAAACAAGGGATTTTTGAAAGTTCAATAATTTGTAACAGTCGAACATTGTATTTGGGTGACACAAAGGGGCAAAGTACTCAAAAAAAAAAAAAAGGTTTTGGAGGCAAAATAAATTTGGGACCAAAGGTTAAAGGAGTTTACCACTATTTACCCTTAATTTTGTTCGATGGTTCCATTTCTTTTCTTTATTTTTTTACTCTTCCTTTTCCTTTTGTTTTTAATGGTTAGGGACAGTACTATTGGTGGTGTAAATAATTGATTATATATCAAAATCAAAACCATCAGAATTACCAATTAAAAAAAATTCATGACTCTTAATAAGCATATAAATTCAGTATTAAGCACATTCCGATTTTGGAATTTTTGGATTAATTTGGTCGTTGAGACTTCCTTTTTTTTTTTTTTTCTTTTGGGACGAAGATTTCCTCTAGTGTTTCCTTTGGGAATGCACATGAATGCGGTTCATAGGTGAGCGGTGATGGTGATAAACATCAAATCGACTTTCTGTTAGGAGCCAAAAACATGCGGTTTCTAGGCTAAGGCACTACTACAATGAAACTTTGGAGTTGTTATTCAAATAGTTGCAAAGACATAAATTATTGGCGACGTTCGTCAATTAATTAACTCACCAGTTGTCCTACACTTGAAAGTAGCACTTCAGTGATTCAGAATTTTCCCATTGTGCTAATGTCCAATTTTTTTGTTCATTATATGTAATACTAAGGATAAATAAGATATTTGCAATATTTGCACTAGTATAGTGACACAAAATAAAAGCATTAGGGGTGTGTTTGATTGGATTGAAAATATTTTCCCAGAAAATATTTTCATCATTTTCAGGTGTTTGGTTAGATTATGCCTGGAGAAAATCTTTTCGCGTGGAAATAATTTTACATTGGATGGTGTAAAACAACTTCACAATTTGAAGTACTGAAGTTGTTTTCCAGGTTCACTGTGCGTTCTCGATGTCCGCCAAAACTTTCCACTCGCATCACCAATTCACCTGTTGTTTCCTAACTCTAATTCTCTCCTTTATAATTCCTCTCTCACACACACAGATTCTTACCTTCTGCGTGGAAAACACACACTTCTCATCCTATTTCTACCCTTTATTCTCCATCTCTTTAATACATAGATCCACATAATAAATGGTCAAGATATACGAAGTTTGAGTGGCAAGAGCTATCCTGACAGATTGCAGCATAGGAAGTTCATCAAATTGAGTGGGATGGATGTCTTGGGAGACTGAACCACGGGAGTTAAAAGGATCGAAGGTCCAAGTTTTTTTTTCCCTCCTTTTTTCTTTTTTTTGGGACAATCAAATTGATTTCAAAGACTGATGGTGTGACTGTAGTAGAGAATAAGAGTCTAAGTCTTGTGCTGCGCCTGTGGGGACAGTAGTAGAGGGTAGAGGCAGCAGAAGCTGTTGTCATCCGTTGGTTAATCTACTTTCTAGCAATAGTCTTGCTTTCCAGCTATTAGGAAAAATTTTTCGCATAGTTAACAAACCAAACACCTGAAAATCATGTGGAAATTGATTATTTTCTTGGAAAATACTTTTCATGGAAAATATTTTCATGAGGAAAACAATTTACACCGTACCAAACAGACCCTAGATTAGAGTGATGTAGGTTTTATTTTAAGTTATTACTATTATTTTACTTCTCATCCCTCCCCATACTCTTCCCACTGCCAACCGCCAAATCCAAGATTTGAACCCTTAGTTTGGAAGCAAAAAGGAAACTAAGAGCCCTCCCCCAAAATTATAAATTATGTTAACATAATAATTGTTCATAATTTTTGTGTAATTAAAAACTACTCATTCTCACCCAAGTTGAGCTGAGAAAGATCAACTTCTCAATTCAAACCAGTGCACGGTTGGAGAAAATTTTGGGATCTCATTAACAATTTATTACTTTGTTAGCACAAAAATCATGCAACTGAAGGTACCAAGAAACAAGAAGGTATTCGACCTTTGATTAGTATTAAGGGATAATTTCAAAAACCTCCCCCGAGGTTTCTAACAATTTCACCTGGCATAAGACTGCAAACGAATCGAACTGCTCGCGAGTGACTCGAGTTTGAACTCGACTCGAGCTCGAAAATATTGAACTTGAGTCGAGCTCGAACAGCTCGTTTCCATATTCGAATCGAGTTTGAACTCGACTCTCTCATGCTCGATAGCTCGCGAGGCAGCTCAAATAGACTCGTTATTTTTTATTTTTATTCTAATAGTGAAATTACATATATATCCATAATATTTTTATTATTTATTAAGAAAAATAATTATTTATTATTTTTTCAAATTCGAGCTCGAGCTCGAACTCAATCAGGCTTGAAATTTAAACTCGAGCTCGAGCTCGAGTTTCATTTTTTGAGCTCGTTGAGCTTGAGCTCTAACTCGAACTCGAGGGCGATAAAAAATGAGTCGAGCCGAACTCGATAAGGCCAAATCTCGAATCGACTCGACTCGTTTGCAGCCTAGGCACTCTCAAACTTTTAAAAATCTCACTTGCCTCCCTTACTTTATGTTTTTGGTATCATTTATAACCCATTTTAAAATATAATATTTAAAAATTCATTTTGGGAAAGTAAATGCAATCTCATTCCAAAATTACCCTTTGTTGTCTTACTTTTTATTGTCTAAATATATTAATAATGAACTAAATGAAAGTTCATGTCGATTGGAAAAAATATAATGCATTTTTATATAGCAAACGTTACTATTTGAATTTTGTAAGTGGAACCCATTTCAAAATATAATGTTAAAAACTTATTTTGGGTAAGAGAATGTAGTTCTATTCCAAGTTTGCCTTTTCTTATGATTTTTTAATTACTATAATACACCAAACGTGTCTTTTTAATTTTTGTAAATAGATGGACGTAGTTTCTTAATGAATATTTAGGACTTGGTAACAATATTAAAAAAACTCTTTAGTAGTTTTTATGTCATTGGTTTGGACAAGGAATATTAAATTACTCAAAATTATGAATAATTTATAATACTCTTAGAAATAACTTATAATAATTTATAACCATGATGATATCTTTTGCATTTAAAAACAATACAAACAAATTTATATATAATTTTTGGCATGTTATATCTTTCTAGTCTTCAAACCATCAATTTGGACAAAAAGTAGAAAATTCAAAATATGTAAATAATTTGTAAAACTTCTTAAGTTAAATCAAAACACTTTGCAACAAAGAACATATTATCTTTGTAACTTGCAGAATTCAAATATTAACGTCTGCTATATAAAAGTGCACTATATTTTTTTCAATCGACATGAACTTTTATTTATTTTGCTATTAATATATTTAGACAATAAAAAGTAAGACAACAAAGGGTAATTTTGGAATGAGATTACATTTACTTTTTCAAAATAAATTTTTTAATATTATATTTTAAAATGGGTTATAAATGATGCCAAAAACATAAAGTAAGAGAGGCAAGTGATATTTTTAAAAGTTTGAGGGCACCAGGTAAAATTGTCAGAAACCTTAGGGGAGGTTTCTGAAATTATCCCTAGTATTAATCCAAAAATAACCCGATTGATTAATCACAATGGAAGGCTAAGAGGAACTAAGATTTTTCCTATCAACGCAACACTTTCCTTAGGAACAATTGTCGGACTTTAAATGCTTAGATAGAAAAACAAAACTATAGATCCTATTTTAATTCTAATACCTATACATAACGAAACTTTATTTTCTAAACTCAATTCCAAAACCACTGAACTTGGTTTAATTATTCTAACAACTTTATCCAAAATAAAACTTAAGAGATTGGATCTCATTAATTGCTTAATCCTTTTAATTTTAATGGTTGCATTGTACGTCTACGTTATAAAAAATATTAACAAAAAAAAATAGAGAGTGTATTTGTCAATTTGGCATGTGATTCTTAGACCTGTCAACAGGTCAGATCCAGACCCGGATCCAACCCAAACCTACTAGTCTTTTTTGGGTATGGAACAGTTCCATTCATCCGGACTAGGATTTGGACCTCTTTTTTCTAATAAAAAAGGGTCCGGGTACGGAATATGGAATTCCAAGCCGTATTTGACCCGGACCCATTTAAATAACTTAATAAATATAAAATATATATATACATACTAATATTCTTACCAGTATAATATTAATATTCTTAGATTTATTAAAATATAAAATACATATTATTGAAAAATGTATATACATGTTAATACTCTCACAAATATAAAAATATATATTAATACTTTTACAATTATAAAAATATATATATTAATAATATATGTACAAAGTAAAAAAAAATTTTTGTTGGGTAGACCCGATCCGGATCTGAATTCAATCGGATTCGGATCCGAACCTGTTACTATTGGACCCGTCAGGTATACAATTTGGGTTCGAAACATATAAATATAGAACTGGTTTGGATTCAAAATATTTAATTCTGACTCGGACACGAGCGGTTCACAGGTCTAATTACTTTGAATATTCCATGTCCTTTCTAGTTTTCACTAGAGTATACTATGCTTTAAGTACAGTACATATTCTCTTTCTAAAAAAAAAGTACAGTGCATATTCCAACATAATTAAAGATGGCCTCGCAGGAAATTGATGAAACACTGAGAACATACTGGAACAGCAGACCGATTTAGTGCAAGACAGCCACCCTGAGTTGCCATGGTCCCCAGGAAAATTTATTACACTACCCCATATTTCTGCAACTAAGAGAGGCAAACACATAGTTAATGTACCTGAGTTTGTTTGAGTCTTGTACATTTCAAATTATAGTACATTTGATTGCAAATCCGTAAGTAATGATATTAAATCATAAATTTATTATTCCATTGCTCAGGTACCGGTCTATCACATCTTGAACATAATTTGGTTGAACATTCTAATATGTTATAAATTTCTTTTAAATAAATAATTTTTTTAATGCTTCCATGTTCATTAAATCGTGTTATGTCGTTTGTTATTCAATTTGCTCAGGAATTGCTCAGCAAATTCAGATGCATACCAATCCATCACATTTCCTGCATAATTTGGATGAGCAGTTAGGCATGCTATAAATTTAATTTCCTATTTTGGTTGACATTCTCAGTGGCCACAGCAGAAAAGAACAATTGAGTTTATTCACAAAAAAATTAATTTACTATTTTAAGTAGTCATGTATGCAAGTGGACTCATTTTGGTATGTGTTGAATTAGTTATTGTTAATTACTTATTGCTTTTTCTTGGCCAAAATTTGCTAATTAGTTAAATGTTTTTAGGCTACTGTTCCTGATTACCTATTTTTCAATCTCAATATAAAAAAAGATGGATATCTCAAAAAAAGTCTTTTTCCGTTATACAAAAAGTGCGTCCAAAATATTTGATTAATGGAGCGAGGAGATTTAAAAAGGAGGGGAAAGGGGGATAAAATTTTATTAAGGGAGTGAGGAGATTTAAAAAGGAGGGGAAAAGGGGATGTCAATCCAGATGCTCTACTTTGTTCCTTCAGTTCATGGAGGAACAACAACATGCATGAAATTTTATTCCAATTAATTGCAACTATTTTATTTCTCTTGCTTAGGAAATGTTCAAACAATTCAAGGACATGGAAATGTATCAACTAGTTGAGACACATCCTTCCATTTGATTCACAACTCAAGTATGCTCCGAGTTTCTATTCTGAAAAAAAGAAGGACATCAATTATGGACTTTTCATTTTTTCCAAAAAATTTCAGCAATACACGTTTCCTGATTATCTTCAGAAACAATATATTTCAATTTGTAGGAGATAAGTAATATGTATAGCGACAAGTATTTTGTTTAGATGGATTTCCTTTAAACTGTATGCAAACTTATGAGGTCTATGGATAATGAAATACTCATAGTATCAAAACTAAACACTTTGCCCAATTGGTTAGCTATGAAATTTCAAGGTTTAAGAAACTTTTACGGATAATACTTGCTATTACATTTATAAATATGGGTTCCATCTGCAAATTCAAATGCGGCTTGAAATTTATCAACCGTTGGACCATAAAAATGATAGTGCAATCGATTTTGACAAAAAATCAAATACAATATGCAGTTAGAACTTCTGTTGCATGTAAATCATGAACAATTAAAATTTCAATTTCATGTCCAATGCGTATATTACAAAGCTTAAATCCATTCAATATAAACCTAGTAAGAGATTTAAAATGAATTCATCCCCGTTAAAAATTACATTTAATTGTAGACGTACTGTATACCACTTATCCATTTTTCAAGAGCTTACGAGCATTTTAGATACAAATTAGCAATTTTTAGTTCCATTTTACACTTGCAATTTTTAAAAATTTTTATGCATACTATGATCATTCAAAAAATTTATCCCATTCAACCATGATTTAAAATAAATATATTTATATGGTAATTTATCAACTAACTACTTACTCATGAATGATATCAAATTTATTATATAAAATACATACAAAATCAAATAAAATAAGAAGTAAAATTTATGACTTCATACAACTCCATATTTAATCAATTTAAAAAAGAACTACAATTTTTATTCCCATGCATGTGAATAAATTAAAATAATGTAATAATTTATAGCCCAGCAAGGGGAAAAATAAAATTCAAATATTTACTACCATTTTTGGGATTGCGAATAATAATACACTAAAAATATTTTATCTACTAAATATTTTATCTTTCAGTTTCCATAACATATCAATTCTAAATATAAATTTTTTTACAATCTAATAACATTGCATATTATTGTACTTAAATTATTATAAACTATTGTTAGCTTTTGATTGCTAATAAGTTTATTATTATTTTATAATTAGACAATCACAAAAGAGGGGTTACCACAACAAATGATAATGGGGTGACAAATGATAGGACGCCATGCATTAATTCTACAACAAATGTATCTCAAATGTAAAGAAGTTTTCTATGGTAATAAAATTGTTAAATATTTTATGCTAAAATTTAAATTATTTTTAATAATTCACGGTTCCCATGCATAGCACGGGACATAATGCTAGTAATTTACTATTTAAATGCATATCTCCACAATTTAGTTCCCCTTATATTAAAATATTTTCCAGAATTAGTTTTACTATTGTCAAAAAAAACTTAACGAGTGCTCTTGCCGGTGCCAGAGCACCGGCAAGAGCATTCGTCAGCCAAGTCATTATTTTAATTCTCAAGGTTGCATTTAGATAAGGATTAAATGCACTAAATCTCTATAAACTTTGGGGCTAGCTGCATTTTACCCCCTAAACTTAGGGATTAAATAATAGTAATAACTTAAAATAAAACCTACATCACTCTAATCTAATGCTTTTATTTTGTGTCACTATACTAGTGCAAATACTGCAAATATCTTATTTATCCTTAGTATTACATATAATGAACAAAAAAATTGGACATTAGCACAATGGGAAAATTCTGAATCACTTAAGTGCTACTTTCAAGTGTAGGACAACTGGTGAGTTAATTAATTGACGAACGTCGCCAATAATTATGTCTTTGCAACTATTTGAATAACAACTCCAAAGTTTCATTGTAGTAGTACCTTAGCCTAGAAACCGCATGTTTTTGGCTCCTAACAGAAAGTCGCATTTGATGTTTATCAGTCATCACTGGCTCACTGCTATGAATCGCATTCATGTGCATTCCCAAAGGAAACACTAGAGAAAATCTTCGTCCCAAAAGAAAAAAAAAAGAAAAAAAAGAAGTCTCAACGACCAAATTAATCCAAAAATTCCAAAATCGGAATGTGCTTAATACTGAATTTATATGCTTATTAAGAGTCATGAATTTTTTTTAATTGGTAATTCTGATGGTTTTGATTTTGATATATAATCAATTATTTACACCACCAATAGTACCGTCCCTAACCATTAAAAACAAAAGGAAAAGGAAGAGTAAAAAAATAAAGAAAAGAAAATGGAACCATCGAACAAAATTAAGGGTAAATAGTGGTAAACTCCTTTAACCTTTGGTCCCAAATTTATTTTGCCTCCTAACCCTTTTTTTTTTTTTGAGTACTTTGCCTCTTTGTGTCACCCAAATACAATGTTCGACTGTTACAAATTATTGAACTTTCAAAAATCCCTTGTTTTTACCAGTTGAAACTTCTGGAAAATAATTACTCTTATGAATTGCTATGCCATTTTTTTTGACAAATTAGTGGCTAAATACCATTGAAAAATGTCCTAAATTTTGGCACAATTCTTGTGCTGTTACTTATTGTAATTCTTTTACATAAAAATTTATTGTTTTGGTATTATATTTTTAGTGTTACTTATTGAAATTCTTTTGCATAAAAAATTATTTATCTATTTTCTACCAACTCCTAAAGTATGTAATCTTTTCAACTGGTTGAATTCATAAATCTTGAAATCAAGGGAGATTGTTAGCACACTGTAAAATTGCTAGCTAATAAATGGAGGCATTTCTAGAAGTTTAGTAATTTATAACAGTCAAATATTGATTTTCACTGACGGAAGGGGAAAAGTGCTAAAAAAATAAAAATTAGGGAGAAAAACAATTTTAGCACTAAAAATTACTCCTTCCGTTCCTATTTAAGTGTCCCAACTCATTGTTTCTTTTTATCTGTCCTTTTATTATATCAAGAAAGTACTTATGAATTTTTTTCCAAGCTTACCCTTATTTACACTTTCAAGCATTAATTATAAAGAGATATGGATGAGTAGAATGATAAAGGGTTGTTTTGACAAATCAAGTAAAATTTTTATTGAATTTTAGAAACTAACTAACTTTTATAATTTAAGAGATTTAGTTATTCAAATCACTTAGTAGGCATGACTGAAAAAGACAAAAAGTAAGGCTACAAATGGAAATAGAAAAGCATTACTACGCCCACCTTTCTGTACACACAGTTATATTAAAAGCATTGATTACCGGCATTAGTCAAACCAGAAAGCTTTATTGAGCACCGCTTAATTCAATGCCTTGAAAATAAGGTTTCAAACGAATCGAGGGGCTCGAGTTTGAGCTTGACTCGAGTTCGAACAGTTCGTTTTCATATTCGAGTTGAGTTCAAGTAGACTTCTCTCAGGTTAGATAACTCGCGAGTCGGTTCGAATAGACTCAAATATATATATATATGTTATTTTTTATTTTTTATTTTAATAGTAAAATTACATATATATATCCCTAATATTTTTATTATTTTTTAAGAAAAATAATTATTTTATTCAATTTTAAGACAATAAAATAATTATTTTTATTTTTTCGAACTTAAGTAGGCTCGAATTCAAACTTGAACTCGAACTCGAGTTTCATTTTGAAAGTTCGTCGAACTCGAACTCGACTTCAAATTCGGTGAAAATGAGTCGAACTCGACTCGATTAAACCAAAATTCGACTCGACTAGTTTACAACGCTACTTGAAAACATCTGTTACAAAATCCACAAGAATGTACTCAACTAACTAAAACATAGGTTCAGAAATACTTATTAGTTAGTTGACTAAAAAAGTGTAATGACAAATTTTACCTCTTTGGATTGTTATTTGTTAGAGTTTTTGTAGAAAAATAATAGTGCATTTATTTGATATATGTGAGATAAAAAAAGTGATTGGGAAATGTTTTCACCAAAAATATAAAATTTTTTGGAAAAAAATCCAAATAAATAAATTATGCAGTGGCCACTTTAATTGATTAAAATACGTGTTTACTTTGAAGTAAAATTAAACAGAATTAAGATTTAAAAAATCAATCTAAGAGTCATGATGTTTCGATGAAGCTAGGCATGCGAGGGTCCCAATTGAATCTGGCCCCAGTCAAGTTTTTCAATTGACTCGCCAGCCATGGGTTCCACCCTCTGATTATGGAGGCATAAATTACTCTAATTGTGGAGTAAATTACTCTGATGGCATAAATTACTCTGATTGTGGGTAAATTACTCGATTCTTCTCCACCAATTCAACTCAGGATTAGTTATTTATGGTAGAGATTTGGTGCAGGCTAAAGTTGCAGCCATTCATATGACTCTATTAACCCATATTCCACGCATCCTCCTCCCACCAACTCCTGCACTAAGATAATCACTATGCCTATAGATCTCCCCCAACCTATGCTGTTCTTCCGTTCATATAACTCCTAATAGCCCAAATTCCAGCTGCACATCCTCCTCCCACCACTTCCTCTGCACCAAAATAATCACTCTTTGCCTATAGCTCTCCCCGACCTATGTTGTTCTTTGCTCTTCTTTGCAGACAGTCTCTGGACAAAATATTAACTCCAAAACTTCTCCCCCTCTCTGCTGGAGCAATCCCGCGTCTCCTTCCATCCCTTTCCATTACCATTTTTTGAGCAAACAACCTTCATCCATCCCTCTCTTCCACCTCTTGCTCTTTTTTGCACGAAATGGAGATAGTAGAGGAGCAAGAAACTTGAAGCTTCTTATAAAATCCACCACGATGAGCGAGCAACCAAGCAAGGCTGACATTGTCCCTTTCCTTTCTTCATTTCGCCGCTTGCACTTATCTCCTACTGTGGCAGTAGCCAGAATGTTGAGGTCAGGAGGTCCCTCCTCTCACCATCACCAAGTCTAACACATCTACTGCCACCAAGCCACACACCACCACCTTTCCCGGCTCCACTTTCTCCTCCCTGAACCGACTTTGGTTGCACTGCAGAAATGAGGTTACGGTGGTCTAGAACCCCTAGCCCCTACGTTCGAGGTGAAATCCAACTTGCAGCCAGTAGCTCCTCTTTGTCGCCGTCTCCCTTTGGTCAAGCTGCTTCCTCTAATGGGACCACCTCTACTTGAGGCCACCGCCATGCCACCGCCACGCTACCACCTTCACTCCACCGTGCTAGAAAGTACTGGAAATTTTTCTGGACTATTCTTATATCGACAACTCTGGATGTTGTACTGACTTGGGTAGGTGGACTTGTGGAAGTTTTGTACTGGGAGAGAAGCTGAAAACCGATGATCATACTCTTTCTTTATACTCTCGGTTTGAGTTGAACTTACTTAACTCGATTTTTGCATATGGTAGTTTTCTACTTTGGGTAGAGTGGAGGTGGTGGCGGTGGCGGTGGCGGTGGCGTCTCAGTAGTAGGGTGGCCCCCATTAGAGGGAGCAGCTTGGACTAGCGGTGGAGACAGCGACAAAGAGGAGCTACTGGCTGCAAGTTGGATTTCACCTGGAACGTAGGGGCTAGGGGTTCTAGACCACTCCAGAACCTCATTTCTCGCAGTGCACCAAAGCCGGTTTAGGGGAGGAGGAGAAAAGGAGGGGAGCGGAGAAGGTGGTGGTGTGTGGTTGTTGGTGGCAGTTGTGTGTGGAGGATGTGTTAGACAATTTGATGGTGAGGAGGGTGGACTTGTGGAAGTTTTTTATCTTGGGAGAGAAGCTGAAAACCGATGATCATACTCCTTTCTTTATACTCTCGGTTTCAGGATTGAACTTACTTAACTCGATTTTTGCATATGGTAGTTTTCTACTTTGGGTTGATAATGGTCCGGCGTTCACATATTTCTCGGATTGGGGTTGGAAAGATCGGGTGAGACTTGGCTTTTATACAACTGCTATGATCATTAGATTGGCCATTCTTATCCAAGGTGTTGTAATATGTGGGGTGGGAAAGCATTGCCACATAACTTTGTACTTGAATGGTCTAAACACAAACAATTTGATCATTCTTTGTGAGGTTGTTGTTTTTTAAGCTCTGAAGTGGTTTCTGGAGCGGATGGCTCGGAGCGAGCTAGAGCGGCATAATGGCAGCGGTGATTTGATTTCTGACTTTAGCTGATGATGTTAGAGCTGATGATGATGTTAGGGCGACAACGCTGACGGGTTTGATGATGTTAGATGATGTTTCTTTTCCCTTTTTTTTTTGGTTTTGGTGTCAAACGGCTAATGATGTTTCTTAGCTGTGAAAATTGTATGGTAGGAGTAGGGTCTTCCCACCGTAGGAATGCCTATCTGGTGGTTGGAATGTCTATCGACTAGAAAAGTTGAAATCAGTAAAATGGCATTGTCCTCAATTCTGCATGTTTTCTTTCCGGTTACACTTGGATATGTGAAATTTGATAATAGGGTATTCAAGTTTATTTGTGATGAATTTGATGAGTCAGAATATCTTACCGAAGATTGGGTATCTTAAAAAATTAAAGTGAGATTTTCTGCAATAGTCAGGCATGGTATACTTATTTTGTGTTTCCTTATTCACTAGTAACGTGTTGAGTTGTAGTATAAAAAAGAATAAGGATGTGTTTCTTGAGATAGTTCTCTTTTTATTGATATTTGTGAAGGAACAAACAAGTTCTAAAGTTATTAAGCCCAGAGCTGAATTTCATGGGAATCCAAGTCTGAAAGTGCCACTAGTTTGGAGTTTGGTAAAGGTTAGGTTAGAAATTTTAGAATTAAAAGCCTTTGGGATACTAAGGGTTAGTAGTTGTCAAGAAGGTTCAATGCAGGCCGCTGAGAAAATCATGTTGATCAGTATTATCATTCTGTGCAAATAACTATAGCAGGTCGACTTATGTTTTCCAGGCTCCACCTGCTTTTCAGAATGTTTAAGAAAGAGGTCCAAATGTTATATGCTTTCAAGCTGTAGTTATCTTGTCTCTTAGGAGAAGAGGATGGTGCAAAGTTCCCTTCTTTGTGCTTAACACTGCATCCTCTTCTAAGTTGTTGTACTCGAGTTGTCCCATCAATCTTTTCCTTGAATTTGAGTATTGCCATCGATGGTATGTTTCATTGAGGCTTTTGAACGGCTCTCTGCCTTCATCCAGCTTGTAGATGTTTGTGCAAAGTTCCTTTTAGCAGTAGCATTATTCAAGCCCTGAACCAACTCTCACCAAGCTCTGTTAGATTGGATAGTAATCATCTTTATAAACAGAACTGATGTTGCGGACTGGAGAGGACAGGTCCGTGTGGACCTCGGAACCGAAGTCCCAGCAAGTCGGGTCTTCCGGCTTGCCTCGGCAGCTCTCCGCTACCATCTTGACTTTCCGAGGACGTGGTCGGCAGATAGGTCTCTGCGGACCATCACATTACAAATGTCTTGTCCTAGATGTCTCGTCAGACGTCCCATCATATTCTCACCCCATCTGGGCCCTTGAGGACACCCACTCATCCACGTGTCCTCATCCTTAGAAAACTGTACTACTACACCCTTGCTATAAATACCCCTCCACACTGACAAAAAGAGGTAACATTCGTTGTCCATTACTTCCTAACAGTTTTCTGCTTCGAGAAAAGTCCTGACTTAGGCATCGGAGTGTACTCCGGGGAACCCAGCCCCGACTCCACCTTTTATTTTTTGTGACTTGCAGAACTAGTAAGCTCCCCGATCCTCTTCTCGCAAGGACCATCTCGGAGCAGCTGTTCCCGTCTTTACACGGACCATTCGCTTTCTTAGCCTTTTCTATTGGGGAACTGTTTCAGCAATTCAGCAAATGTGCATAGTTTCAGTGGTGAAATCCCTGTAGCAGTTGTCGTAGATGCGGAGGTATGGATACTGTTGCACAATACAGGCCTTGTTGCGGGTTCAACTCCTTGTAAATGTACTTTCTCTGCCTGGAGCTGGAGGTAATGATCTTTTGATAATTTTGAAGTGAACGGACCACGTGATGGTCAAATAAGAGGGGCTCATAATCCTTAGATTAGCTGAGTATCATGGTCCTGTAGACATTGCGCAAAACCATTTAAAATGGATGTGCTCCTTTTGTTTGCTTTTCTACTTTCTAACCATTTCTGGTTTCTGCTTAATACGCAGTTTGTTTCTTAATGTTACAGATAAAGTCATGCAATAGCAGCTTCATTGCAATTCTCCTAGTGTCTCCTAGTATATCTGCTTAGATGATTTTAAAATATTTGAGGCTTCTAAACAGTTAAGATAAATAAGGGGAAGTACTTTTTTTCATGGAATTATTTGGCAGTGGTCTTGCTTTGCAATTCTTAATAGGCAGTGAAAATGAGATTAAGAGGATTTAAGGCCTCTCCCCTTGAACATAATAACTTAGTTTATACACCAATTATGCAGTTGTATTTGACTTTACCTGACTTTATCTTATAAATGCAGGTAAAGTTCTTCTGACACTCTCACTGCATGGGAGAAGTGAGCAAGGATGCAGTGACCATCTTTTGTTTGTACATCCAAGTTGCAGAGCTGAAAACACCGACGAGTATGGAGATAAATGTGTTTCATCTGAAGATATTTTTAGCTATACTCCTCCGACAAAGAAGATTTTAGAAGGGAAACATCTAGTGAAGGTTATTGCTGGTCGCTTAGAGAGGCTTTTCAACAAAAATGAAGACGCATCAGGGACTGAGGATTCTTCTGAGCTCTCAACTACCATTTCTGATAATGAAGATAACTTGGCTGAGCCAACCAGTAACAGCAGCTTTGATGCGCAGATTGAAATGCTGCAGTCAAGCAATGAACAAAAAGACATGCCAGAGAATCTGGAGGGAGGCATACATTTGGATCAGGCATATGCAATACCACCTAAAGATCTCAACATGCTGCTGTTTGCTCCCAAGTCACAATTCATGGGAGATCTTGCAGAATTGCAGGGAACAACAGATGTTCAAGAGGCCATTGGACATGGAAATCAGACAGATCATGTTTAACACGAGTTGTTACCAACACCAAAGCAGCAACAAAATTAGTAAAGGCTGATAAAGCTACTGAAGAGAAAACTTATATAAAGGCCAATGGGAAAGAATTCATTCTCTTGTAGATGGTAATACACCTGAAGTTCCATCTGGGAATAAAGTTAAGGTTGATTTACTTTACAAGATAACTCGAGGGCTGGAGCTATCTTCTACAGAAAAATCTGCTCACCTTGTCATATCCTGGGCCACAAACTTCCATCAGAGCATTATGATGAAAAGTGTGATTGAAGGAGGAGCCAGGCAAGGATTGAAGGAGAGTTTTGAGCAGTTCTCTGACATGCTAGCTAAAAATCTCAAAGTGATAAATCTCGTAAATCTGTCAGATAAGAAGCATAGACTAGCAACTTTGCAGAAGGGGCACCAGTCAGATTGGGAACTGGCAACTGAATATTTTTGGAATTTTACAGTGGTTTCAGCCTTAGTCATGGTTCTATATTTTGGTTTTCACATCTGGCTTTGTGGAGAGACTCCAAGGCTTAGAATTTGACGGCCTTGATTTATCTGATAGTGTGGGGGGAAATTATTACCTCTGCAATTTTAGTCATCGAACTCGAGAAAGTTTATGACATGGTATCACATTTTGTGCAAGCAAGTCTAAAAAGAGGTAACAGTTCATAAAGCATATCATTTTATATCTAATGTATATCATGTTTAGTTGTTTAACTGAAAGTCACATGATTACCAGGAAGTGATCATGGTGTCAAAGCACAAGGTGATGGTTGGGTGCTTACAATAGCTTTGATTGAGGGTGTGAAATTAGCTTGTCTAAATCCAACTGAACTACCAGATCCTTATGTGGTATTCACCTGTAATGGCAAATCGAGCACAAGCTCTGTGAAGCTGCTAACTCTTGATCCTCATTGGAATGGTTTGATCCTCTACTAAATCTGGTTATTGTGTACTCTTAACTAGTAATCAAATTGTCACACTGACAACTTGCATTCAATTAAATGTGCAGAAATACTTAGTTTGATGCTTCAGAAGAACCACCTTCAGTGTTGGATGTGGAAGTTTTATATTTTGATGGTCCATTTGATCAAGCTTCCTCTCTTGGCCATGCTGAAATTAATTTTTTGAAGCATACGTCTACAGAGTTGGCAGACATATGGGTTCCCCTAGATGGAAAACTTGCTCAATCTTCTCAGTCAAAGTTGCACCTGAGAATCTTTTTGAACAATGCTAATGGAGCTGAAACAGTTGGAGATTATTTAACCAAGATGGAAAAGGAAGTAGGAAAGAATGCATAAAAGTTTCATATTGTCACATATTTCATATTCTTGAGCTTTTGAAATTGTATATTATCTATATGCTTTGCCGGTGGCAGTTAAATCTCCGATCACCGCACCAAAATTCAGCATTCTAAAACATTTTTGGATTGCCACCTGAAGAGTTTCTCATTAGTGATTTCTCATGCTCCGTTAAGTGAAAGATGCCATTACAGGTAATGTTGCAAGGATCTTGTTTATAATGATTTCATTGATTTTTTTTCCCAATACCATTAGTAGGAAGGAGAACTAATAAATATTTATACTGGAGATGAGGTTTTAGTCACGGACATATGGTTGCTTTCTGAAATGTTTTTTAGCTTAATCTAGTGGTCTTTATTGGTTTGACAAGATACAAGAGGAAATGCAAATGCATCTAACATTACACTGTATAGATTACTGGATGTAAATTTTTTATTTGATAAAAGTGATGTCTATAATGAGGTCTTGCAGTTTTAGAATTAGCTTTTCTATTTTACTTTATTGGACTGCCTCAAAAAAACTGTAGAAGTTTTGGCTTTGATGGTTTTATGATTTCTGATCGATGTTGGCAATATTTGCCTGAGCTTTTTGCTAATTATTCCTTACTGGGGTTAATGTGATGAGCACATCTATACAGATAGTCTAATGAACTAACAAACTTTTGTAGATTCTATGGTCGATACCAGGATTTTCATTTGTTCAACTGCATACTTCTTATTATATACTTGTGAAAAAATCTGGATTGAACTGAAAATATGTTCCCAAAGTAAAAGGTCCGAATGTTCTAATATTGAGGAAATGATGGCCAAAATTCCTCATGGAGGTCCTAAATGTTATATCTTCTGTATTTTTTCCTCTCCTCCCATTTTTCTTGCAGCAGGCATCTCACTCTACATTCTCTCAGTCTGTGCCTGCATCTACCTCTATTCTAAGCAAGACTGAACAAGTTTAGTCTAACATATTATTTACTTGCTCCAGGGATGGCTCTTTCTATCAGCGAGAATTGTTGGATTCTATGCCAACTTGTTTGGACATAAGACCAAGTTTTTCTTTCTATGGGAGGACATTGAACATATTCATGAGCTTCCTCCATCCCTGGGAACAGTTGGAAGTCCTTCACTTGTCATAATTTTGTCTAAGGGTCGTGGTTTTGATGCTAGACATGTTGCAAAGCATCAAGATGAGGAAGGTAGGCCATAACTGGTCCTGTAAATTGCCTAATTTGCACAATTATTTTCCATCCTTTTTCTTGGCATCCATCTAGTAGAGTAACAAATGTCAGGAATCATCCTTATGTTTCTGATTTAGCCCAGCAGATGTTTTTTCTGCTTTGGAGACTGGTTTTCGGTGCATTTCCTTTTTTGTTTCTTCACTGCTTGCAACAGTATTTTTTTCTTATTTTGGCTCTATTCCTTCATTGAAATGTTTCTTAATCTGTCAATCAAATTAATAGTTGCTCCCCTGAAAAGATAAAGTAATACTTGAAACTTTCATGGCCAATGCAACAGATAAGATCATTGTTGCAGATGTTTGATGGCGGAGACTTCGAGTATAAAGTGATGGCAAAGTCCGGCTGCCTGAATTACATCACAACTCCATGGGAATCTGTAACAGCTGATGTACTTGAAAGACGTATATCTTACAAATTTGATCGTCGTATCTCAATTTTTGGAGGAGAGGTAACTTGCACACAACAAAAGATTCCGTTTTCCAGTGATGGTGGTTGGATTGTTAATGGGATTATGACCCTTCATGATGTTCCATTTAGTGAATACTTCCGCGTAAGTATATTGAAATTGCTTTTCCTTCCCTTCCCCGATGATCAGAGACTAAAGTAAAATAAGTGGGATAATTTTTTTTCTTCTTGTTTCTTGTTAATGGATAAGCGTGTAGAACAGAATTGATTTTTTGTCCGCCGCCCTCTTCCATAAAACAGGTGCAACTAAAATATGAACTCGAGAATTCTGCTCTTGCTCAAGGGGCATGCAAGTGTGATGCCTATGTTGGTGTGACATGGCTGAAGAGCACCAAGTTTGAGGAGAGAATAACTAGAAATGCCATACGAAAGTTTACTCAGTGGTTGAAGGAAGTACTACAGTTGGTTGAGAGGGAGATTCTACTTGCAACCGCATAAGAAGAGGGAATGGCCAGAGCATTACTCAGATGTAGTACTACTTGTGAAATTGAAGTTGACACTAATCTAAATCCAGCAAATTTTTCTGTGCTGAAAAGCACTTTTGGTTGATAGAAAATGGACTTCAGGTATGAATTTATTCTACTGAGAATTACGATTAACTTACTGACAAAATTGAATTCAACATCTCTGGGTTAAATGAAACTGCGTTTTATTCTATGTTTTTCTAACAGTCATATCTAGTTATTGGTGTATATACTATTGTCGTGGAGTTGCTACCTCAGATATATAGTTGTTCAACATTTTTGAAGAATGCATTTCCTTTGTTGTTGACATATTCAGGTTAAACAGCGATTTTCTTGGCAAGTAGGTGTTAAAGAACAGGAATTTGCACAAGTAACTGTAATAAGGAAAAGCTCAACATGTCAAGAGGAGATAGCTCAGTTGGGAGAGCGTCAGACTGAAGATCTGAAGGTCGCGTGTTCGATCCACGCTCACCGCATGTTGATTGTTTTTGTGCCTTTTGGAGATTCATATACATCTCTTTTTTCCACAGCCTTTTAAAAGCTGCTTAATGTATGTAATTTAGGTTCATGTAATTTGGACCTACAGATTTTCAGGATGACTAAAGTTGAATTTTTACAAATTCTCATGATGACTAAAGTTGAATTTTTATTTTCATTACTGTAACGGGGAATATAAATGAACCTAAACAAGTCAAATATTTTTGTATTTAAATTTAATTTATTATTTGATAAGCTGAAAACTTTTTCAAGATTAGTCTGTTTACTCCTTGAGTTTAGAGAGACGAGTCAAAAAAAATACAACTTATTAAGGAGCAAGTGAAGTGATGGTGATGATAAGCACAACAATTGTTAGCAATTTTTCACGTCTCAAAATATTACACCGTATTAACATAGAACAAGTCACCCAATGCCTCTGCCTCATTAAATATGCTGAAATTCTTCTAGATAACAAAATTTGGAAAATCAATATCCTCAAATTAATTGTATTGGCCATACATTGGGATCTATCTAATTGCAGTCAATGTGTCAGAGCGCTTCATTTATTGTACATCTTGGAGTTTTAATTGAGACTCCACTTTGATAACAATCATTCTTGTCAAATTTTCATTTTGGGTAGTCCTTAAAATTTATTTACAAAATCTTATCGGCTCATTTTCTAGTGTTTGATCTTAGTATTCTTAAAATTGTTCAGACATAATTAACAATTCACCTAGAGCAGTGATATGAGTTTGCCACCAAGTTGCATATTAAGTAGTTGTTTTAAACATCTAATATCATCTATAAAAATTACAAAAAAAAAAAAAGAACTGGCTCAATTCTTTGTTGGTCAACTTAAGACTCATTGTAAATTATTAATTTTTTCATAATACCAAAAAGATCATAATATGTAAAAAAAAAAAAACACCTTTAATTCAATGCCATATTAAATTTGTTGTGGGTCTTTTACTCCACCAAAGCTTGCTAGCTCAAGTTACATTTTTATGTAGCCAAAATCAATAATGATTCCAATTAGGGTACAACAAAAGTTGCATTTTCCCACTTACTATTAACAGAGGCACTTGCAAATACAAATGGGCTTGTTTTGACATAAGGGATAATATCAGAACCTTCCCTAAGGTTTCTCTTAATATCACCTGGCACCCCTATAGTTTCAAAAATATCACTCACCTCCCCTAGTAAATGTAAAATGACTATATTAACTCTCACTTAATACATAGTTTACATATCAAATAAATGGATGTCAAAAAATTAAAAAAATAATCAAAAGTCACTTTCTTCTTCTTACTATTTATCCAACATTCTCTTTTATTCATTTTTTGGATGGTCGTACAATTTTTTATTTATAAATTGTAATAAATTAAATTTTATTTTTTTCTAATTGTGATAGTGTGGAGTATGAACGTATTATTTTTTCATTTATTTTAAGTTGACTTTTATAATAAATTAGTACAACTTAAAGACTTGGGCCATGAGTTGTAAAGATGTTAGGAAAAAAAAATGCTCATAAGAAATTAGTTTTAAGTATATATAGTTGAATTGGTGCTAGTCTATTTTTTACAAATTTTTTTTTCAAATTTATATTTTGATGGATTATAGATTTGTGATATGGTGGTATAAGTAGAAATTATTTTTTAAGTGGTGATTTTTTTTGGAGCAAACAAAATGGTTTAGGAGTATTTTTATTTAGCAAAATAAGCAAAAGGGTAGTTTGTGGTTTTTATAAATTTTGTTACACAAATAACAAAAGCAAGGGAGGTAAGTGATTATTTTTAAAATTTTAAGAGTGCCATATTAAAAGAAACCTTGTGGAGGTTTTGTTAGGTTTTTGGACAGCAGACACAGCGGAAAACAAAAATTTTAACCTCAACAACCCACCAGGAATCACCCTAGGTTACGTATGACTTATAGAGAAGAGGAGTTGTAGGATTATCTTAATTCTTGAAACGGCTTCTTGTTGCTTTGTAGAGAGTGGTCATCCCCTTTCAGCAGTCCAAGTGTCCTGCCTCTACTACAATCCACACGAGAGAGAAGTCTGGATCTTCTCTTGAATCGTCTCTACGATTCTAGATGTGTGTGTATGAAAGTGTAGAAAAGGTGCTAGCCTATTCTCTCTTTCTTTGGAATTTCTCTCTACGTAGGTTTTTCTCAAAAAACCCTAACCTCTCTCTATTCTGTCAACTGTTGTTGTATCGTTATTGTACAGACGTATCATATAGTCTGTCTATTTATAGGAGAGAGGTAGAGAAAAGATAGGCTCTTGTTTGATCCAAATCAAAACAAATATAGGATAACTGTTTTATCCTATTTGCTCAAATAGCGCCGAAATCATTTATTCCTTATAATTAGACCCCCAAAAGGTTTTATTTCCAAATCTCCATTTGGTCACACAATTTTAATCCAGAATTCAATTTCTAAGCGTGTGATCCAATAGGTTCCAAATACACTGGCAATAATTATGAATTATAATTCTCAAGAAGAATTAGATAAAATAAACAACTTTATTTTATCATTAATTACAATAATTAATCCATTCATAATTATAGATTGTGAGCAGTGTCTAGCAATACATCACAACCACCCAGGTATTCGGAATTAGTCAAGGGAATTTTGACCAAACCTTTCCATGAAAAATTACCATGTAATTATTATCCTTTCACCATAGATATCCAATTAGTCAGGGAATGAGGAATAAGTGCCAATTCCCTAATGACTAATTAATTTTCTAGTTTCCGGAATTAATCCTAGATTAGGTTAACTTGAAGACTGTTGGCTATTTTGATGATTAACAAACCACCATGATGATTTTTACTAATCCCCTTTTAAGTCTGAGTGTAGCCAAACAGGTTTGACCTCAAAATTTCAGTTAGGGATCTGTTGGACGATGCTGTCGGACGCAAGGTTGAGGTTCGGACGTCCGATAGGATGAAGTCAAAGAAGGATAGGCCACTGGTTCTGTCGGACGATACTTTCGGACGTCCAACAGTTTACGACAAAGTTTCGGACAATGTTTTCGGACGGTCATTCAAGTTTCCGACGTCCGACAGGATGAGAAGATGGACACATGAGCTTCTGGTTCTGTCGGATGGTGGAGTCCTTGGTTCGGACGTCCGACAGTTTACAACACAGGAACTCAACAAACTATCAGACGATGGCTTTGGACGCAGATTTGAGTGTCGGATGTCCGACACACCCAACGGCTATATTTTTCTGCATTTAATTCAGAATCGTTGGAGCAGTTTGAGTGGTTAAATTTGCACCCTATAAATACCATAAAGGCTGGAGATGTTAAAGACTTTTTGCAACCATTACTTACAAGTGTTTAAGAGCAATTCTAGAGAGAATTTGTCTCTTCCTTTTTTATTGTAGTGTAGTGTGTGTGCAAACAAGCATTGCTTTTCAATTGTGAAAGTAAGGCTCAAGTGTGTAGCATTGTGAGGGTTAGCAAGGCTGTTGTAAAACCTCTTGGCTTGATCAAGAAGAGATTGATGCAAGCAAGTGGTGATCCTTCCATGCACAACTTGGTGTAACTTCTTCAAATTGAAGTAGCAATTGAAATTGAGGTATTGGACTTCAAGTTGGGTGCAACTTGGTAGTCCATTTGGATTCATCTCTTTTGCTTGATTTTTTGATTTTACTTGTGATTATTTATTTGGTGTGATCCTCATATCTTGTCTTGAAAAGCTTGTATCACCAAGGAAACTTGATCATCTCTAATTGTGTGTGTTAATCACTCATCAAGTTTTAATTTTTCATCAACCTAATTCACCCCCCTCTTAGGTTGCTTTTGGGACCTACAATTGGTATCAGAGTTTGGTTTCCTAGAGATTAAGTTCAATCGACTTTGGAGTGATCATGACAACTAACAATGCATTATTCTTAGAGGGACAATCTATCACTAGACCACCTATGTTTAATGGGGTAAATTATGTGAGTTGAAAGGATAGGATGGAAATCTTCTTGCAATCGATAGATATTGAGTTGTGGTACATTGTGAATGAAGGACCATTCGAATCCACTGTTGTAGATGAGGTTACTCATCAACCGAGACCAAAAATAAGAATGGAATTAACTCCCCAAGATAGAATAAATCTCACCTTAAATGCAAAAACTATGAATGTGCTATACAATACTTTAGATGCAACTGAATCCACAAGGGTGAAAGGATGCAAGACAGCAAAAGAAATATGGGAAAGTTTAGAGAAATACACGAGGGCAGTGACAATGTGAGAGAGTAAAAGAAATCACTTCTTGTCACAAAATATGAATCTTTTAAGATGAAACCTCATGAGAATATCGACAAGATGTATTGTAGATTTAATGACATCATAAAGGATCTAGAAGTGTTGGGAAAAGAGTATACATTGGGTGAGAAGAATAGAAAGATCCTAAATGCTTTATCTAAGGATTGGGAAAGCAAAGTGACAGCTATTGAGGAGGCTAAAGATTTAAATTCCATGTCTATTGAAACTCTCATAAATTCTCTAACCTCTTATGAATTAAAGCTCAAGTCTAAGGTACTAGAGGAAGAGGATGCAAAGATGAAGAAAAGTATAGCTCTCAAATCTTCACAAGAGGAGGATGATTCATTCTCCTTAAATGATGAAGATATTGAAGTGGATGACAATGATTTGGCACTTCTCTCCAAGAGTTTCAAAAGAATCTTCAATAAAAGAAGGTTTAGAAGAGGAGGTCCAAGCAACTTCAACCCTAATCAAAGAGGAAAAGGAAAGCAAGAGGTCAACAAGAAGCAAGGAAACAAATGTTTCGAATGTGGACAAATTGGGCACTATGCCAACGAATGTCCAATGAAGAAGAAAAAGGAAGGTAGAGGAGAAAGAAGACAAAAATTCAACAACTTTCAAATAACTTGGAATGAGTGCAACTCCGATGGTGAAATAGAAGAAGAAGAGGAATCCGCACAAATGGCATTCATGGCCATAGGTGAAAATGAGGTATCTACTAGTAATTTTATTTATGATTGTGATGATGAGAATGATGATGATATTGAATCTTTTGTTGAAAAATTGCATGATAGTTTGAAAGATTCTTATACCAAAAATAAAGAATTAAAAATGAAAATTAATTTCTTACTTCGTGAGAATGCAAAGCTCTTTCAAGAAAATAAGAGTTTGAAAAATGAAAATTATGATTTGAGAAAACTTGAGGTAGATTTGGATTTACAAAAGAAACTTGATGCAAAAGAAAAGTTTTGCAAAATGTTACAAGAGGAACAAACTACCTTGAGAAAAAGAATGAATGATTTGGATGAGTTTCTTCAAAATGAAAAACAAAAGTTTTATCAAATGAATGTTAGAAGATCTACTTATGGTGAGAACAAATTTACCATTCTTAGAAAAATGGGTATTAGATATTTAAAACCCATTGGTGTCAAGGACACTAGCAAAATGTGTAGCTTTTGTTGTCAATTTGGTCACATGAAAAATCATTGTTATGTCAAGAAAAACATGAGAAATGGTTTGAGAACAACTTGGATAGTTAGATATCATAACTAACACCTAAGGACCCAAAAATACAAAGGGTTCCAAAGGTTATCTTTCACTATTCCTTATGTAGGTGCTTTTGAAGAAGGCAAGCAAAGTCTCAAAATGGTTTATTGATAGTGGATGCTCGAGACATATGACCGGTGATCCATTTTGTTTTGTCAAACTCAAATCAAAAAGTAGTGGAAAAGTCACATTTGGAGATGACACAAAAGCCAAGACAATTGGGATTGGAAATGTTGGTAAAAATGGTGAAACGTTTATTCATAATGTTCTTCTAGTTGATAATTTGGGTTATAATCTATTGAGTGTTAGCCAATTATGTGATAGGAATCTTTACGTGCGTTTTAAGAAGTATGAATGTTTGATTTTTTATGCAAAATTCAATGTGGTTTTTAAAGGAAAAAGATACAATGATTTTTATGTTGTTTTTCTTGAGAAAATCATTTGAAACAAATTTCAATGTCTCAAAATTACAAATGATGATTCTTGGTTGTGGCATAGGAGAATTTGCCACTTTAATATGGATTTGTTAAATGAGGTATCTAAAAGGGAGCTTATTAGAGGCTTACCTAAGATCAAATTTGAAAAGGATCGTATTTGTGATGTATGTCAATTTGGAAAACAAACAAAAGTTTCTTTTAAACCAAAAATTATGTTTCTATCAAACCATTGGAGTTTTTACACATTGATTTATTTGGTCCTACTCAAGTTGCTAGTTTGGGTGGAAAACGATATTGCTTTGTAATAGTTGATGATTTCTCTAGATATACTTGGGTTCTATTCTTAGCTCATAAAGATGATGCTTTCAAAAATTTTGTGTCCTTATTTGTAAAAGTTCAAAATTTGCTCAATTTGAATATTGTGAAAATTAGAAGTGATAATGGAATCAAATTTAAATATTGTGATTTTCCCGAGTTTTGTAATCACAATGGTATCTCTCATGAATTTTCTATAACTAGAATTCCACAACAAAATGGAGTTGTTGAAAGGAAAAATAGAACTCTTCAAGAAGCTGCAAGAACAATGCTTTGTGAATGTGATATGCCAAAATATTTTTGGGCCGAGGCGATCAACACAGCTTGTTATGTGATGAATAGAATTCTTTTACGACCTATTTTGAATAAACATCATATGAACTTCTTTTTGGTAAAAAGCCCATTGTTGGCTATTTTAAAGTATTTGGTTGTAAATGTTTCATTTTGAATTTTAAAGAGCATCTTGGAAAGTTTGACAAGAAAACGGATGAAGGCATTTTCTTAAGATATTGTGAAAATAACGTGGTTATAGAGTCTATAATAGAAGGACTCTTGTTATTGAAAAGGCAATACATGTTACTTTTGATGAAACTAATGATGTTGTTTCCCAAGATGTTTGTGAAGATGATGATGTAGGTGTACATGAAGCACTCAAGGAACTTACTATTCAAGAAAAGCAAAATGAAGGGTTGAAGGAAGATATCAAAAATGATTCACCTCAAAATGAAGATGCACAAGAAAAGGAAGAGAAAAGTGAAGAAAATCCAAGAGATCTTCCAAAAGTTTGGAAATTCACTCAACACCATCCAAATGAGCTCATAATAGGTGATCCATCCGAGAGGATAAAAACTCATTCTTATAAGAATGCTTTAGTAGATAATTTCGCATTACTCTCTCATTTTGAGCCTAAAAATGTCATTGATGCACTCAAAGATGATAGTTGGATTATAACCATGCAAGAGGAACTAAACCAATTTGAAAGGAACAAAATATGGACGTTAGTGGAAAGACCATTAGATCATCCCGTGATAGGTACAAAATGGGTGTTTAGAAATAAGTTAAATGATAAAGGAGAAATTGTTAGAAACAAAACTAGACTAGTAGCAAAGGGTTATGCTCAAGAGGAAGGAATAGATTTTGATGAAACCTTTGTCCCCGTAGCTAGATTAGAGTCCATTCGGATATTTCTTGCATTTGCATGCTTTAAAGGTTTTAAACCTTTTCAAATGGATGTTAAAAGTGTGTTTTTAAATGGTTTCATTGATCAAGATGTGTATGTTGATCAACCTCCCGATTTTGAAAATGAAAAATATCCAAATTATATTTTCAAGCTTTCAAAAGTTTTGTATGGATTGAAACAAGCACCAAGAGCATGGTATGATCGTTTAAGTAGATTCTTGGTGGAAAATGGCTTTAAAAGAGGTGATGTTGACACCACACTTTTTTACCAAAAATAACTTGCATGACTTATTAATTGTGTAATTTTATGTGGATGACATTATTTTTGGTGCTACTAATGAACACTTGTGCAAAGATTTTTCCGATGTTATGCAAAAGGAATTTGAGATGAGCATGATGGGAGAAATGAACTTCTTCCTTGGACTTCAAGTACATCAATGTAAGGATGGAACTTTCATCAATCAAACCAAGTATACAAAGGAACTTCTTAAGAAATTTGGTATGGAAGACTCAAAATAAGTTGGTACTCCAATGTGCACATCCACCAAACTTGACAAGGATGAAGATGGAACCAAAGTTGATGAAAAGCATTATAGAGGTGTGATTGGAAGTTTACTCTATTTGACAGCTAGTAGACCTGATATCATGTTTGCTGTTTGCTTATGTGCTAGATTTCAATCATGTCCTAAAGAAAACGGATCTTTAGATATTTAAAAGGAACTATCAACTATGGCCTATGGTATCTTAGATGTTCTAATCTTGCCTTAGTTGGTTTCTCGGATGCTGATTTTGCCGGTTGTAAAATAGACAGAAAAAGTACAAATGGTTCTTGTCACTTTCTTGGTGAATGCTTAGTTTCTTGGTTTAGCAAAAAGCAAAATGTCATTTCATTATCTACTGTAGAAGCCGAGTATATAGCAGATGGTGCATGTTGTACTCAATTGATTTGGATGAAACATACATTATATAAATTTTATTTGAGATATGAATGTGTACCTATGTTTTGTGATAACACTAGTGCTATAAATCTGACTAAAAACTCCATCCAACATTCTAGGACAAAGCATATAGACATCAAATATCATTTCATTCGTGATCTCGTTCAAAGAGGAGAAATTTGTGTTAATTACGTTTGTTCCAAAGATCAAATAGCTGATATTTTTACAAAAACATTGTCCTTAGAACAATTTGTGTACTTGAGGAACAAATTGGGAATTTCAGAAAAATCTCTTTGAAAATACAGGGGATCGGACGTCCTACACATTTCGGATGTCCGACAGCATTTATGGTTTCATGTTCGGACGTCCTACACGAGGATCAGACGTCCAACAGAAACAGGAAGGTTTTGTTTTAGAAAACAGGGGGTCGGACGCAGGTGTCGGATGATCACTAACGTTCGGACGTCCGACACTCTCAAAATTTTTCTTAAAAAGGATTTCGGACAATCTTTTTATTTCATTCTTCTCTTTCCCAATCGAAAGCTGTTTCATCTTCATTTCCAAACAGACAAAAAATTTATCCCTTACAAGACTGAATCAGCTCGTATTTCTTCAAAAATTAGCTATCAAACCTCTTCTCCAACCCTTAATCTTCCACATTTTCTTTCTTCATCAAAATCGAGAAAATCCCCAATTTTTCTTTAAAACTCTAGGTTCGTAATCTCTCTTCTCTGAACTGGTTCGCGTTGCAAATAGGTCTTAGGAGAGTTGTTTGGTTTCAGAACATCATCACCGCATCATACATTTTTCTGCATTTACCCACAATGGTACGGACACGAGGAAGCTCTTCATCTACAAAAACATCCTCTGGGAGGTCTGCTACTGGACGAACTCAAACTTACAGGAGATGAACCAGAGCTACTACTGGATGCACTGAACGTCAGGAAACTGAGGAACCTGCAAGGGAGGTTCTACCAACCTTCATTGATGCTGATGCTGAGACCCGGTTCTCCATTGTTTGCAGGAAAGGGTTTATCACTCAACGTTCTGTTTCATTTTCTGATTTTCATGTCTGCAAGTTAGATTGGGTGCTTGAAAAATTTACCTTTCAAAAATAGACTCATCTTCTTTCCTTTCCTCATGTTATCTATCCTCCTATGGTTCATCAATTTTATGCTAACATTAGGCAAGAAAGAACTCCTTCTGTTGTTGTTTCTAGGGTGAATGGCATTGATATCACTTTTCATCCAAATGTTATAAATGAAAATTTTAATACTGCCATTGAACCTGATTGTCCTAGCAAAGTTGCAAACTTTTTCTCGTATGAAGAACAACCAACTTCATATAATTATTTCGATGGAACAAAACTTTTATCGTATTTCCAAACTCGTTTTGAAGTTCCAGTTGAAGCAGATTTAAATGAATTAACTCCATTGCAGCAAATTCTATGGGTTATGATTGGTAATTTGTTAATTCCAACCTCTGGCCATCGTACCACAGCAAACAAAATGGAATTGTATCTGTTTTACTGTTTTATGGAAGATATAAGAGTAGATTTTGGTTTTATCATGTGTCGGTTTATGAACAAAATCAAATCCGACAGTCGTCGCAAAATTCCTTATAGAAAATTTCTGACTTCTATTTTCAATCACTTCAACATTCATTTAACTGGTACTCCCACTTCTAAAAATCCAAATTGTTTTTTCACAAAAGCTTATTTTGAAAAGAAAAATATCCGTTTTGTAGGTGATGAATGGTCTTAGAACGAGACTCCAAAGAGACTACAAAAATATCCGTTTTGTAGGTGATGAATGGGTCTACAAAGTGACTACTTTGGAGTCTCGTTCTAAGACCATTCATGATCCTCTTTCTTCTCCTCAAACCCCAGTTACTCCTAGGTTCAAACGCCCCGCTCTTGCTTACTCCACTCCAATGACCTCCCAACCTTCTTCTTCCACTTCCTTGGATCCCATTCTCACTCTCCTTTTAAAAATCAAACAAAGGCACATTCTTTTTGAGGAAGGACTTAGAATGGTTATGAATCCGGAACAAAGAGAGGCATTTCAAAAGTTCAAGGAGGAGCTCCTTCCCTCTCAAGATCAAGAGCCCACTGAGCAAGAAATGGAAGAACCGAGGGGCACTCAAGTTGAACATGAAATGAATACAGCACAAGATCCGACTAATCCAAGTAATGAGAACACAGCACAAGATCAACAAATTGCTGAAGGATTGATGGAAATGCGGGGTACCTCTCAGGCAGCCACTACTCAAGACTCCGGGCCGTCTCAATTTCATACTCCATCTCAAGAAATGGATACTGATACAGAGGAGGAAAGTTCAGAGGGTTATCGTCTGGTTTGCAGGTATCGTGGCTCATCTCGTCCGCATTTTTAATTTTCTAGGCATCTCTTAGGCATTTCTAGGCTCATCTCATCTCTTAGACATGTTTAGATTGGCATCATTTTGCTCATATTGGACCTCTGGTTGTTTTTGCTTGGCCCTACTTTTGTTGGCCGTACCTGTCTAAAACTCTTATGGATACTTCCTTTATTCATGTTATCTTATCTTCTCTTATCTTATTGGTTAATGCTTCTTTTATTGTTTTCTGTTTTGAACTTGTGCCTTGGTTGCTGTTTTAACCTTCTTTTTGATCGATGACAAAAGGAGGAGAAAAATAAATGATTGAATGATGGCAATATGATTGTTGATGGTTGATGTATTGGTGTGTTGTAAAATGATTAAAAGTTGAAAAATGAAAATGGAATGGTTGAGTGATTGAAAGTTTTTGTGAATGGTTGTGAAAATGATGACCGTATTTGGTGATTGATTAAAAGTTTAAAAACTGGTGCTCGATGTAAGGGGGAGTCTGGTGCTTCATGAATATTTGAAAAATTGGGGTATACAAGTAAGGGGGAGTATTTTGTTTCAAAGTTATGTTTTCTTACCTCCTATTCTATTCAAATCATCAAGTGGTTTGTCATCATCAAAAAGGGGGAGATTGTTAGCTATTTTGATGATTAACAAACCACCATGATGATTTTTACTAATCTCCTTTTAAGTCTGAGTGTAGCGAAATAGGTTTGATCTCAAAATTCCAGTCAGAGATCTGTTGAACGATGCTGTCGGACTCAAGGCTGAGGTTCGGACGTCCGACAGGATGAAGTCAAAGAAGGATAGACCACTAGTTCTGTCGGACGATGCATTCAGACGTCCGACAGTTTACAACAAAGTTTCGGACAATGTTTTCGGATGGTCATCCAAGTTTCGGACGTCCGACAGGTTGAGAAGATGGATACATGAGCTTCTGGTTCTGTCGGACGGTGGAGTCCTTGGTTCGGACATCCAACAGTCTACAACACAGGAACTCAACAAACTGTCAGACGATGGATTCGGACGCAGATTTGAGTGTCGGACATCCGACACACCCAACGGCTATATTTTTCTGCATTTAATTCAGAACCGTTGGAGCAGTTTGAGTGGTTAAATTTGCACCCTATAAATACCATAAAGGCTGGAGATGTTAAAGACTTTTTGCAACCATTACTTACAAGTGTTTAAGAGCAATTCTAGAGAGAATTTGTCTCTTCCTTTTTTATTGTAGTGTAGTGTGTGTGCAAACAAGCATTGCTTTTCAATTGTGAAAGTAAGGCTCAAGTGTGTAGCATTGTGAGGGTTAGTAAGGCTGTTGTAAAACCTCTTGGCTTGATCAAGAAGAGATTGATGCAAGCAAGTGGTAATCCTTCCACGTACAACTTGGTGTAACTTCTTCAAATTGAAGTAGCAATTGAAATTGAGGTATTGGACTTCAAGTTGGGTGCAACTTGGTAGTCCATTTGGATTCATCTCTCTTACTTGATTTTGTGATTTTACTTGTGATTATTTACTTGGTGTGATCCTCATATCTTGTCTTGAAAAATTTGTATCACCAAGGAAACTTGATCATCTCTAATTGTGTGTGTTAATCACTCATCAAATTTTAATTTTCCATCAACCTAATTCACCCCCTTCTTAGGTTGCTTTTGGGACCTACAAAGACATTTTTCAATTAACCTGATGTAGTCGACTATTAAGGTTAAATTCCAACTAATGGCCTTTCTGGATATCAACTCCCACTATCGGAGTGGTGAATCCTCTCTTGATCACTCACTATCTTTCCATGCTTCACACTACCCCCAATTTCTATTCTTTGAGTTACTCTTGGTGAGCAACAAGTAATAGAATCAAAAGGCAGTGATTCACACTCAAGATACTATGGTGATCTCAAATCTAAGATCACTTACATAATTTTTCATAAGAGATTCAACCATTGGCACTTGATAGATATCCCAATGGGATATCTGTGTGGATCACTCCAATGAATTCGTACCTTACAATTCATCTACACATTAGCCTAGGTATCATTATACCTTGGTTGATGAGAACAACCACTACTTACATTAAGTAGAGACTAACTATGTACTAGTCTTTCCGTATTAATGATGTCCTGTCTCATTAATACTATGACTAGGGAACTTTAGGAATATTTATTATAAATGTGATTGATATCTCATAGTCAACAACTCTTGTGACTAGCATCACATCAATAAATATTCTAAGGACTTTATCAGTTATATCAAATATTCAATAGATAAAATGGAAATTCATAAAATACAAAACTTTATTAGGAATATATTTAAATAAAATGATTGTTTTAAGGCATACATTCCAACAGGTTTCTGATATTATCCCTTGATACAAAGTACATTCATAGTCTTGGAGATGACCGAACAGTAAACAACGCATCCAGCATATTACATCCTTTAGAGTCTCAACTGTACAATGTACCCACATAAATCTAGCCATACAACTACTTTGGGGAGTGATAGATGGTTTAATCTTCTCAGCTGAATTCAACAAGAAAAGCAATATGTTAATCAAATAACATGGCATCTTCCTTATACTTAGAGCGGGGATCTCCGATGAATAGTGTTTTGTTGCGGTTTCCGGGCATTTCTCGCTTATGATTCGTCTTCTACGTCTTTTTGCTGGCTATTGCTGACTCTGGCAGGGCTATTGCTGATTCTGCTTTGTGTGGTGGATATTTGTTGTGGCTACTTATTGTCTTCCGTTCTCTCTTTTTTGCCCTTTTGTTGTGCCTCTAGCGTGTTTAGGCCTTGGTCCAGATGTTCTTTCGGCCTTTTTGTACTGACTCATCACTCCGCTGCGTTGCGTCTTGGGTTAGCCTATTTGGGTTGGCATGCTTTTTCTGCCTGTCTTTGCTCTGTTGGGCCTCTTGGTTGGATTTGCCTGCTTTCTGACGGCCTGCTGGCCTGCCACCTTTTTGCGTGGATGTTTCTGTGCGTGGCACCCATTTGCTAATTCTTGGATTCGAAATGTTACTGCTGCTGCCAAGCCATTTGCTTGGTTCTTTTACTTTCTAGGCCTCTGCGTTTACAGCCTTTCCAGAGATTTAATGTTGATTTGAAGAGTTATCACGTGAGCTATCATGTATATTCCTCTAATGTAACTCCTAATGCCAAGACTTTTCCTTTGTTCTTTGACTTTTCATGTTTCTACGTTTATAACATTTTCAAAAAAATTAATGCTGATTTGAAGAGCTATCATGTATATTGCTGTATAGCTCTTTCAGATGTGTGCAACCCTACAACCTTTTAACATATATATATATATATATATATATATAGAACCATTTCCGATTTTATTCAACTTGGGTTACCATGCCTATTCTTTTTGTGATCCTCCTTTCCGTATAGATTTTGATATATATATATATATATATATACCCCTTTCAGATTTTATTCAACTTGTGGTGCCATGCCTATTCCTCTTGCAATCCTCCTTTCCGTATAGACTCATATATTTGTGCGTATTCATCTGTGCATGCTTATTATCTTTAGTAATGTAAATTGTTTTTTCCCTGATATTAATTATACATCATCAAAAATGTATACCTGCTTCTTACTATTAATAATTAATAAATGCTCGCGCTCTTTACTCTTTGTCTATTTAAAAATTATCTGCATTTTTTGGTAAAAACAAACATACACTTCTCCAAACTCAGTTACTACAAAATCAAAAAGACAGCCGAAATGCTATTTAGTTTTCAGCTTTTTACAAATTATCTAGATTCGTTGGAAAAAAAATGCCATACCATTTAGTGTGCATTTGTCTGCTCCGAGTTATTACAGAATCAAAAATAATTTTCTTTTATGTGCCATGCATGTATGTATGGATATCTACACACGCGCGCGCGCGCGCGCACACACACACACACACACACACACACATATATATATATATATATATATATATGCATGTTTATGTGTACATGTTTATTTGTCTTTATGTCTTTAACAATTAGAAGCGCTATTCGGGAAAAAAACGTATTCTTATGAATTAATTGAACGATCAAGAACTACAGCCTCTTGTTACTATTCATAATTCGCAATGATCTTTAGTCTTCAACCGTTTAAAATTTCTCTACATCCCTTAAAAAAAAAAAAATTATACCATTTACCATACATTTGTCCAATGCAACTTATTGTACAACCAAAGTAGTTTTTTTCATTATACCATTTAGCACATACTTCTCCAACATGAGTTACTATAGAATCAGAAACAATTTTTGTTTTATGTAATATGTATGCATAGATCAATCTTTATTTGTGCGCGTGCATATATATCTGTGCATGTTTGTGCCTACATGCTTATTATTTTTAATATAAATTGCGCTTTCTCCAATATTAGTAGTTTAATATATATAAACTAATTCGATTGTCGAAATGTATAACCATTTGTTAGTATTAATAATTGCCATTGTTCTTTGGTTTTCAAAGTTACTATATAGTCAAAAAAAAATTTTAATTGCCATTGTTTCAAAGTTACTATATAGTCATAAAATTTTTTTTCCCTCATCAGCTATATGATCACGACCTTTTAATATTCATGCCGACTTCAAAACAAATGTATACCATCCTTATATTCAACAATAACAATGTAGAAAGAACATACCCATGGTATTATCAAGGGATAATTTCAGAAACCTCCCCTGAGGTTTCTGACAGTTTCACCTGTGACTCTTAAACTTTTAAAAATCTCACTTGCCTCCCTTAATTTATATTTTTGGTATCATTTATAACCCATTTTAGAATATAATATTAAAAATTCATTTTGGGAAAGTAAATGCAATCTCATTCCAAAATTACCCTTTGTTGTCTTACTTTTTATTGTCTAAATATATTAATAACAAATAAATGAAAATTCATGTCGATTGAAAAAAATATAGTGCATCTTTATATAGCAGACGTTAATATTTGAATTATGCAAGTTAGAAAGATAATATGTTCTTTGTTGCAGAGTGTTTTGAGTTAACTTAAGAAGTTTTACAAATCATTTACATATTTTTTAATTTTCTACTTTTTGTTCAAATTGATGGTTTGAAAACTAAAAAGATATAACATGCCAAAAATTATATATAAATTTGTTTGTATTATTTTTAAATCAGTTCAAAAAGGTACCATCATGGTTATAAATTATTATAAGTTATTTCTACGAGTATTATAAATTATTCATAATTTTGAGTAATTTAACATTTTTTGTCCAAATCAATGACATAAAAACTACTAAAGAGTTTTTTTTAATATTGTTAACAAGTCCTAAATGTTTATTAAGAAACTACGTCCATCCATTTACAAAATTTAAAAAGATACGTTTGGTTTATTATAATAATTAAGAAATCATAAGAAAATGGCAAATTTGGAATAGAACTATATTCTCTTACCCAAAATAAGTTTTTTAACATTTTATTTTGAAATGGGTTTTACTTGCAAAATTCAAATATTAATGTTTGCTATATAAAAACGCATTATAGTTTTTCCAATTGACATGAACTTTCATTTATTTTATTATTAATATATTTAGACAATAAAAAATAAGACAACAAAGGGTAATTTTGGAACGAGATTGCATTTACTTTCCCAAAATGAATATTTTAATATTTTATTCTAAAATGGGTTATAAATGATACCAAAAATATAAATTAAGGGAGGCAAGTGAGATTTTTAAAAGTTTGAGAGTGCCAGGTGAAATTGTCAGAAGCTTTAGGGGGGGTTTCTAAAATTATCCCTATTATCAATACACAATATAAAATCCTTCCCGCAGTTACAAACCCCCATCCATCTACAATACACAACTAAAAGGGCCACCCCGAGTAGCACTCGGGGAACTGAAGCCTAGTATATATGATTTGCCAATGTTTACATGGAGTGTAAAAAGAAGATTTGTTTATATCAACACAGTATATATCTCAAAATCCTAAAATTTTCTAATATCAACCATATATTTTGGAAATACTTGTACTGGGAAAATATGTTCTAAAGAAAGTCGATAGCCGTATACACAAATGTAAAGAAGAAAGGTGGAAAAGGCCTATAACCTTTTTGAAATTTAAGAAAGAAAGGAGAAGGGTGTTTTTTTTATTCCACAGCAAGGGAAATTAAAAAAGGGAAACAATTATACAATCTATACAATTTATTCATATGTAATAATATTCTAGAAACAAGAGAAGTGAAGGAAATGACAACCAGAAAAAATATCAGTGATTTTCTCATCTTCAAGTTCAACTATTACAACAAGCAAGCCCAAATGCCTCATATTTATATTGAAACTATTACACCTGAGAAAAATATTTTGGAAATCAATTTTTATTGTGTTAATTGTATTAAACCGGAATCAGTTCATTGTAGTTAATATGCCACAATTTTAATTTATTACACTTCTTGGAATCAAAACTACCATTAATAAATGTTTGAAGCTTGATCTTAATGATCTTTTACAATCTATTCACAATCTTACTGTCCCATCATTGAGTGTTTGATCTTGGAATTTTGACAGAGAGCACTAAATTTTGATTTTGGTATTCTTAAAAGTACTGGGGCACAATTGATAATTCAGTTAAAGCAATGGGGATATACAAACAATATCTCATACAATTATACAATTTCAAAACTTTACAGGGGTAAGTGGGAGGACATGCCCCCACTACTAATAAAGCTAGTTTGCTCTCAAATTGTATATCGTGTTGTTATTTGAAAATCTGAATGTCCGATATTATTAGGAAAAGAGAAAGAACTAATTCAAAATTTGGTAGTCAACCTAAAACTCGTAATGAATTATTAAATTTTGTTTATGCCTTGAACCAAATAGTGTTGATGCTGTGCGATTGCTTCCTTCAACTTTGAGAAAATTGTTTTTTAAGCTTGAAAGTGTCTCTATTTGCACCCATAAAATTTTCAAAAGTCTCTTTATTATTTGTATTGCCTCCCTTAAAATTTTTTTAATTTCTCTTTCTTACCTAAATTGTCAACTAAAATTTTTGAAATTTTCTTTTTCACGTTGACTCTTAACAATTAAAAATTCATATTTCTTAACTTCCTTAAAATGTTGGGTTTTTAAGGTTAAATATTGATGTTAGTCCAAGAATAATCTCTTTTTGATATTTGTAAACTGTTTACTACTACATTAGACCACAGTTTAATTTTGAAGGTATATTGAACACAAGGAAAAACAAAGTTTTGTTTAATATAGATGTCCTATGATTGTAAATCTATTATTATTAAATTTCGTGTGGAAATTGAAGAAGCTAAATAAGAAAGAGTAATTGAGAAGTTATTTAACAATTAATGAAATACCATCTTAGGATGTTTATACCGTTAGAGAACTATTATTGCGTTTTCCATGAAAATTTGTTGCTTCTTAAATTTGTCTGCATAATTGAATAATTGCAAATTTTGTAATTATGACTGAACAATTTAAAATGCTATTTCAATTTAATTACCGGTGGTTGAACTATAGATAGATCATTTAGCAAAACCAAAAATCAAGAGAAAGTATGATTTTCATCTTCATGATCGGTCATCAGAGTACATCATGAATTTTTACTAACAATGGTAAAAGCAAACACAAGTACTCTGGCTTCCTTGTTCTTTACATTCAAATTTTTGGAGGCTACCTTGTGGGACTTTAGATAAACAAGGATTTAAGCAACTTGTCGGAGTCGTGGTTGAGCATTCTCCAGGAAGTGTAGTTTGGCAAATGTTGTCAGCATGGACAAGGGGAATGATTCTCTCAACTGCAATATTCAACATAAAACAAAATGTTAGGTGAAAAGAAAATTGGTTATTATCTCTTTTTAAAAGAGAGAAAAAAGAAATTATCGTACCATAAAGTCAAGATATTAGGTACAACTTGTTTTTAGTTCAAGCCTCTAGTAGAGAAAAAGAAAGGTTTAAAAAATATGGAAGTTAGAATTAAAAGCTACACATGTTAGAAAATAAATAAATAAATAAAAGGAAAGAAAGTTTGGGGGAAAAAAAATCAAATTTGATATCAAATAATGTTTCACAAACAAAATCTTATCCAAGAACTTCTACTATAACAATTATCATTTTGTTTCTTTCCATGATTGGTTAGAAGATTCACATTTTACTCAAGTGAGGACGTGGAATGATGGAAAAGATAATCTATAGCCTCTATTGTACCTGGAGCATAACAAACAAAGCTGATCAAGAGCGTAAATAATATCAATGACTTTGCCATCTTCAACACAAATTATATGTAAACTATTGCTGGAAGAAGAGTGATTTCAGCTGTTTTACAACCATAAGTGATTTGATGGTGGGTCTATTTATAGTGAAACTCTTCGTAAGTACAAGATTTTGAAAGTTAATCAGTATCTTCTGTCTATGGTAGTTGTAATAATTTGGCATCAACTTCTATGGAAATCAAATTTCAGGTATTATTTCAAAAAGCAAAGTTCATCTCCTCCTTTATCATAGTATTCATTTTGCATTACTATTATGGTAGTTGTAATAATTTGGCATCAACTTCTATGGAAATCAAATTTCAGGTCTTATTTCAAAAAGCAAAGTTCATCTCCTCCTTTATCATAGTATTCGTTTTGCATTACTATTATGGTAGTTGTAATAATTTTGCATCAACTTCTATGGAAATCAAATTTCAGGTCTTATTTCGAAAAGTAAAGTTCATCTCCGCCTCTATCATAGTATTCATTTTGCATTACTATTATGGAAATTAATTGAGGTACTTATCACTTTATAAATTTTTAAACTGTTTCCTTAGAGGGTGTGGAATGGAACTAGCGAATAGATTGAATTTTCACTTAATCTTGAATTTACATTGAATTCACACTTGATCTGGTATTACTCTAAAGATTGTAGAATTAAAAATGCAAATATTCATATTTATTGGCCCCTCTTATCTTTACACACTTGGACATCATTTTTGAAAAAACTTACCCTTGAGCCCCTAAAACATTGTTAGATAAACTGTTTTTCAATTTAACTTAAAATCAAGGTGATATGAAATTTTATTTTTTGAGTATTTATGAATTAATTAATTTCTTAAAAATTCTTACACTTTTTCTTTTGTGATATGATTGATACAACAACAGGGCAGTTGAAAACATGACAATTTTTTCACGTGGTTGGGAAGTACGGAAGCGTGGCATCCCATGTGTTGGCCCTTTTTGGATCCAGAAATTTTTCGTGTCTTAATTCATGGTAGATCCTGTTATGTAAAACATTTGATAAATACCTTTTAACCTGAACCTACCCAAATTCTTCTACTTGGATCCGATAGGCATAGCCCACCCCATTATGGCCTCAAAAATGTTGAGGCTTGGGAGTCCAGTCGAATCCCAAGTTGATGAACTAACGGTGTCCTCTGGTTTCAACCCTTTTAAGATTTTGGCTATATTTCATATTTGGAATGAATTGAACGAATGATTTGTTTAGCAACGGTTGAAGGATAAATTTGAATTTTTTCATATTTTTTGGATGGTTTATTTGAAATTAAATTCTAGTTTAACATGTGTAAATTTGAAATTTTCTATTCTTTTGGTTGTTTTATTTGAGGTTAAATTCTAGTTTAACATTATTTCGTTAATTTTATTGTTATTGTTACTTTGATATCCTGTTATTATCCCAATTGATATTTCTCCTTACTTCCTAGGGACTCTAATTAATATATATATATATCAATAACGGTTCACAAACAAAAATGTTGTCTCAAATAAAGATGACACTAACATCTTGCAAATGCCACTGCTCCTATATTGTTCGAAGACAATCTGTAACCTTTAGCAGGAGCAAAGCAAACAAAGATAATCTCAAATGTGAAAAATATCAATGAATTACTGTGGTTCAGTAGATCTACGTGTGTCTTCTAACACATAGATCTGATTAAAAATTAGTTCAAGTCCAAAAAACTATATCTATATAAATTATAGAAAGGGTTTTTAGCATGGTCAAGTCATAAAGCTTCCAACTCCCCATTCTTTTTTTTTTAATAGAATTTTGAACTTTTTTAATTATTAAATATCCTTTCATGCTTTTTGAATTTAAAAAAGAAAGAAATGTCGGAATTTGTTTTAAAATTTATTCATGGGAGGGTAAATAAAGAGGTAACATCACTAGTATTACCAAAAGTAAAATGGTAAATAATAATAGTTTACCTTTTAACTCAATAATCCTAACAAAAGATGTAAGTTTTATAAAAATTTAAAAAAAATAATATTCATTTGTCATGGATTTAAAAAAATCAAGAATGGTATCAAATTAAAAATAAAGTCCTACTAGCCCTTCAACATGGGAATTTTTATTTTATCTTCTAACAAAAATAATAATAAAAACAATACAAGTCCTACAAACAATAAAATATTGTTTTAGGGAAAGATACAGAATATTTCATCCTAAATCTATATCTACTTTATATATATTTGATCTAAATTTGACCTAATTAAATTTGAATAAGAGGGAAAAACTGAACTACTAATAATTACATTAGGTATTATTTATTATTTTGTATATTGTTATTGTTTTCTTCATGTGTAAATAATTAATATTTCTATGTCATCTTTATTTTCCTTTTTTTTTTGTGATTGTTGGAGTTATTATAAGATAATATTAATTTTTTCATTTGCATGTACAAATGCCAATCATTGTAATCAATTTTGGTTTTATATGGTTTTCATGTTATTGGAGATAAACTCAAATATATTCTAAAAATATTAGACAAAATTGCCATTTTTTTTGCTTCAAATTTTACCTTTTCAATTTGGAGGATAGATATGGATTGAACTATACATTTTTTCCTTTCAAAAATTGATAGCATTCAATCCAAATTTGCACTAAAATTAATTAGACATGATATCTTTTGGCCATTGATAAATAGGTTTATGATTCCTATACCATATAAAACATTATGAATTAAATTATTTTGTCCAAACTGTAATCAGATATTGACAGATAATAGGTAAACTAACTTTGACTTCAACTTATTTAAGATTTTAGAATTGAAAAAATTCATTTTCTACTCACACAATGATTTTTTGGAACATGTCAAGCATACTGTTCTTTAAAATTTTTTAGCCTTTGTCCTATACTACAACATGCTTTATCTTATGCTATACAGTATAAAATATACTTTGCCCTATACTAGAATGTATAAAATATTTTTTTGATTTGAAATTATGCATCGGTTAGATTGCTATTAAACTTAAATATAACAATAATAAATGAAGAAATTACAAATCTAAAAAATCAGATCTAGAAAATAAAAATATTAGATTTCATTAAAAAAAATAACAGATAAACTAAAGAAATTCTCACAATGAAAATCTAGAAAAGAATATAACTCTTACCAAAATAGTCTAGGAGAGAGGAAACTCTCATTATGAGATATAAGAAGACAAGAGTTTCTCATCCTTGTTTTTGCAAATGATAGATCCACAGCACCATTTCATTTTCACAACAAATTGTTACCAAAATGACAATTATCTCCTCCAATAGTTAAAGATGGAATGCACATTGAAAAGGATGAATTTGTCTTTTCAATTAAAATTGGCTGTGGTATTAAAATTTGAGTTGTGATATTATCACCACCTGGGAGTAAGTGAGTGAAGAATCTGCAGTTGAAAAAAACCTAGACGAGAATTTATTAAGATAAAGAAAGAAAAAACTAGAGAAAGGACCCCTTCGGCAAAAGATCATATTTGTCTGGTCTCTTTCCCATGAGAAATTTGAAGAGATTTTGACAAAAGGAGTTTTTAGAAAGGAGCAGAAAATGAGTTTTAGAGAGAGCACGAGACTTCCAACTTAAACCTCTTGTCCAAAATACTTAAGCAAAGCTAACGTTGATGGGTTTGAAACCTGTCCTCGTAGCAATTTCCAATGTTAGGGGTCACAATGCACTATTTGGAGTGTAATCTCAACTCTACAATTTGGTGTGCTATATCTTTTTTTTTTTTAATGAGAACTACAGAGCAAAGTTTTTAGACATCAGACTCACATAAAAGGAAAAAGAATGTATGTAATCAGACACCTAATAAAGTGGGATTTGGCACATAAATTTTTTTCAGAACATCATTTTTCTAGTTATCATAATTCATAGTAAAAGCTATGTGTGTAAAAGGAAATAAAAAGATTTCCAAAAAAAAATTAAAAGAATGGAGTCCTGAAAATTCGGAAATCTTTTTCTTTTTTTTTTCAACTGGAAGAATTTCTTATTCAATGTTTTTATTGGAAGATTTATTTTGTCTCTATCTTCTCTTTGTTTTCCTTTTGATTAGGCAATATTGTTTCCTTGCATGGAGTATTGTTAGTATAATGAATCATGTTGGCCTTCCTGAACTGTGGTTAATATCTCAAATCATGTTGGTTTGGCCCTTTTTGAACTATGGTTAATATTTCCTAAGGAAAATAGAGAAAGCAAATATTAAAGAGCACCATCTCTGGAGGAATGTACATATATATGCCTTTAATTCAAAGTAATTTATTTAGGATTCATATTCATTCAACTCAATTTGTACCTTCTTTCTCATGGTATACTTTTCACAAGGATGCAAATACAAAACTTGTATACTTTTACTGAAATTGATTTTTTTGGTAATGTTTGCATTTTTACTACCTTCCATTGTCAATTATATGTCCCAGTAATAATTAGATCTTAAAAAAATGAAATAGATCTTCATTCAAAATAATTAGGTCTCAAAGTCAAGTTTTGATTTAAGTACTTGTGGTTGAACTATGGATGGAATGTTCAACAAAACTAAAAACCAAGAGAAAGCGTGAATTTTTGCTTAATAATAAGTCATCCGAGTACATCAAGAACTGTTTACTAACAATTGTAATAGCAAAGACAAAGATTTCTCCTCACTTGTTCTCGATATTCATATTTCTCAAACTGAGTTTTGAATTTATTGAAACATAGAACTAAGCAGACTTCATCCCTTCTAGTTGTGCAATCTGCAGCAATATCCCCCTCACAAACTTTGTCAGCATGAATAAGATGGACGAATCTCTCAATTGCATTCACCATAAAAACCAATCTTAGTCAAAAAAGTATCTATAATCTCTTCCAAAAAGAAGTAGGGAAAATTTGTCATATTACAAATTTCAATTAATTATACATACATATGTATTCAATCAGATAGTAGGTACTACTCATTTTTAATAAGTTTCTTGTCGAGAAAAAGAAGAGACATATATATTATATATCTATGTGTGTGTTTAAATGTTTTTGGTGTAAATCTCCCATGATCGTATTGAGCTCCAAATAGTGTAAAGTCTAATTGGAGCCCTTTTGGAGGTGGCTCTAGTTGAGAAAAAGGGAGGTTTATATATATTTAATCCATATGTAAAAGCAACATTTGTAGAAAATAATGAAAAAGGGAAAGAAAGCTTGGATCATATTTAACTCTGATCTAAAAAGAAAAATAATGTGGGATATCAATAATGGTTCACAAACAAAAAGCTTATCTCAAATAAAGATGACACTGACATCTTGCAAGAATTTATAATCTTTACCATACCTAGAGCAAAGCAAACAAAACTAACTATGAGCATGAAAAAAATCAATGACTTTGCCATCTTCAGACTGAATTGATACATAAGCTATAGCCTGCAAGAAATTAATTTCAATTGATTTATAATCTCGAGGTGTCCTAAAGGTCTCCCTTTTTATATAGAAATTAAGTGAAATATTTTGAAAATAAATGTTGTGTCTTTTTTATGTAGTAACAAATTGTAACTATTACTTATATAGAAATCAAATATTCCAATTCTTACTTCAAAGTGAAGTATATTACCTCCTTATTATAGTACTCATTTTCCATATGCTACTATGGAAACTCAATAATAGCAATTAGTTGTAATTGAGATGCTTATTCCTTTAATCAAGTTGGGATTTGGCCCGTATTTGTTGTTCACTGGTTTTTACCATATTCATCGTAAAAATTATATGCAAAAGCAATTTTAAGATTTCCATAAGCATTTGAAACAATAGAGTTCTAAAAATTTTCTAGACTGTTTTTCTTTTTTTAACTCCAAGAATTTCTTATCTAATATTTTGATCATAAGATATTTTTGTCCCCATCTTCTCTTTGCTCTCCTTCTGCTCTTTACCAACAATATATCGTCTATGGCTAAACTGCATTAGGCAACATCGTTTCTTTCCATGGAGTAATGTTGGTAAAATGAATCAAGTTGGCCCTTCTAAAGTATGGTTAATATTTCGAGTAATGTTGGCCTGGCCTTTTCTAAACTGTGGTTGATAGTTAATAGTATTTCTCAAGGAAAACAGAGAAAGCAAATACTAAAGAGCAACAGCTATGGAAGAACCACACATCTATATGCCTTTAACCATATTCCTTGAATCGCAAATTTTCAAGTAAAAATGATTTGTTTAGTACTCATATTCATTCGATTCAATTTGTACCTTCTTTGTCATGATATGCTTTTCATGAGGATGCAAATATAAATATTGTACAGTTTTATTGAAATTGATTTTGGTAATATTTGCATTTTTTCTGCTTTCCATCTTCAATTTATGTCCTATGTTTACAAATCCATCATGGCTTCCATTATTAATCATGATTTAAAATGATGAAATAGATGATCCATGTACACAATTATTATAAATATTGAATCAGTCAGATCGATATAACTTAGCTTGCTAGTTTATTTGTAGATTTAGGTAAGTACAGATCGATGTTGTAAAAATGGTATTTTGATTTGATTACTTGTGATAGAACTATGGATGGAATATTCAGCAAAACTGAAAATCAAGCAAATGTGGTGTTTGGCTTGATGATAAGTTATTAGAGTACATCAAGAACCTTTTACTAACAATGGTAATAGCAAACACAAACATTTTCCCTGGCCTGTTCTCGACACTCATATTTCTCGAGCCTAGCTTTGAATTTATTGAAACATAGCACTAAGCAGACTTGATCCCTTCCAGTTGTGCAATCTGCAGTAATATCATTCTGGCAAATTTTATCAGCATGGATGAGAGGGATGAATCTCTCAACTGCATTCACCATAAAAACTAGTCTTAGCTGCAATTTGTCATGCCACAATGTTCAATTAATATATACAATCAAATAGGTACTAGTTTTTTATTACGAGTTTTTAGTTGAGGAAAAGAGAAAGATTTATATATATTGAATCAATATGTAAAAACAAATTTGGATTTATATATTTCTTCATTTATATTAACTCTAATTTTAAAAAAATACATGATATCAATAATGGTTCACAAACAAAAAAGCTTATCTGAAATAAAAATGACACTAGCATCTTACAAGAATAGATAATCTTTACTATACCTGGAGCAAAGCAAACAAAACTAGCCATGAGCATGAAAAGTATCAATGACTTTGCCATCTTTAGAAACAATTGATATAGAACCTATAGCCTGTATGAAAGTAATTTCAATTGATTTATAACCTAGAGGTGTCTTGAAGGTCTTCCTTTTTATAGTGAAATTAAGTGAGAGATTTTGGAATTAAATGTTATGTGCTTTTTATGGTAGGAATAAATTGTAGTAATTATTACTTCTGTGGCAAGCGAATATACCAGCTCTTAATTCAAAAAGTAGAGTATATATCCACCTTAGTGTAGTACTCATTTTCTATATGCTACCATGGAAACTCAATAATAGCAATTAGTTGTGCTTGAGATGCTTATTCCTTTAAGCAAAACTTTTAAAGTTTTTTAATCCCTCTAAAGGACACCCGCGAATATACATATGTTACACAAAATCTACATTCCCATTTACTGTCACTTTTTGAAGATGTAGAATTAAATTTCATTTTTCCAAAAATTGAATTAACACTTAACATCCCTCTTAACAATTAACAAACCCATGTAATGTAGGTTGACCAAAAAAAATTAAACCATTTAGTTCTATTAAATTGGTTCTATCATGCACAAAATTTGCCTAATATATACTAAACATCAATCAAATCACTCAATTATGCACCGATTATATTTCGATATTTAGTTTCCTGTATGATAGGTTTCTGAATAGGATAGTTTTAGACGACGCCAAGTGAAATTAGTCACGCGCTACTAGGTGAACAAAATTAATGTTTGTGTTTTTTTGGGAAGGGGGTTTCTTTTGGTAATAATTAATTACATTCATTATTTTTAGTAAGTTTCAGTCAATGCATTAATTTCCTACATTATATAGGTTTGTATTAATGATGAATTTCTTTACTTTTTTACAAATGAAACTACGATTTTCCCTTTTTAATTATCTTTGATATCACTCAACATTTTTTTTGTGTAAAGTGCATAGTAGACCATCAAATTATTCTAAATTCTCATTTGGACCATTAATTTTTTTTCATCTCAATTAATCCATTAAACTATTCCAAATGATTCAATTAATACATTCTGTTAATGCTTTTCTTAATTTTTGGATTACTAATGCTTGTCTTGTAAATTTGTTAATCTATTTGTGTCTTACGATTCATGAAGACTGTTTTCATGCATATCTTGTGAATTTTTTATTTGGTTTAGGTGTGAAGACGAAAGAAGAGAACCAATTGTAAATTCTCCTACTTGGCTACTTTGTTAGTTTCTAGTCATTTTTGGTTAAAAAAAAAAAAGATGAAAGAAAAATGCATGGTGAAAATGTAAGCATGGTACAAGATTAGCTATGACTATAGTTTCAAACTTCACCAATAGCATGGTGAAAAAGAAGATGAAAGAGAAATGTAAAAAGATAAGGAAAAGAATAAAAAAAGGGAAATGAGATTTACTTGGACTGCAAAATATCATGTTTTCCCTACAAAATACAATTAATTCTTAGTGAGTCAGATTCTGTCCAAGTTAATAATATAATCTAATGGAATAGGTTGATTGAATTACTTGTAACAGTTTGATGGGTTAATTGAGACGAAAAAGGGATTGATTAAATCAATTGGAATAGTTTGGTGGATTAATTGAGACGGAAAAAAGTTTAATGATTTCGATGAGAATTGGAAATAGTTTGATGGGTTACTGCACACTTTACTCTTTTTTTAACCTCCTACCTCTTCGCACAACTCTTCTCATCCCAATTGGTCATGTTTCGAACAAGAACTCTAACAGTTCTCTCCTAGATTTTCAATATCACTCAAATCTTTTTTGTACATGGATTAGGAATTCTAATATCTCCATATATAAGGGACATGAGAAAGTTTCTTGAAACTCAAGTTGAATCAGGGAATAGATCAAGAGAAATCTGCAATCATGACTCGTGGTGGGGAAATGTAGGGTTTTGGAAAATTTTCATAGAGGCGGCACTAGGTCTAGGTTTTTGTGTAGAGACAATTCAGTATGGCTTGCTACAACTTCAGTAGCTTCTAGAGGAGGAGGAAACGAAGCATGATTTGTAGCTCCAGCAACTTCCACACACTCAAAATCCGAGTCACCTAGTTTTATAGATAGCTTCTGGGATTTGAAGCCGAAGGGAAGATGGAAGAATGCATACGAGGCTATTGAAAGATGTTGGAAGAGGTCATGACTAAGGGGCTGTGTAATTACTTGTTGTCGAAGCTAAAAAATGTCCTGGGTTTGTTCGGGGGTCAAAAGCTCATATTGATTAGAATTTAGCTTCAATTAGATTTTAGGTTCTTTTTAGTACTATGGTACTATTAGGATAAGTGAAATAAATAATTAGACTAGTAAATTCGGTAAATTCTAGAATGAGTATAATGCTTTTTAAATGCTATAGTACTAGCTAGAGGCAAGAATCAGTTGGAGTTAGTTACAATTTAACTCAAGGATGTATAAAAGTGGGGTCCACAGTGTAATTGGACATCAGAATTTCTTAGTCAATAAAGCTCATTTTCTCCCTCATTTCTATCTCTCCCTCTTTTTCCCTCTCTCTAAAAACTTTTCTCTTTCTATTTTTCTTCTTTAGTTTCTACTTCCTCAGTTCCAATTCCGTTCTTTTCTATTTCAATCACTTCAATTCTTGACAAATTGGTATCCAGAGCCTGTGATCCTTGGCATCACTTTAATTCTTGACAAATTGGTATCTAGAGCTTGTGATCCTTGGCAGATCTTGAAGTAGTGGCGGAAAGCACCAGGTTTAGAACTTTGGAAGAACAAGTGAGAAAACAGGAAAGCAAAATTCAAGAAATCATGAAAAACATGTATTCCTAGCATTCTTCACAACAACAGTTTAAGAAAGAAATGAGAACCGAGCTGGAAGAGAGTAATAGAAGATTGGAGATCCTGATGGCCAATATGGAATAGAAATTTGGCTCACTCATGGACCAAAAGTTTAACTCTGTTGCACTCAAGATATTAGCTAGAAAAGAAGGGGCAACCGAGGAGGATGTAAGGAGAGGAAAGGATAAATCAACCCCTATACTACCTACTCCCCCTTTCCACTAGAGATTACATACAGAAATAGAGCCTCTGAAGAATTTCAAGAAGGAATGTTGAGGAGTTTAACAAATTGCAGCAAGAAGGAAATGTGGAAGATTATCAAGAGGGATTTGAGGAATTAAAACCCTTGATGATGATCAAGAACAGGAATCTGGATGAGAATTATTTCATCTCAAGTTTTATTAGTGGCTTAAAGGAAGAAATCAAGCCAACGGTGAGGATGCTTAAGTGTACCACCCTGGCTGAAGCTTTTGAAGTCTCCCAATGGCAAGAATATTCACTTAAAATGCAGATTAAACACTCTAAGGAAGGCTAGAAAAATATTATGAAGAGTAAGTTTGGAATAACCAAGAGCAATGGCCCATCTAAAATTGGAAGTAACTTGTATAAGATCCCTTCAACTAGCAGTTTCAAGAATTAGCTAGCAAGTTGAAATCCAAGATCCTAACAAAATCTCTACCCAAGAAATTCAATATCAAAGAAATCATAGATTATGTTACAGGTGCGGGGAAATACATGGAGTAGGTCATTAATGTAAATTAGGGCATTTCAATTCCTTGATTTGTGAAGATGATGAAGACTCTGCATTCAAGGATGTATTGGGGGAACAAGATGATCATACAGGAAATCCAAGCCAAGTCATAGACGTGTTTTTGTACACATTACTTGAAGCACTTAAGAGGAAGACTATTACTCTGACAGGAAAATTGAATGGAGAAGAGGTAATGATACTTGTTGACACAGGTAGCTCTGATAGCTACATCAGTAGTGAACTGGTAATTGCAATTGATATCAACTACCAGATGGTTGGTAATCCTTTTTCTGTGATCATGGGAAATGGTGCTTATTTACCAATAATGCTATTTGTCCCAATGTGGTGTGGAGAATAAATCAACACAAGTTCAGATTTAGTTTTAAAGTGATGAACCTTGGAGGATGGGATATCATACTGGGAATAGATTTGATGGTCAATTTTAGACCCATCACTTTTGATTTTCACCAATTGAGAATCTCACTGTATAATGAAGGAGAGGTTATTCATTTGCAAGGTCAAGTAGAAAATTGTGATTTGGATTTAATAAGAGGCAAGAATTTAAGATACTTTATTGAGTATAAGAGGCACATATGTTTGGCTATGGATCATAAAGATGAAGATAAGAGAATGGAGGACCTTGTACCTGCTGAAGTAGAGAGCCTTCTGAATGAATATGCAAATGTGTTTAAAACACCAGATTCTTTACCTCCCAACAGAAGTACTGATCATGAGATACCCCTCAAACTAGGTGCTTAAGCTTTTAATCTAAAGCCTTACTGTTATCCTTACTCTCAGAAAAGGGAAATTGAGAAGCAAGTTTCTAACATGCTGCAGCAAGGAATAATCAAATAGAGCACTGGTCCTTTTGCCTCACCTGTATATTGGTTAAAAAAGAAAGAGAGAACTTGGAGATTCTGAGTCCACTATAGAAAATTGAATGAGATTATGTAACATCCCGTATTTTTACCAATGGTATTTCAAGTATTACAAGTTTTGGTTTACTCAAAAACCCTAATTTTGGATTATATTTTACGACCTTGATTGGTTAAGGTAGTGAGAGTTGCGCGAAGGTGATTAAAATCCTTGGGTGATTAGTAGTTTAAGTAGGTAAGATTATGCATTAGTAGACTTAATTACTGGGAAATGAAATCACTTGGGGCCAAGGTGAAAGATCATTGAAGTTGCTAGGTTGAAAGTTGTGGCTTGACATAGTTGACTAAGTGACAATTGGCAAGACTTGAACAAAACTTACCAATTTAGGCTAAGTGAAATAACCCTTCAAGGGTGTCGGTTGGGCAGCCACAATAGGGGAGAAGAAACCGTGAGCCAAAGGGGAGAAAAGAAAGGAAAGAAAAGAGAGAAAAAAAAGAGAGAAATAACACTAAAAACCCTAGTCTTGAATTAAGCCAAATTAGGGAGGAATCAATTGGAGAGATCATCTAGTGAGTTCATCTTCAACTTTCAAGCTTGGAGGAAGTAGGATCAAGCAATCTTGAAGGACTTCTCTCTAGCTTTGTTTCAAGGTTAACTTTCTTTAAAAACCCTAGCTTGATGATGTTAAATTGAAGGTTATGGAGTGTTTAGTTGGTGTTTGAGAGTTTTAGAAGCCTAAACCAAGGCTTGCTTGGAAGAATTTCTAGTAGTAGCATCATTGGAAGTGGTTTGGAATTATGTCTATGAAGTGTTTGATGAAATTTCTAAGAGTCTTAGGATGAGATTTGTGTTAAGTTCGTTCGATAAACATGCATAATCTCCACTTTAGAATATGATTATGACAAGTTTTAGTAAGTTGTGTGCATGTGTAATTTGGAAGTTGGAATTGGAAGAGAACTAGACTACTTTTGCACTCTTGCTGGCCGAATGTTCTAGCTAGGAAAACTAGCTTTGTTCCCTCATATTGAATGTTGTTTTTGGTGCATTTGTGCTTGGAATACTTGGAAGTATGTTGAGATTTATGGGGTTGCAGCATTTGAATGGTTTTGTGATCGTTTAGCTAGTGCTTTAGCAAAAACTAAACCAGATTTTCTGCTCAAAGTTAAGCCTGATCAGGTTTGAATTTCAGTCACTTTGAACTACATATTTCTCTGTGATAACGGCCAAACCAGCTCTTGGTCAAAACATAAGAGTTGTAGAGAATTGAGCTAAGTTTCTACCTGTAAAATTTCAGATCAATCGGAGCACGGTATTCTGAGAAATGTCCAAAACACCCTTGACTGCTCTGCTCCGCTGTTTTACCCGACAGTCACCAGTTTCAGCCAACTTGTCGGATTTTCTGGTATTAATTGGCAACGAACTAGAGTCTGATTTTTTAACTATTGAAAGCCCTATGAATATAGTTTTAAACTCCACTAACAGCACTCGATTTTGATATTTCTACATTGAGTTATGGATTTTCTCCCGAAACTGCTCCTGCTTTCCTGACGTAACCTGACAGTTTTCTTAAGTCTCTGTAATTGCCATTTTTGACTACAAAAATGCATGAAGTGAATTTCGATGGCTTCATAAAAATTGTAGAGCTATGTCTTAGTTTCGAAACGGTGTAGCATTCAACTCAATCCGATAAGCGTAGCTCTGGTTTTGATCAAAATACCGAGAGGCGTCAAAGCTGCCAAAGTTGATGTTTCTCTTTTATACTCATTCCTTCATTTTGGTTTGGTTCAAATACTTTTCTTGGTTCAAGATAACATTTTTACTCCACATGACACCTGAACCATGCCCTAGTATGCTTGTGGTCATTTCCCTTAATTTGAGCTAAGGTCTTGTGGATTTGGAACTATGGTTTAGAGGTTAAAGTTGGACATGTTAATTGAGGTTTTTAAGTTAAAGTTTCTCGTTTCTTATGGATTGGAATTTGTGAAAGTCTTGTTATTTTACTTGACCCAAGACTTGGATGTGCCATGAAGATTACATGGTGATTGCTGATTTATGTGGACGAGTGTGAAACTTGGTGAGTGTTCCAACTTGTTTTAACTAAATGTTTATCGTTGGTTTAAGGAAATAAATTGTGAAATGTTTTAACTCCTATACTATTTTGGATTTATTTTTTCTTTACAAAAAAAATGTTTATCATTAAAACGACTTCTAAAGGCATTGAACTGTTTTATCATTGATATCCTATATTGTGGTTTATTGTGGATTATGCGAGAAACAATTTAATCTCTTAAATTGCTAATATTGAGGTGATGGTTCTAATTTGTTTCGTCTTGTTTTGAATCTGTTTAACTTATTTTCAAACTGGTTCCAATTAATGTTCAAATGAAATATTTGACTATTACTCTTTATAAATAATATGATTTTCTACTAAATTAAAAGTGTTTTAAGCTATTTACAAATGCTATGATTTACTACTGTTTTGAAATTAAATGATTTATTAAATGAGTATCAAATGATCTACTATAATTTATATATGAATTCTAAATTTCAAAGATGCTTTACCATTTACACGCAAAATGACTTGTGAGGGTTCTTTGAACTTTTCCTTACATATTTTAATCTTATTTTCCAACTTATTTTCACATGTACTATTTTGCTACTACTCTTTATAAATGTAAATGTTTTCAATTAATTGTGAGTATTTTAAACCGTATTTCAAAATACTTATAAACCGATTCACTTGTTTATAAACTTATTTGTGATGTGCTTGTTTTACATATTGATTTATTAATATGCACAAGTGAAATAATTACTGTGAAATTAACTTCCATTTAACTTGCTATTACATGTGAGTATTCCTTGTATGTTATGTGTATTACATGCTTATGTGATTAATACTTGATGTTACTTGATTTCATAAGTGTTAAGTACTTGTTTTAGGAAAGTGTGTACTTTATACTTTTCGACCTAGCTGTCTATAAGCATTCAACTGTTTACTTTTCTCTTGTTTGTATATTACTTGCGTGCTGTAGGCCATGTGTACTTTACCACATTGGTGAACAAGGCCTTTCCCTTCGTTATTGACCTATTCGAGCCAGAAGTGGACTCGGTCGGGTAGGTTGGTACCTAGGGTACTATACGGTATACTCGAGTATTACCATTGGAGGGATAAGGTGATGGCGGATGAACCGGGGATTGTTCGGGAGTTATAAGGTGAAGTGGACTAGTGAAATAGCTCCAAGTGAGCCTTTGTATCCTTTATAAGCTGATTTAATGTTTATTAAGCACTGTTCTCCTAGTAGAGCCAATCCGAGCAAGTCTTCTCGTGAGCTTGATCTCAGAATTCGAGCGGCCCAGTATTGATCTCTCCTAGTTGAAAAGTGTCACGTGAGTATCTTGATTATTTGTCAAAGTGCTCGTGTGATGAATTAAATTATTTCATAAAATGTTTTTAGTCTTGCAAATTTTAGTGAAAGGTAATATCTCACGTGATTTCAAAGATTCGAATATTCCAATGTTTTCGTGCTCTGATAAAATAGTTAAATTCTAAAATACTTGTTTTCTCGGAACCTCACTGAGCTTTAACTCACCCCAAAAATATTTATTTTCCCTCCACAGGAATCGAGGTGATCAGAAGCATGTGTAGTGGCCTTATTAGTAATTTTGTAGTATTTCTTGTACAATTGTAATTTTGGTTGAGTTGTAATTTATATTTTGGAGAACTTGGGTTGTATTTACTATTGGGACGTACTTGTGGATTTTAGCATTTTTGTACTTTTGGAGTTTTTAATTTGTAATTAATTGAGGACTGTAGTGAGTCCCGGCGAGAGTTGGGCAGGCGGTCCGCCGAACCCTTTGGTTCGCCTTAGGGGGAGGTGGGGTCGTCACAGATTACTATCAAGGACAAGTATCCTATACCAAAAATGGATGAATTGGTAGATGAACTTTTGGAGCTATTTTCAAAACAAAATTATACTTGACTACAAGACACCATCAAATTCGAGTTAAGGCTTAAGATACTCCTAAAACAGCTTTTCAAATTCATTGTGGTCATTATAAATTTCTAGTTATGCCTTTTGGCTTGAAAAATGCCCCTGCCACATTTCAATCATTGATGAACTAGGTATTTCAACCTTACTTAAGGAAATTTGTTTTAGTCTTCTTCGATGACATATTGGTTTACAGTTCTACTTTGGAGTTGCACGTAATCTAAAGATAGTATTCAACCTAGTAAGGAAAAACTAATTGTGTGCAAAAAGATCAAAGTGTGCATTTGCTCAAAAAACTGTGGATTATTTAGAGCATACCATCTCTGACAAGAGGGTTAGTATGGATCAAACCAAGGTGAAAAGTATACTGTCATGGCCTACACCTCAAACAGTAAGAGAGCTAAGGAGTTTTCTTAGCTTAACTGGATATTATAGAAGGTTTATCCAACACTATGGACTTATATGCAAGCTTCTGACTGAACTTCTTAAGAAAGATAATATTACATGGAACTCGGAAGCATAGCACTCTTTTGACAATCTTAAGAGACTCATTTGTTCTGCTTCAGTGCTAAGGTTACTAGTTTTCCAGAAATCTTTTATTATAGACTGATGGGAGTGGTGCAGGAATTGGAGCTATACTCATGCAAGAAGGTCATCCTATTGCATTTTTAAGTAAGCTTTGTCACAAATATGAAAAGGAACTGCCAGCCTTAGTCATGGCTATTACTAAATGGAAGCATTACTTGGTGGGATATCGCTTTACTATCAGGATTGATCATCAATCTTTAAAGCACCCGTTGCATCAGAAATTGAACACTGCAATACAACACAAATGGTTACCCAAACTTTTAGTATTGGACTATGAGATATAATACAAAAAGGGTGCTGAAAACTTGGTAGCTGATGCTTTTTCAAGGAGGCATGGAGAGGTGAATACACTAGATCTTCAACAAAAATCTTATCAAGCAATATCAGTAGTGAAACTTGGGTGGAGTGAAGAGCTACTAAGGAGTTATAAGGGAGATGAACAAAGTCAATAAATTATATCACAACTACTGCTAGATCCTACATCCTAATTATCCTATTCATTAATAGATGGTATACTGAGATATCAAGGGAATATATATGTGGGGGCAGCAACGGGGGTCAGGAACTATTTAATCAATGCATTATATACATCTGCAATTGGTGGACATTCAAGGCAGAGAAGTTGCTAGCACAGAATCAAGGCTTTATTTTACTGGCCTAAGCTAAAACAAGATGTCATTGCCTTTATTAGAACTTGTGATGTCTGCCAGAAATGTAAAGCTAAACATCTGCTTTATCCTAGATTGCTACAGCCTCTGCCAATACCTCAGCAAGCTTGATTGCACATATCCATGGACTTCATTGAAAAACTCCTTAAATGTCAAGGGTATGATACAGTATTGGTGGTCATTGATAGACTTATAAAGTTTGGACACTTCATATTACTCACTCATCCTTTTACTGCTAAGCAAGTGGCACAGTTGTTTGGACAATATCTTTTAGCTCCATGATCTACCAGAATCAATTATTACAGATAGAGACAAGGTGTTTACCAATTGCTTTTGGAAAGAATTATTTAAATTGATGGGTATAGAATTAAACTACATTTCTTCATACTACCCTCAAACAGATGGACAGAGTGAAAGGCTCAATCAATGCCTTGAAAATTATCTGAGATGTATGACTAGTGAATTTCCATCTCAATGGAGTAAATGGATAGTTACAGCTGAATGGTGATATAACTAAAGCTATCATACCAGCTTAGAAATGACACCGTTTAAGGCTTTTTTTTGTTACAAACCATCACCTATACCACTTGGACCATATTTAGACTCTGCTAGACCTACAGCAGCTCAAATGATACAGCAAAGGAACAAAATTGTTAACAGCATTAATGAACACTTGAATAAAGCCCAGCAACAGATGAAATATTTCGCAGACAAGCACAGAACTGAGAGGGAATTTGCAAATGGGGACTAGGTATATTTGAAGTTGCAGCCTTATAGGCAACAATATATGTCAGTAAAAAAGTGCTTAAAACTCTGCTATTTGGGCCCATCCAACTAGAGGCAAGAATTGATAAAGTTGTATACAAGCTGAAATTGCCTATTGGATCTAAACTACATCCTATATTTCATGTCTACTTGTTGAAGCAAAAGTTTGGCCCTCTTCATCAGATTTCTAACACCTTGCTTGATCTGGATGACAGTGATCAATGTCTTTTAACACCTGAACTAATTCTTAAGAGGAGAGTCATATTGAAGAATGAAAAACTTGTTATTCAATATCTGATTAAATGGAATCAGCTTGACTATGATGAGACATCTTGGGAGGACAAGACATTTATTCAACATCAATTTCCAGATTTCCAGACTTGATGCCAAGTTTGATTTCAAGAGGAGGGGATTGTTAAGATAAGTGAAATAAATAATTAGACTGGTAAATTCTAGAATGAGTATAATACTTTGTAAATGCTATAGTATGAGCTAGAGGCAAGAATCACTTGGAGTTAGCTACAATTTAGCTCAAACATGTATAAATGTAGGGTTCATAGTGTAATTGGACATCAGAATTCGTTAGTCAATAAAACTCATTTTCTCCCTCATTTCTCTCTCTTTCTCTCTCTCTCAAAATTTTTCTCTCGCTCTTTTCTTCTTCAATCTCTACTTCCTCAGTCCTAATTCTATTCTTTTCTCCTTCAATCACTTTAGTTCGTGACAGGTACTGATATAGGAGATGCGACTGAACCTACAGACTAGATAGGTGCTGCATCTTCTGGATTTTTTTTTGAGAGAGGAAGCCGATGCTTCCTTGTAATGCACTAGGTGGAATTTGTACCTCCGATCTTGTGTATGGAAGAGCTCCAAGAGACTCTTTTGACTAGGGGTGGCCACGATTTCAGAACCATCGGTTCTGATTTAAAAACCGACTGTTCCGGTTCTTCTAAAAGGTGGAACCTGAACCGACCCTTATAGAGACAGTTATGGTTACGGTTCCTGAACCTCCGGTTCTAATCCAGTTACGGTTTACAATTTCTCACGATTTTGATTCTAGTTCTAGTTCTTCTAGTTAAGTTAAAATATGTGTTATTATAAAATTAATTTTAAACAAATATGACAACGAATGTAGGAAAATTTTTTTATTATCATTTAGCAAGGAAAAAGAAAAAAATACATATATATTTGATTTAGCGAATTGCTATTTTATTGTTTAGTAATGGCTATTTTCTTGATCCTTTAAAAAAAAAAACATTTGTGAATTTGTCATAATGGCTAATCAAACTTGAAGAATCATCAAATGCTAGTTTAATAGTTTAATTAATTTAACTTTAACACTTTGACTAGATTGGATTTGAACCTAAATCAGTTATGCTATATTTACTAATGAATTGAGATAATAAGTTGGTGGGCTAAAACAGATGCTATTGGTGTGCTGACTATTAAAATTGAACTTTAAATTAAGACAAAGGGATCAAATTACTTAGAATATAAGTGTATTTTTAGATGGTTTGAAAAGTTCTTGAACCGCCGATTCTGATTTCGATTCAATTTTTTTTGTGAATCTGAATCTTAACCTTTAATTATGGTTATGATTTTGGTTCCGGTTTCTTAAATCCGATTCTGGTTCAATAAACCGCTAATTGGGTTTCGGTTCAAATTTGAACCTTGGCCACCCCTACTCCTAACCATTGGACTTTAGTCCAATGGTTTCTCTAAAAAGTACTAAAATGGGTCTTTTTTATGTTTGACAAGGGAGGCATCGGTAATTTGGTATTATTTTTTTAGAATAGATTAGGAATTCTCTGTTTGGTCATTTCTTTCCATTTTTCTACTCCCATTTTTTTATTTGTTATATATTATTGTAAATTTTTTAGACCTTTTACATTTTTTGATCATGTTATCCGATAACTTTAGTATATTACTTAGGGTTTGGCTAGAGTACGTGTTGAGATAGTTTCAAGTACTATTATTATATTTTTTCCAAGAATGAAACTACTTTAGGAAAGTATCAAAATGTGGGGATAATTAATTATGAGTGTGTACATTCATATAGTAAGTTATGTGTAATTTAGGTTTCTTAACGAGTAATGTAAAGGCATTTATTAAGAAAATCTTATTACTTATTATGCTATCTAACTAATCATTCCTTTTTTAAAAACCAAAAAAAGAAAATCTCCAATAATTATTATGTTTTCTCTATTTTGGATAATTTATTTGCAACTAATTATACGTTAAAGCCATGTCCATTTCACCTTTGATTTTGAAAAATTCTCTATTAACTTACCTTTTAAACTTTTTCATTCCTCAAACAACTTAAAAGATTGCCTCTCAAATTAGTTTCTTTTTTCCAATTTTTATTTTTTGGGATATTAAAAATTTCAATTTATCCATTATTTATTTTAAAATTTTATTCTTCAAGAAAATTAAATTTTAAATGTATTTACAGTATATTATTGTCACCTTTATATTGTAGAGATTATAAATATTTTCTTTTTTTCCCTGATAATCTATCTTTATCAAACATCTCGCATGTCTATTCTCCAATTTATGAAATTGAAAAAACCATATACTATATATCTACTCCTCTTATATGATATTTTACCACCATCAGTTAGATATTCTGATCAAAATTGAACCATGGGGTAAGATTTATTGAAAGCTAAATATGTTTAGTTTCAACATTTGCACTTTAAATTTTATAAAGTTTATCATTTTAGTTACTTTCCATTAATATTTGTTTTGAGAAAAAAAATACATTCCAAGATTGAAAATTTTTCAATGCAAAAGCACATGTAAACAACTAGATATTACATATCCTTCAGTTTAACTTATTTTAGTGTACCTGACTAAGTTTAAATTTATATATTAGATATTGCATATCATTTTTACAAGTTGACTTATTTTTGACTTTTAGATGTAGGATACATTTTTTTCCCAATCCTGAATTGTTTCTAATAGTTACTCACTAAAACTTATTTATTTACTTATTTAAATAAATATCTGGTTTTCATAAATTTGGCCTTTCCTTGTATTTATCCAATGGCACAGCAGTCAAAATTATCCCATGCAAATGCATAGAAAAAAGAAACATTATGTTAATTTGAGAAGAATATGCATTTGTACATAGTATTCACTTAGAATGTAGTGTAAAATTGAAAAGTGGTTGAAAAACCAAAACCTTGATTGAATAATTTAGCTTTTAAGTATTAGTAAAGTTTTCAGTTTTCTATGCTATGGAAACACAACATTACGAACCTTTTCTTATATAGGAAATACAAAGCGTGCCCTTTATGGACTTGCAAATTTTATGCATCTTACTTCATAGTCAAACTAATTCACGTATATACATTATTAGGTTTGGATGTTTGATAATAAATTTAAAATCTAAAATTATATATGCATCTAACTATAATAATATACACATTATTAATGTACACAAGATTAATTCAAAACTTGATGAATAATGTACTCAGTAGACCTTAAGTTAACCAAATGATATAAGCCGAGCAAAACCAAAAGTTTTATGATTGATTTTAAATAAGAGTCACTCAAAATGCTGAAACGATGTCGACTATAACCATTAATCTTCCAAGTTAAAACTTTTCTTTCATCTTCACCACCTGCACAAATGGCTCAAATTGACTGAAGCATTAAAAGTTCACGTGGCTTTACTATTGAGGGGATAATTTGAGTTTAGAAATAAATAAATGGTCAAAAGTTTACAATGAAAATAGTTTAGAGGCCCCAGTGAAAACATTTCTTTCCTGACCTTTAAACCCGAACCACCCGCCCGAAATGCTTTACTTGGATCCAATAGGCACCGCCCACCCTCTTTTTCGGTTTTTCCTCGTTCTGCGACCCACAAGCCTCTATCACCCCTCTATAGCTTGGCGTCTCAAGTTCGTTATTTTTCCAGCTGAATCACAGTTGGATTAACTAACGGCGTCGTTTCATTTCTTCCCGTTCAAGATTTTGGCGGGAATTTAAATTTGGGATGATCTGACGAATTACAAATATGTCTACTAGCAGCAGCAATTTGAAGGTGAATCTTGAATTTTTCTAGCTTTTTGTGATGGTTTTTTAATCTCATTATTGTTATTATTTGAAATCCTGTAATTATTACTGAAGGAGCATCCTGCTTCATACTTGTATTAACATTTTCCTTTACAATTTTCCTGCTTTGTTTTTTTTTGTTTTTTTTTTGTTTTTTTGTTTCTTATGTGATTGCTTAGGGTTTAAGTGAGATTTGTGCATCTTATTTTGGTAATGAAGTATTGTAAAATGATGCGATTGGTACTAGTGTTCATTTTATTGGGAGGATGTTTCGGTATAAATCTGGATTTTGCTTAGAAACAGTGCTTCTGTTGAAGATTTGTTAATTGTAAGTGTGGTGGATGGATCAAATTGGATGTGATAAGACAAAGTAGTAATATCTTGCTTTCTGTTGTGATACAGGTTACTTGAGAAGTGGAAGGCAGCAGAGGACCTCTAACGGCAGCTAATGCCATGTTAAAAAACGCGCCCTATGTGATGGCTTGGCCAGCTGGTGAAATGCTACATCATGGAAATGATGAAACTCGAGAAGGTAATGTGATCTAGTATTGCATTTCTCTTATTAATATTATAATTAAATATTAAGATGTAATTCTACCTATGTATCTTATGCTTGTGTGGAGTATTTGCTTGAGTGAATGAAATGAATGAGGTGATGTGTTCTTGGCTGAGTTAGTATGTCATTTTCTAGAGCTTTTTGAGCTGTTGGGGTAGGGAAAGATGCACCATAATGATGCGATTGTTCAATTTAATGTGATCAGAAGTTTTTCTCAGGGATGGTTTGTTTTGTGGCTTGGACTGAAATTCTGGTTTGCTTAGGGTCATCTGTGTCATACACAATCTATGGTGCCATTGCATGAAAAAGCTCTTTGATCAAGTGAAAAGCCTCCAAATGTGAGTGTTCTTACCTGTTATCTGCTAGACTATGAAATACACCTGGAACCCATTTCAAAGGTGTCTGTTGTGTTGAAAATTTGGAAGTTGATAGGATTGAATTAAATTAAGAATGGCCTCGCATGACGTACCTCCTGTAGCTTCTTTTTCTAGGTGAAGAATGTGTTTGCACAGGCTTAATGCTTATGACTTCTAAAGAAGTTGCATTCTCTAGTTTAAGGGCCGTTGAACTTGAAGGCATATTATTCTGGATGACTAGTTGAAATGAGTCTCATGAATTTTCTTCACAGTTTTATTATGGTGTTTCAGATATTGTTGGTAGAAATTTTCACTTCTAATGCGAGCTGTGGTCCCACTCTGTTAATTCCTATATTTATTTTCTTAATTGCCAGTTGAATAAATGTCTCACTATTGCTTTTTTATGATTACTTTTGACGGTAGTTTGGGCTCCTATTCTCATTGATTTAAGTCAGCAACTATTTATTATATGTCAACTTAGTCTCAGTAAATAGTTCTTGCATGTTTTAGCAAAGCTGTATGAGAATGTGCCAAATGATATGCAGTCAGTTGAAATTTACAACTGAACAATGGACACTGTCACATACTGTATTGACAATATTCAATTTTTTGAACAGAAAATGATGGTCAGATATCTATCTTTTATGTGGTTTATCTTAAGCCTAATCTTTCTCAAAATGGTATTTTTCCAGATTCTTGGCCCTAAGTCTGTTTTCCTTTACTTGCATCAAACATGGATGACTCTGATTCTGCTGACTTGTGTATGGTGCAGAATCTAATGTTTTCAATTATTTTGTTATAGGGGTCTCTATGAAATGCCGTTCTTGCAGTTCATTTTATTGCATCAATATACACAAACAGCGCAAATTTCGGGAATTATGTAGGGACGGAAGCGAATAAATCAATTTTCCTTTTGACAATATGTGGTGTTGTCATTGTTATTCTTAGTCTGAATCCAGCAAAACTTTAATAACCTGGTTCATGTGTATTTTTGTTCTTTTTTTTAAGGAAGAAATGAGAGGGAGAAGAACCACTGAAATTGGTTCAATTCAAATTTTGTCTTTTTTTGACTGGCTTTATGTGTTTAGGTAGGAATACTTGAGTTGATTGAGTTGTTTGCCATTTGATATCTTGGCGTCAGCTGACGTACTTTAATTGTTCAGATGTTCAGAAAATACCGCCAGTGTATTCTCTCTCTTTCACGCAACAAGCACCAACAAAGTTTTCGACGAGCCATTCAACAACTCCATTGTCAATTGATATTTGCTCCCAAAAGCACAAGCAACACCACCATTGAATTGGAGCAGTATTCGTCAGCAAAGAAGAATAGTTTGACAGAATTATTAGGTCTTTGGAACTTCATACTACGGCAGTATGCTCTTGGGCTTTCACCCCAAGAGGCTGTCTTCTTATTTCAACACCTACAGGGCCACCATCAAGTTGATTACTTTTTTGACAGCTTCACCTATTCCTTCCTCATCAAAGCCTCTGCAAATCTGATCCAAAGTGGTTTAGGTAAACAACTTCACTGTTTAATTTACAAAGCTGGCTTTCAGGAACATATCTATGTACAAACTGCTTTGATTGACATGTATATGAAGTGTGGGTGTTTAGTGGAAGCAGGGAAGGTGTTTGATGAAATGCCTCAGAAGAATTTGGTAGCTTGGAATGCTTTGCTTACGGGATTTATAAGGTGGGGCGATCTTGGATCTGCTCAATCTGTTTTTAATAGGATGCCTCAGAAGAATGTTGTTTCTTGGACTGCCATGATTGATGGTTATACAAGGATGAGGCAATTTGATAAAGCTTTCTCATTATTTCAGAGGATGCTTCTCTATCAGGGCATCAAACCAACTGAAGTGACTCTTTTAGCAATTTTTCCAGCTATATGGAATCTCAGGCATATTGAATTTTGCGGACTGGTTCATGCATATGGAGAGAAAAGCGGATATAATGCTTCTGATGTGCGGGTTATGAATTGTCTAATTGATGCATTTGCAAAGTGTGGGAGTATAGAATATGCCCTAAGAGTTTTCCAGGAAATATCAGATGAAAGGAAGAATATAGTTACATGGACATCAATTATATCTGGTTTTGCTATGCATGGGATGGCAGAAGAAGCTTCAAAGAGCTTTAGCTGGATGCTGCATAGAGGTCTGAAACCAAATCCAGTAACATTTTTGACTGTTCTCAATGCTTGTAGTCATGGAGGATTGGTTGAGGAAGGCCTTGAGTTTTTCAGAAGGATGGTTAATGAGTATGACATTGTTCCAGGCATAAAACATTATGGGAGTGTAATAGACATGTTGGGGAGGGCAGGGAGGCTTGAAGAAGCAGAGAAGATAGCTATGGAAATTCCTATGGATATTGGCAATGTAGTGGTTTGGAGGACACTTTTGGGTGCTTGTAGTTTCCATGGAAATGTTGAGATGGGTGAGAAAGTTACGAGGATCATTATGGAGATGGAGAGACAATATGGTGGTGATTATATCCTTTTATCCAATATTTTTGCTGGTGTTGGTAGGTACATGGATTCTGAGAGAGTGAGAAGACACATGGATAAGAAAAATGCAGCAAAAGTTGCTGGCCTTAGCTTTGTCTGATTGGGGAACTGCGGTCAAGCTGTGTTAAGAAACTGAGCCAACCAGCAAAACACTTAATTCTCATTGAGCAAGTCTTGACTTGGGGAAACAATCCTTGGAGTTTGTGTGACATATTTTGTCTTCCTTCCAGTGTCAAGGAGGGGTTAATGGATAGTTTTCTTAGTTTTAAAGTTGTTTAATGGAAAGGAAGCTTTTGAGTATTATCTAAAGCTGTTCTTCAGTTGGTATGATAATGTTTCAAAGTTCTTATGGTATATCAGTTCCATGAGAATATACCTTTTTTCAGTGTCCAAAGGAACTAATATAAAGTGGAAGGAAGTGGAAATAAGTTGCCTACTAGAAATTCCAAGTTATTGATTGGTTGGGTGTTAAACTAGAAAGGCCTATGGTTGGAAGTCTTGTCAGAAAAGGTATCTTTATCTGCTGGATAATGTTCATAGTTTAAATTGCCCACTTATTATTTATGGTAGATAACTATTCTTCCAGCTTTAAACTGTTTTATGATGTGTCTTCTCATTTACAACGTCAAAAGCCTCCAATTGACAGCATTAATTCAGACTAGAAAAGACAAGCAATTACAAAATTCTACTTCTACACAGGTGCATACTATTAAATATCAGGAATCGGACTTTAGTTAGTAAACCTTTTAGCTTTTAGTCCAGTTGGAAACATTGTCCTGCGGTGGGTATATCACAAACTGAATCAGCTGAAAGTTCAAAAAGTTCTTATGCCCAAGGGTCAGTCTTCACGCCCAGTTTAAGGGAAAAAAAAAAATGTAGGACGATGCTAACTCCCATGACTGAATGCAATGTGCTGGCCTATCCTCAAGGTCTGCAAAATGGTTGTGAAACTTTGATTTGACTTGTAAAGAATTTTGTTTTGTTGACAGTAATTCAGCATCTCTGTCCAAACTAACATGTTGTTTTCCATTTTCCTATATTGGTTAGCAGATTCTCTGCCCATGCTTCCCTTCCCCCTCCTGTCATGTCGACATAGTAAATCATAGGACCAATTTTAATAGAGTGAATTTCCTTGATCTCTGAAAAGGCTAAGTGGGGTAGCATGGTAGTTATGTTTGTTCACATGTCCCTTTTGTAGAAATTTATGTGATTGGTTGATAGAATCCTGTCATTTTGTTCCCTCAAGCTTGCATTGTGGTACTGATTTGGAATTGTTCTAGTTTCCTTTTGTCCAGGTATTCCATTGTTTATCATCTATCAAAAGACAGTTGGAAAATACATTTATAAAGGAATCTTGCTATTTGACTGTCAGTCCAAGAATAGGTGTTCCATGGAGGACCACGAAGGTAGAACTTAAAAGTGGCAGTTTGCACTTTCCATATTCAAACAAGTAAATTGGAAAAACAAATGCTATGCTACACTGTAAGTATACAGATGGTGTTTGACATATAGTTAAACATTCCTGTTGCAGAATGAACATTTTCTATTATATGTGAATGATTCCAAGAGTGGGAGACGATTCCTGATGACATTCATCAATCACTCCACTTATCAATGTACACTGTGAGTGTAAGATATTTTTAGTACCCATATAGTTGTTTTTTGGCTCTTGGTCTGGTTGCAGTATTTCTATTATTCATCTAGTATTATTTTCATTGGCTTGCAACTTTGATGGGATTCCTTTTAGTAAGTTGTCTTTGTCCTGTATAATACTGGTTATTTTGATAAGTTGTTACATTAATTTCTGATCAGTCCTCTGAAAGAAGTTATATTTTAGTTATAATTACGTCTAAATTGTAATGCTACCATATTTTTCTCCTTCTTTTTATGAATCCATTAAAAAAAAAATGTTTCGCAAGAAATCAAATAAAAGAATGGAAGTAGGCTGTGCAAAACCATGTATGCATAACCAACTAGTATAGCATTAAGTGGTGCTGGAATTGAAACTTTGTAATAGCAAATGTGATGTGATTCTTACACTCAAGAAGAGGAATGCAAGAACGTCCACAAGCTCAAGAATAGAGGTCTTAACGTTGGTTGGTTGCAGATTGAACTTCTAATTTGTACTGCTCAAACACGAATTCGAAGGTAGAAGACGTCATAATCAATAAGTTTCTTGATTGATAAGTCAAACGAGCATCTAAGAACAACCTTACGATGTTCAAAAATAGCTTTCACAAGCCAAAATAATTGCTTCTTAGAAAAGACACAAATCTCGAAATTTCATAAAACTCTCAATAATGGTGTAATGTTTGGACAAATTTTAGGCTTATTGATAACCTTACACAACCTACTAAAATATTTTTTACATTCAAATTTTTGGACATCTAACTTTGTGGGACTTTAAATAAACAAGGATTTAAGTGGTTTCTTAGAGTCGTAATTGAGTAATCTCCAGAAAGTGCAGTCTGGCAAATCTTGTTAGCATGGATGAGGGGAATGAATCTCTCAAGTGCAACATTCATCATAAAACAAGACCTTAGGTTAAAAAATTTGGATGTAATTATTGAGGATAGGAATTTGTAATTATTTGAGGTATGTAGTGAGTCTCGTTGAGAGTTGGGCAGACGGTCCGCCGATCCCTTTGGTTCGCCTTAGGGAGAGGTGGGGTCGTCACACCGAGGGTTGGATCCTACTTTTGTATTCTTGATTTGTTATATTAGATCTTGGAACCGTAGACTTTATGTTTAGGATTTGTAATTTCAGCTTTTGTATGTATATTTAGTACTTGGAATCTAGTTCGGGAATGTAAGTTGAACTTTTAGTTTCTTTAAGTAGTTGGTTTGAGTATGAAGTCAGTTATGCTGGGAATGTTTTCTTGGGGTTGGAACTGTTATTGAAGTTAATTGAGCGAGTGAGTACCAGCGAGAGTTGGGCAGACAGCCCGCCGAACCCTCTGGTTCGCCTTCGGAGAAGGTGGGGTCATCACACCTACCTTCGTTTTCAATTATCAACCTCTCCTCCATTTTTTATTTTTTCTTTTTGGGCCAGCCTTCATTGTCAAATAGAGGTGAAATATCCCATTGAAATTCTCTCTTTTAGCATAAAGGTATATATTGAATTTATGCATACGTTTTATTTCTAGTGCCCGCATTGGAAAAAAATCTGTACTTCATCTTTGGATGCCAACGAATTCGTTTGTAGTTAATTTTATAATGGGTTTGTGCTACATTGATGATTTTTTAAATGGGTTCATAGTGGGTCTGTGCTACGTTGGAAAAAAGTTCTATATTGCCAACAGATTCCTGAATTCGTAGTTAGTATTAAATTCTTTTTATTGGGTTCTTTATTTTTGTCTTCATCTTCATGCCTAGCATGTATTTGACGAGCTTTCGTTTTAGTAGCATTTTAGATTAATTATATATATAATATTTGATAGGCTAGCATTTATCTTTTGTCAAATAAATTTGTTATATTGCAATTTTATTTTCATTTTTAGTTCATTATTTTTCTAATAAATAATTCTTACATCAAATAAAATTAAAGCAGATGTACTACTAGTAAAATATACCATTACAATAACATCATTTATAAATAAATCAACATAAGCACGAAATTGTAAAATAAAAGAAATTCAGCATTTAGATGTCTATAATTATAAAAAAGACATAACATATTCAGCGTTTCAATTCAAACAAAAGTTGCATTAGATTCACCACTTAATGAATTCAGAATTCAGAATTTAGATTTCAAATTTCAGTTTTATCAAACGCACCCTAAGATTCTAAGAGTCTAACACAGCTAAGGCACACACACACAGACACACAGAGAATGTACTACAGCATACGTTGCACTTTGCACTGATTTTCATCACTTCTAAAGGCAGAAAACAAATCGGATAGCAATATAAATTTTGAGAGTCGGATCGTTACGTATAAAACAATGGATTTTCAACCAAACGAGATACCTGAATTGCAAGCTGGCACGTTTTTGCTACATGGATAAATGGCAATCTTCCCAATTGCATTCAAGAAAGACTAAGTTAGTGACCTACAAAGAAGTTTTGTATATTTACGTGGAACTCTTTCATTCATTGGGTCAGAAATAACTATTAGACAAGCTTAATAGTGGTTTGGGATCAACATAAGATTTTTCTTTATGCATGATGATTATCAATATTAAGAACGGGTATAAAAGAAGATACTTCATGTAATGGAAATTAGTAATTATGTCAAATTGTAATTCAAAACGGAAAAATTGTCCTTTAAGAACCTCTAATTTTGTGAATCCGTCTGTTCAAGAATGTGTTCATGTGGAGTAGGTTGCCAAACATATTAATGTGAAAAAAAAAAAGTCGAAAAGATTACGGACAGACACACATACAAATACAATTAAGAAAACCTAGGATTAGGAGCAATCACATATCAATCAAAAAAAGGCATGAAATTAGGAGCAATCACATACAAAAAGAATCCGCTTGATTCGCTTTCTTCAAACTTCTATACATAGTAGATAGGGTCGAACATTGTTAAGTGAAGAAAAAATTGCCGAAATAGTTTCATTCATTAATTTGACTTAAAACCACGTAGAATATTGTTGGTTATATTTGAAACAAACTTATTGCTGCAATCACCAGTTTCATATTATAAAAAGTATTTTTTTTTGTGACTTACATTAATTTAACCAGTCACTAAAAGTCTAAATTCCTTATACCGGTAAGAAATTAACCGGAAAAAAGGGTTGCCTAATTTGCTCAGTCTAGTTCGTGTAAATTTAGGTCCCATTTGGCAGGAGTTTTCAAGGAAATTTCTTTGGATATTCCCTTAACATATTTCCCTATTACCTTTCCACTTCAAATGCATCGTATATTGTTTCTTAAAAAAAAAATCCTAAAAATTCCCATACAAACAGGCTTAATCAGTGGACAACAGAGATATCGTGCCTATAGAAAATTTCTTTTTCCTCCCAGAAAGTTTTATGTTAAAGAAATACAGAAGAAAAAAAAAGGAAAGGGGAAGAAAAGGTTATTACTAGTATATGTTAAAAAAGAAAAAGATTCTGGTTTTGTACCTTTTTTAACTTCCTTATGACACACAACTTGTTTGTGTGGAATGCTTAACCAAAACCCTTTCGGGCACCGTCTTGCATTGTAGAGACTAGAGAAGGTGAAGAAGCTACGCTTCATGCATGATGGGTTCTTCAAATACCGACCAAATTATGGTAAATTCTTCAAATACCGGCAGTCGCATTACGGCACCACTTGATCGCGTGACAGTTGACATTGGAGGAAACCATAATTCTGCTGCTTTCGATGAACGCAGGTGTAAAATTTTTTTGATTCTACTCGCGGTGAAAGGTGTCGTAACGGTGTTTCTTTTAATCATCATGGTAATAGTTCTTGCTCGTCGCCATTAGCTATAATTAAGTGTAGCTGAAAAATCAATGCTCATCTTATCTCCCCCCGCCCCGGAGGCTATTTGCTAGCAATTTTTTCTGTATATGTTCCTGACATCTAAGTGTTTCATCTAAGTGTTTCAGTTTCACGTTTCTATCCGAAATCAATAAATTTGTGTTGACTTATACGTGGAGGTATATAAATCCTATTTGATTTCAGTTTGGATCACTTTTCAAATCAACTTCTTGTTTTTGCTACATACGGATCAGAATAATTTTCTTTTCCACATGTAAGTAAGATCAATTACGGTTCAAGTCCACGAAATAAAAGGTGGACAATCTAAATTCAGAAGAAAAAAATTGGAAAAAAGCAACAAATATTTATTAATATGCCAATGAGGCCTTACTTAGTGATCAAGATTGAGGTCCTAAAACTCAGATGTCTTGTATTTCAATTCAATTCCCCATCCCCCTCCTCACTTCTTATATCCCATCCCTCTCTTACTTGGGAAAAAAAAATTATAAATATGGTTCATATGATTTGGAAAGGCCAATAAGCAGTACAACTCTATATATATACATACATACATACATATATATACATACATACATATATATATATATATATATATATATATATAACCAACTGCTAATCCATATTTCGTCTCATTTGCTCTCTTCATCGCCTCCTCCACTCTGGAAGAATTGTATTGAATATTCTCAAAAGACGTCTTTTGATTAATTTATCTTTTATTTTCTCAATTATCTTTTTTATTTCAGTATTTCATACATCTGGTTACACGGCAATTTGCATCAATAAATTTATGAGAATTATTAATTCTGAACATTGCATCTAACACTGCATCTAGATAACAGGCCTAAATGTTTCTTCCTTGGCAATAGTTAAATCATCCTGCATCCAGAGAGAAACAATTGATTATTCCATTTATAATGAAAAGACCTAAAAATTAAAGTCAGCAGAATGCAAATGACACTACTATATTTCAAAAATAGAAATTGTTAGGACACGCCTTGACATCGATGAATACTGTGGGCTCACTGAAATAGCCCATTTTTGTCTAAAGACTTTGCCACCAAGGAATAAGGCGTCTGCTTCCTTCTTGCCCTGTTCAATGCATTAAAGTAGTTTCTCATACTGATCTGAAAGTAGTTTCTCACACTCATCAATGTATGAAATTAAGTTGATCGTGGGAATTATTTTATAATACAAGAATGAGAAGTTTGCAAGCTACTAGGGGATCTCCACTAAAAGATCTCTACAATACAGATATAGTAGTATTACGACCCATGCTATGCAAGGGTTTATATCTAAAATAATATTAATAATAAATAAATTATTTATAATAGTTACACAAAGCTTAAAAACTCAAAAAAAAAGTACTATTTGAATATCTAATTTACATCGTATTTATGTATCTTATCTAAAACCCTTAGAGTATATTAAAGAATATGAAAAATATCACTACAAAAAAAAAGTGAGCATCTGTCACGGTTCTAATTACGTGTTTAAAAGTGGATTTTTGACAGTGCCCAAACTAATCGTGCTATCAAAAATCTTTTTACTAAGGTTCTTTCTGTAACATCAAAAAATTGTGATAATTAAGTAGCTATTTATCATAGTTGTATAATATCTGTGATAAATAGCTAAGTTTGTCCATGGTTTATTAAATCTATGATGAAAAGGAAATTTTTTGCCATGGTTTTCATTCACCATGATAATAAGTTTAAGTGCTATATACTGTCAACCAATTTTTATTTTATCAATTTTATTTAATAATCACCAATCATCTTCACAAACATGATAACTCGCAATACTAGAAGTACCCACATGAGCATAGGGGTTGTGGAAGTATCTAGAACAATCGAGTAGCTGCAAGGTTTGGGTGTAGGTTTACTCTAACCAGAGATAATGACATGCATAAATTAAAGAGCCAAAACCATATCTATATATTTCCATCTAAAAAACAAACATTGGGAAAAAGTTTAAGATATTTCTATTACATATATCCATATACAGTTATGCCCAAATAGAAATTTATACATCAACTAAACATATAGGTCTCATTTTCAATTATCAACTTCACAATTTTTAGTTAAATTTTATTAATGAAATAGGTAGATGCATGTCTATATTTTGAATACCATGATACAATTAATATTATTATTTATGCTAAATGACAAAAGACTAAGCACAATTAATTATATTTCTATATAATATATTAAATAATTCACACTCTTTTTGCAGCAAAAAAAAAAAAAAATCATGCTCATGCTAAAATTCAATGAAATATTCTTTTTAAAAGAGAAACGAAATTCCTTTAAATATTTCATTGTGCATTTAGGAAGTAATTTCCCGCAACTAGCGGCTAGGTGAGAACTACTAGAGTTTTTGCTGTTGTCAGCTTTAGAGTTCAAATCTTGGGTGTAACAGTTGGGGATGGGTAGGGTGTGAAGAGGAGTGAGAGGTTTTTTTAAAGTTATTTCCCAAAAATGTTTTCGTACTCCCTCCAAATTAATTTCCCTCTTCTCTTTTGTGTTTCAAAACCCGCCACAAGTTCCTATGTTTCTCTTCCTAAAACCCAATCCCGCATCACTCCTGCATCACTTCTCTAGAAACACTCTTTCATCACATTCTAATATTCTACCCTCTGACAATTCCTAATCTAATCATTCGAAGATGTGATCGGCAGTGGGAGAAACATAAATTGTTTTTGGAGCATTTTCCTCACTCTTGCTCTTCTCTTACTACTTTCCCCAGTCAATTCTAATTGTATTTGGAGACAAGGTCATTCATCAATTTCTTCAATTGGTAAGCGCATTTCTATTTAAATCAAACATGCATTTGAATAAGATCGTTTATCTCAATTGATAATTCCAATTTGGCTGCATCCAGGTTATGAATTTAGGAGTGATTTTATCTTTTTCTTTTTCTTTTTCTTAGGGCTGCTAACTTCAAAAGCATAACATAATTTTCTAGAATTTTATGGCAAAACACATTTTTGCTCTTAATTCGTCAAGAGATTTACTAATGCTCTGTATTTTTTCCTATTAAATTCAGTATAAGTAGTGCGAACCAAAGTTGAAATCTATCAAAAGTGGTGTAAAATCTGACTACTTTAATGATAGATTATTTTATTTAGTGGTTTCATTTTAGCGCTGATGTCGCAATGGCTCTGATGGAGTAAGGGGGGAGAAGTCTCTTCGGAGATTAAGTGAAGGGTGTGAGACAGTAGAGAGTAAGAGAAGGTGGTGACGGTTTGGGGTTCAGATTCTAGTCTAGTCTCCCCGGGGGGGGTAGGGGAGGCAAAACAAGACAAAACAACCAAGCAAGTGGAAATACTAGTTCTTTTTGGAGTGGTGTTAGGCCATTTTCAAGTAATTTGACCTTTTCTATTCCACTCTTCTTGACTAATAAGTTATTTAGTCAACCTGTAATTTGACTGATAAGTTATACTACAACTAATGGTGGGCTTTTTCCTCAAGAATGCTAAATTTATTTGTACATAGAAATTGGGTTATTCTGAAATGAATCTTTGATTGACTTTGCTTATTTTGTTTTCTTTGTTATTCAAATCAATGGCTTGCACAATTTTTGGTGAAGACCGTTGCATTGGAATCATTAAACAGTTAAGTGCAACGCATGTTCTTATTATGGTCACTACATGCCAAGCAATTCCAAAGGTTGGACTATCATGTTATACGCTTGTACCAGTTTCTTCTCCACCTGAGATAAGATTAAGTTATATAAATAATTTGAAGATATGATCTACAAGTGTTATGATGTCATATGATTGATTATTTTATTAAATGTGTGGTAGGAAACAAGTAGCCATGATACAACTCAGTCCTTATTATGTTGAAGTCAATTTCTAACCAAGGTAAAGTATCATTATTTAGTGAACTCCATCATTTGGTGGTTAATAATTATTTTTTATGCTTTTATGATAAGTCCACCCTGCTGTTGAATGAAAAGTTTTAGATTTCTTAATATGTTTTTTTGGTTTTGTATGAGTTTTCAAATTAGCAGTGCTACTAATTCATTTTTCTTGACAAATTGTGATATATTCTTAGCACAAATTATGATGTTTAGGGATTCAAATGTAAGTATGGCTAGACATTGGATGTATTCTAAACTGTGGACTTCAAATGAATATACCGATAATTTTGAAAAGTTCTTGCGCTTTGCTTATGAAAATAAAGCTGAAGATGCCAAAATCTGTTGTCTGTGCATGGACTGTCACAACCGTTATTTTGGGGATAAAAATACTGCTCAAACACACTTGACTATTCGGGGATTCAAGGATGATTGCTGGGTATGGACTTCCCATGGAGAAACATATTCATACTCACATGTATGTAATGAAAATGACAATAGCTGTAGTTTTGAAACACAGGATGATTTCATTGCGCTGGTGCATGATGCATTTGGCATTTCAAATATGAACTCTAACGATGGCACTGCACAACCATCAATTGCCGAATATCATAACCTAATGAGGAAACCAAAGGTTTCTTGAAGCTCTTACAAGATGCAGAATGCAATTTATACCCAAGATGTGATGAATTTACGAAGATTTCCTTCATTGTTCATTTGCTGCAATTGAAGGTTATGGGTGGATAGACCGGCACATCATTTAGAATGCTCTTGGAACTGTTAGAAAGGGCATTTCCAAAGCCATTGAACATGCCAGAATCCTACTATGAAGCCAGGAAGATCATTGAAGATTTAGGCTTCAATTCGAAGATATGGGATGCATGTCCTGACAATTACGTGCTATTTCGAGGCAAGTATGAGGATGCTGATGAATGCAGGTTTTGTGATGCATCTAGATATGAACCTAGTGGTAACAAAATTGCAGTCAAACAAGTGAGATACTTTCCTCTCAAACCAAGGCTGCAAAGATTATTTATGTCATCAAGACGGCAACAATAATGAAATGGTATGCAAGGAAAAGAGTTGATGGTGTATAGAGGCACCCTGCTGACTCGGTTGGAAGGCATTTGATGAGAAAAATCCGACATTTTCAAGTGACAGTCGCAACGTTATGCTTGGGCTAGGAAGGAATGGTTTTAATCCATTCAAATCATTGTTGAGTACTCATAGTTCATGGTCGATTGTTCCCATACCTTACAATTTGCCACCAGCGTTGTGTATGAAGCAGTCATTTTTTATTCTCTCCGTCCTGATCGATGGTCCTAAACGTTGACGAGGTTTTATCATACACCAAATTTTAATTATAAACCTAAACACCACATTTACTGTAAGTATATACAGATTGTTTATCAAGCATAGGGTATATTAGGTGTCGATCCCACATGGAAGATTGTCAAGTACCGATGGTTTTCGAACTCCTCTATTATTTAGACTATCACAAGCAAGTAAGTAAATTTAAACTACAAGCATGAAATAAAAGAAGTAAAAACAGCAATTAAAAACTCCTAGAGTTATGGAATTCCTTACTACTCTTGCAAATGAAGCTACTGGTTGAATTAATGTTATTATTTTGGCTAAGCATGGCGTAATTTCCTAATGTACGTGAAACATATTTTCGTAGTGAATCATCTATACTTATAGTTAAACCATACCTACACTTGTGGTTATGGAATTAACTACATGCTCATTTGCTCTATGAAATTATGTGAAATAAATCACTAACGCCACAAAGGTGCCCCCCTACACTTGTGAGAGACTTCCTAGGTTTAGCACTTCATGAACTAGTGTCAAATTCTCATTTTCATTTAAACTTAACACCTTGAGATGATCACAATTAATGACTGGTTAATCATGATTATAAAAGCCAAGTTACTAAATATCTTGCTTAAAATAATAGCATCAACCAACTAAGTAAATACCATAAACAAGATGTAGAAAGTTCATCCATAACTCATGGCATCAACTTTAGCTAAACATGAGATAGAACGGAAACATCATACTTGTATTATAACTAAAACTACACTACTAACTATACTAACTAATGAACTAAGAAAACTAGTGAAGACTACATTTTGGTAGTGTTTCTAGCCTTCCTAAGATCTACACCCTTGCAAATGTCTACCAAAGGCCCTATTTATAGAAGATTTCATCCATAAGCTTCCAAAACTTTATCATGTAAACTCAAGAAAAGTTTAATCTTTAAAGTCAAGAAAAATAGCTTCTATGAATGTTCATCCTTGAATTGCTTCAAAGTGTCTTCATGCATCTTAACCAAGCATCAAATGAGTTGTAAAGTTGATGCAAATTGTGTTTTGATATGCCACAAGTTGTTTCTTCAACTTTCCAAGATTCTTCTAATTTGCGTTGAAATTTGTTCAAACTTTGAGCACTGGAACTTAGTTGAAAAATTTTCTGAAATTGGCTGCAACTTGTATCAATCCTTGTCATCGATCCATGAGGAAGTGGCTCGTGGTCACGCCGCGATCAGTGCCCGTGTCCACCGAGAGAGATTTGTGAACTGATCATTTTCTCTAATTGGCACTTCGCTTTTCTGGGTCGCGGATCAGTTACAAATTTGCAAAATCTGAATTTTCATCGGAAATTGATGCGTTAAATCTTTCGACTTTTGACCCTTTGTTTCCTTGATGATTGAATTACATTATGCTCATCTTAATTTGGAACTTCATCAACTTCAAATATTTCAATTTTTCAACTTTCCTTCCACGCTTCATTGTAAATATCTTCTCATTTCACTTCATTTTGATGATTGAGCCATTAATCATATAAAAACATGAAGTTTGCACCAAATTAATCCATAGAAATGCATTTTTCTAATTTAAACCATAAAATGTAAAACTTCACTAGAAACCCTAGTTAATTAACCATTAAAATAACCAAAACACACAAAAACTAAATAGAAAAACATACTTCAAGCATACAAAATAGACATGTATCAAATTCCCTCACACTTGAATCATTGCCTGTCCTCAAGCAATAAGAAAATACAAACCAACAATGATTCAAATCTTGAAATAAAACATATGTCCACCTTTGAATTCATTTTCTCAAAACAAGGTACATAACTATTTTGCATCAATTCATTAAATCTCAATTACTCATAATATCAAGTAAAAGAGAGTAATTATACCATAACTTCAACTAGTTCAATTCAATTTCTCATTCCTTACCCAATTTCACATGCAAAGTGAATCATATAGTCAATAAAATGTTTCCTAAACCCATGATCATCTTTTTCACAACTCAAGAGAGGGATTTATTCATATCACATACCAAACATCTACTCAAATTGTAAAGTGCCTTTGACTAAGATCAACATTTTAGATAAAGATCCCTACTCAATACTTCACTTATTAAAATTGTTTTGCCTACTTTTTATTCAAGTACCTTTTACGTGAAAGTCAACATTTTTAGATGAAGACTCCCGATTACTAGGCACAAGTATCATTGGAGTAGATCTACAACCTCTTTTTCCTCTTCTTTTTTCTCTTTTTTTAAGAAAATATAAATAAACATTCTCTCAAAAGAATAATCATGGGAAAAGTATTACATTTATTTACCACATTTATCACTCCACCATGTAAAATCAAATAAAGAGAAGAATCATACAAAATTTATGCATAATTTCCTCCATTTTAAAAGATATACTTTCCTTAAATTGTAAAAATTCTAGTCACAAAATAGTCATCTCCAAGTTAATTGAGAAATTGAAAGAATTTCAAAATTTTTGGATAGAATTTTTCAAAAAATTTTGACAGAATTTCCCCATATAACATTTCCAAGTTCCAACATTTATAATCATAACTCAATCACATAATAATGCATATAAGCACAATTTTCCCCCCACACTTAAAATGTCCTCAATGTGTAAAAAGGAAAAGAAAGTAAAGAAAGTAATACTCCGTTAATGTGAGCTTGAAGATGCATACAAATTTGATCGACTTTGCTCCAAATTTGCATGAGTTCCATCCGATAACCATTAATACCTGAAAATTTTGACAAGAAACTTCAAGAAAAGGTGAATTTCAGTGATCTGCAAAGAACAGTTCGCGAATCAACTCACGGATTTGTCTAGAAGTTCTCTAAACTGGATCCATGAGCCTCAGAGATCCGCGAGGTAAGGCTCGCGGATTGGTTCATGAATCCTGCTGAATGCACTCTGATGTTGATCCGTGAAGCTCAGAGATCTGCGAGGTAAGCATCACGGATTGAGTCGTGGATCGTGCTGGAAATAAGAATCTGTAATTTTTCTGTAACTGTTTCATTGAGCAAACATTTTCTAATATTCCCAGATTAAAAATCCTGCTTGTTCACTATGCAATGTACCTTTTCTAATACATGTAAAATGATCAAAACAACATAATTAACCCCATTTCTTGGATTATAAACAACTAGAATGCAATTTAAGGTACCAAGTTGTTGCATTTTGTTACTATTCATGGCGCACCAAAAAGGTCACTTTTGCTATGCTTGATTTTCCTACAAAATAAACACAATAAACACACTTAAAAAATATAAAGTACACATACTCAAACACTAAAACTAAGCAAAATAACATAAATTGATGGGTTGCTCCCAATTACGCTTTTATAGTCATTAGCTTGACTATATAACTTTTTCATCAAGGAGGTTTAGTTAATGAATAATCCACCATGTGAAGACGAGGATCATTAAAAGGTGACTCAATCAAGTGAGTCACATATCCAAATGATAAGAAAGAAGGAAGGGGTTTACCAACCTCAAGTGAGTCACAGATATTATCTTGTAGTTCCACCACTTGAGAACTTACCAAAGAAGTATCCATATGGCCGTCTAGGGGTATTATGACCTTAGAATCTACACATTCACCACATTCCTCAAGAGGGGTTATATACACATCATTCATGCTTGCCTTTTGAGATTCAAAATTCATTCCAAAGACATCATTATGTGAAATGGACGTTTCATCATTAAAATGCAAATAAGATTCATCATTGTCATCAAAATGTGCTCCATTTTCACACGCAAGATTCCCATCATTGATGTTAGGGTCAATTTGTATATCACTAAATGAAATAACTTCACACAAATTATGAATGTTCAGGAATCAGGAGACCGCATGCAACTCAAAACCAGCAAAAATGGGGGGCTAAATCAATGTTTTGGATGGTCCAAGCAAGACAATAAGCCGTACTCATCATTCTGGAGAAACAAGTGTGAATCCAAGAGTTTTGGTATGCATTCCTATTTCACCCACAAAAAAATTACAGCAATAAAGACCTTCAGCAGCCAAAATAAATTACACGACAAATTAAAAAAAAAACTTTCAAACATTCTGAAATGGTATGCGTTCCTATTCCACTGATGAAGACCTCTGGCAGCCACAGCAAATTACAGCAAAAAAATAACCAAAAAAAGCAAGTTTTAGACATTTGGAACTTTTGGAAGCCCAATGCAGTCAAGTTCTGGACAATGGCTGAATAGAGTTCACTTCGACAAAAAAAAATTAAACAAAGATTGCAGCTTTTATTTGTCAAGTTTGGGAGAGCAGCAAGCAACACAGAAAACCCACCTTAGGCACGGGTTGATGGATGAAGTAGCAATGGCGGTGGTGTGGCCGAATGCCAAATGCCCAATTTAGAGCCAAATGCCATTTATTCAAATTTAAAATTACATTTCAGTTTTTGGTGGAAATTTCCCTTTCAGTTTTTTTCCTACAATATTCCCTTAAACCATTTTACAACTAAATTTTGCATTCCATATACGTCACAATCATCTTTCGTACAAAAAATAAAAAAGAAATTTACTACACTAATTTTTTTTGGGTAATAAATGTGGATGTTAACTCTCCCTCCACACATGCAATCCACAGGGGCTCTAAACAATAATCAAGCATAAACATTTCAATGAACCAGAGCATATGGGTTAGTATTACATTCAAACCAAGAAGATGGCGTGCATGCCAAGAAAATTCAGAAAATATTTAACACCAAAAATAATTAACCAAAAATTCAGAAAATTCACTTGAACCAGCTTCGGATGACAAGAAGATGGCATGGAATCCTAAGACGCTGTTGCTGGATGGAGCTACAGTGCCGCCGACGTTGCCGACACTTCTGAGCTGTTCGACGACGGAGAAAATGGCGGTGACCCCAAACTCCAAATTTCACAGCTGACCGGAATTGTAAGAACGGATGTAGCCTGGTGGTCTCCTGTTCAGCAGCTCTACAAGACTTCCACAGAACGGATTCAACGATTGGGCTATATTTGGGGCTCAATTTGGGTGTTCCCAATTTCTGGAGTTCTTAGGGTTTCTGGTGTTTTGTTGATAATAGCTTCGGGAGACTGAGGAGGCAGAGGGAAGCGGCCGTTTTTGATTTAGGTGATCTCGCATTTTGCCAATGCGAGTTACTGGTAGTTCGTGATTTTAGAATGCGAGCTATAATGGAAAATGCTTATTTGTTCTTCTTTTTTTTTTGTCCCAGAAAAGCATACCTAGATTTGTAGAATGCGAAGTTTCACTAAACTCGCGATTCTGCAATGCTGAACCACTTATTTTCTGAACACTCACCCCAAATAACCCCTCACCTAGAATTTTTTTTAATTTTCATCACATTTTTGGAATTTTCTCCAATAGGTACCTATGGACTATGGCTATGGTGGCTTTAGCTAAAATTGCATGTGGACATACAATTGGGGAAAATTACTCTTTCGGATAGTGAATTATTTGTAAAAATTTATTTGCTTACGTCATCCACATATTTCTAATCATCTTTTTATCTCACATACATCATATCAAGGAAATGTTATATATCTATTTTTAAAAATTATTTCAAATAATCTACTCTTCAAACATACTAAGTTCAAGTGTGGTGGATTACTTGATTCGAACTCTGGGCTGAAAACACGTGATTTAGCGGTATTGAAGGATGAATAAACTTTATTTTGAACTTAGATTCTACATGTGTTAGCATTTGATGAGCAAAATTATGTATATAAATAGTACGTTAATTTTCTACAATTCATATCAACAAATATGTAAGATTATTGTGGATTTTTTTAATTGAGTTACTCAAGACAAGTTCGCAAGTGATAATAAAGAAAGAAACAAATGCACGGGCCAAATCCTACTCGGTTTTGATGCAATTAGTAGTTTAATTACGGTGCAATCAGTCAGTTTTGTCACAAAATTTTCGGCAGTTCCTGATCAAATGGGCTGTCCTCGCAAGCCATGGACTCCAGCCAGGCCAGGCCAGGCCGCGCTGGTGTCACTGCTGCTTGAGTCCGACGGCTTTCAGCACTACAGCGGTGACCATAATTTTCCCGTGGGGATTGAATCTTAACAATCTGGCTAAGTTGCTCAACAGCGTTGGAAACGATTAAAGTTTTTTTATCCAATTGCCTCTACTATTTCTCTTTCCTCTTCCTTCTAGCTGGATTTATTGTGATTTGTGCGTGTGGGTCTTTTTTTTTTTTTTTGTTAATACTTTCCGTTGAGACTAAAGCTAAATAACATCCGATCATCATCATGGATCAGGATAGGTCTTAGAAACTATATGTTACTTATAGAGGTACTTACAGAAAGCCAAACATATTGTATCAACTGCTTTTCTTTGGTAAGGTCGCCATGATGGATTTGAGCTCAGTATTCTATTTAAAATAAGGCTTATATAGCTCATTTATAGGCATACGCGTCAGTGAGAGCCTTCAAATTCCCGAAGCAAGGTAGCATGTTATGCTATTTTTAGGATGCCGCCAGCTGCGTTTCCAAGAATTTGTAAATATCTCAGCAGTATTGGTGAGATGGGTACTTTCATGAGCACAAGTTAGCTAGAAGTTTGATGTGTCAATCTTATTTAAGCATTTTGTGTCTGACATAGCGGCTGTATCTGTTTTTTGTTGCTCTGCAGTAGTGATATCTTTGATAAGAGAACTGTTTCATCTCTATTACAGGTGATATCTGCTGAAGTTGCTCGCTGGCACAATACAACTGTAGGTAGGGTGTAGACAAGGTATGGTCATTAGGTGTAAAATGTCTACTTCATAGTTCCATTGTGTGTAATTTTGCTGCTTTTCTCTCAGTTCATGTGCAGTAATTGGATACTGATTGTTTGATGTTCTCATCTTTCAGCCAGAGGAAGCAACTGTCATTGAAATGAATGAGCCCGTGGCCTTGGCTCTTCACCTTATAATATAGGTATTTCTTCCACTCCTTTACCAAGGCAAATCCACTGGGGTGGGGTGTCTCTAACACAGTTACCATCACACTGTCTTCCGGCTGTTGAGGACAAGATTGCAGAGACGAGAACCTCGAGCTTGAATGCTCATACAGGCAGAATATATAGCAGCAGCATTTTCAATCTCTGCTCATGCTGTCTCTTTGCCCCATATATAACTTTTTCTCAAACTCAAGAATTTAGATCTTGCTGGAGAGCGTACATTACGTCTTCTGTCAATATTGTCTCTTATGTCAAAGTTTATTATGGTTCTATTTCATAAGATAGCCGGAGGTGACGATACATAAAAGTGCTGTCGGAGTAAGGAATTTGATCTCAGTTTGGATCCATCATCCATCCCTTCCCGGACCTTGTATTACGTTCCTCATGGGTTGCTAAATATGGGAACAAACAACTGTTGCATTCTTCTATTTTTCCTCTCTCTCTCTGTGAAAAATTTTAGTAGCCAGTTACCGGATGGACTTGAAAGGACAAAGTTCTAACCGTGGGCTGACTCTCCAATCCCACATACCCAAAATAAATAAATAGATATAAGTAAAGAGAGGAAAGGTTTAACTTATCCTTTTTCTTACACAACTTAATTTCTATTCTCCTGTGATCTATCTCCTTTTTTTTTTGTTGTTCAGACATCAGCTAGGTATGAATAAGCATATTTATGAAATTTGGTTGTATGTGATCGTGTGTTTTAATAAAATATTAAAGAGAAACATACACAAAATGAAAGGAGCTTCGCTAAAAAGTGTACAAGGAAAAAAAAGTTGTGAGAATTTTGAATTGTACGTCGATATCTTGCAAAATCATCCAATGTTTTATTTATGCCACTTCATTCGATTGAGAAAATTGATGAAAGATTTGAAATCCCTCAAATCCTTCTAATTGTTTAAACTATTTAGGAGGTATCTAAATTCATAAATCATGAATTATTATACTATTTAAAATGTAATCTAATAATCGATCAATTATAAATTTCCAATGCATCTTAAATAATTTAATCGTGAATTATAAATTTCCAATGCATCTTAAATAATTCAAACAATTAGAGTGATTTAAATGGATTATATTTTCCTTGTAATCATGAATGACTAGATGTATCATCATATCAACATCTTAAATTAATCTAATTTACACAAGAATAAAAATAAAAGAGAATCTTGAGATATTGCATCTTTTAACCCAAAGTCAGACTGATTTTCTTTTCCGGGTCCGTGATTTCAGAAGGTTTCCAGGTTTTCTTGTAGATCATGTGTGATAGTGTTATACAGATCACGTGAAGGAAAGAATGGGGCCTTGGTCTTCTGTCAATATATATATATCCCCTGCAGCCTGGTCTGAGTTCTTAACCTCTCCACTTTGGCCCAAACTATTATTGACAAAACTTATCCGAAAGTTGTGTGGACTACTTTTTAATTGCCAAGAAATTATGTGGAGACTTGATTAGATCATAAAATGACGGAGGACAACACCATAAATGGGAGGGAAGAGTTGGGTTGGTACTCAGATGGTAAGATTTGAACACAAAATCTCTTACCTACGACCCTCCCCTTAGTAGTCAGAGAAACTACGATAGCTTCTAATTTAATCATTATCAATTGCAAATCATGTAGAGCTTGCTTTGCTGCAACAAAAAAAATAATAATAAATAAAAATATAAAATTCAAATCCCTCTAGAAGGCTAACTGAATAAATATCAACAAAAAGATCTCAGGGCTATATGCAACTGTGCATCGAAATCTTTGATTTATTATCTTGCATGGTGTAATACCTGCAGTGCATCTTACTCCCTCTCTATTAACTGGTTTGCCTTTCTTCCTCATCATCATTTGCATCTTCCTTATCATCGTTTGCATCTTCCTCCTCATCTTCCTCATCGTTTTGCATCTTCCTTATCATTTTGCATCTTCCTCATCTTTTGCATCTCCCTTTCCACCATGAGGGTGTAACCATTCTGCAAGAGGCATTGGTGCCTTGTCTCTGTCAAAACCCCTCACACAAAAACAAGGGCAAAGAACATAAAAGTGTAAACAAGTGACAATTACACTCTTATTTACCACAAATTTACATATCCTGAAGGATTCCAAGATGACACATCCAATTACTGAGTTATGTTCCGTCTTGTAAACGGTTCAGCAAAGTCTTGAACACACACTTTCCTTTCGTTTTCAGGTCCAGAAATGATGACCCTTGGACTTCCAAGATTTTATGAACAATTTTTGTTCCGAAGGACAGCATGAGGAAACTATTGAGTTTACCACTTCTTCCAGGTGCTTAAGCCATTAGGTTACTTATTGCTCAGCTCATGCACACCTTAACTTGAGGTGTTTGTCAAATTCTTCTAAATAGGTCAAACACCCTACCTAACTGGAATAAAATGCAGTAAATGCTTCAACATAAACAGAATGCACATTGGAAACAGTTGCCTAGAAGACGCATAAACAATATGATATGTTAAATTCACAACTTCATATGACCAATTCGTTAAATTCCTGGTATGTTTCATTAGAAAGGCATATGAACCTGCAATATTGCCTTATTGAGAATGTTGCAGTAGTACTAGCAGTTTCAAACATCTACACCTCCTGTTCCAACATGTTAGATTCCTATGGAAGTATGCAGACACGGTACTTTGATTGGGACTCGCAACAATAATTTTATAACGACAAAATCCCATGCAACAATATTCAGTGACAAAGGTATAAAAACAGTAGTCATTTTCCACATTTTAAATGAAGAAGATTTCTTTAGTAATAAATTTCTCTAAAAAAGACTTAGAGTTGCTCTAATCTGCAATTGAATATATATATATATATAATTTAACAAATCATATCATCATCTATTCTAATTCAAGAAATCAAGAAAAATTTTGTTTTATTTCTTTATAATTATACAATCATAGTCAACTACCCATTTAGCAAAACACATTCACATGTTAATACTAGATTTTTTTTTCCTATAATGAGGTTTTACTTAGTAGATCTTTTTTTTTTTTTTGCATGCCATTTTCAAAATTGTTAGTATTTTAACACATATACTCATCCCTTGTGAAATTTTATGAGCATCAATTAGATGGATAAAATCAAATTGCAGGTAAAAGTTCAATGATTAAAGATAGTAGAAAATTTGAAAATCAAAACTTATAAATAAATGGGTATTTTTGTCTCTTTGGGAGTTAAATAATAAGAAATAAATGTTAGGGGATAAAGTAAGAATCAGGTATGCCTTAAGAGGATAAATTGTCATTAACCCTAAGGAAAAAGCCTTAATTTGAGCTTCATGGAAAGGTACTGTTAAGTCAGATTTGGCACAAAGTACTAAATAATTATATCCAGAGTTTCTGGGAGTCACCCCGCCTATTATATTCCGACATTCACCTATTTATATTGAGGAAAAGGATTTGACCTTCATGGAAAAGTAATATTAAGTCGGATTTCACAAAACTAAATGAATAAATAATTACATCCATCAGTTTCAGGAGCAGTGTCCACACTCACCAAGGGCTCCTACATGGGCGCATAGAGTTTTAACAAAAGGGCTGAGTAATTTTCACCATCAAATTCTATCTAAACTCCCATCAGTTGTTAGATAACGGGGAGACAAGGTTTTAGATTCCAACAGAATTAAGGAATAGCTCCCTGCTAGGCAACAAACAAAGCAATTGCAAATCTTCCAGTTTCCATTAATCAAAGACACCCATACTTGCGATCTTGTCATATCATGATACTCAAACAACACCTGTGGAAAGAATTCTATGTTTGTGAATTAATTTAGTTAGTGACATAAGAGTTACTATGGTTTGTTATTGAGTATCTTCTGTGAAACTTCAATCAATATTGCTTGAAATTAGTCAAATACAAACCCAAAAATAGTTATCTAGACAAAACCTCCATGAACTGAATTCATTAAATTTAATAATAACCACTGTGCTAATTTATTAACTTGGTTTAGGCTTACTTTTTGGAAAGTCCAGTATTACATAAGAAGAAGTTGTAATATACCTTCCAAAAGCAAGCTTTAATCTCCCTTGTTGCATCTCTGGAGTAAATCATGACAATATTACAGCCTTGATCAGTGAATATGATGCATGCATATATATCTGAAACAGATTCACCAAATATAGAATGGAGTTTCCACAATATAACTCCATAGATGCTGTCTAATCCCTAGGAACACTTTGGGTAAATTACTAGATTTGTCACAGCGCAAGACCTGCATAAATTTGCACATATCAAAATTTGTTATTGATATTCAGCAGTGAGATGTTAGGAATAAAAGATTTTAGGATCTAATTTTACCTCGTTAACCTTATAATATGTTCCATTCAAAGGAAAGTTCCTCTATTTGCCATTCGGCATGGTATCTGTACATTTTAAGTTGAATGCTCATTTGTTCTAAAAAAGCACCTGTATATTATAAATAAAAAAAACTAAATAAATAGAAATGTAAAAGGATGAAGGTTTTCTTACTAGAATCGTCCCATTGATTCTCTTCCATCATACTGTTCTTGGTTAGCACCGTCTAAGAAGCAAGTAGGTGATTTATGTTAGTGCAAAAGGAAAATCATAAAATTAGCAAACAATCTATCACCAAAGAATAACTTGATAGCCATACAGAACATGTAATACAGTCTCTTTGATTGGACGCTCCTTTGGCATATAAAGGTTGAGTGCATTTACTGGTGGATCTCATAATAAGTTACATCAAACAATTGCAAACTTTTACATTATGTCTCAAGTGTTAGTTTTTCTTTTCTTACCTGATAACCGTATCAAAAAGGTAAGGACATGGATCATCAGGTTCCGTTTTTCAAACTGGGAAAGAAGCAAAGAGGCTTAGAAAAATATCAAAATAAGCAAAATAATGGGACGTAAAAAGCTTACAAGAATCCTACACCATTCTAGAGTTCAATGAATAAGGTGCTGAGACAGACCTGTGATAGAATAGGGATGTCCATCAGGGAAGCTCAAATGCATGAAAAGGAATAACAATAGGTAACGGATCTCATGCTAGATGAATATGGTATAGTAAGTTAAAAGAAACATATTCAGCCACTGATATATTTTCATCCAAACATGCTTACGCAAACAATAATGGTGAATTTTGTTTTCTTTAAAGAAGCTCAACATATCACAAGTATTGGCAATAATAATCTCGTGTAATTACGCTAAGTAAATTGAACAGCAAGAATTCTAGCCAATATATGAAAAGTGAAGACCAAAGTGCATCTTAGATAACATGCACATTAAAAAAATCGAAGAAAAAGTAAAATTAAAGTGCATCTTCCTGAGTAGATTCAACAACTAATGATTAGAGAACTTGAGCCAATATGTATAAAGTAAAACTAAAGTACATATTTAGTAACATTCATGTTCTTACATAAAAATGTTTTGTTCAACTAACTACAGAAGCATGACACAAATGCATAGAAAATGACATGTAGAATTAATGGAAGAATTTCTAGGAAAATATTCTTAGTGTTGCTCCAACTATATTTGTTGCTAAAATTACTAAATGGTATCCATTCTCTTTTTCTTTTTTTTTTTTAAATTTATTGAAATCAACAATTATATCCACCAGGTTTAAGGTACTTACACATGATGCCTTGTCCAAACTGGGCCACTCAACTGGGTAGGAATTAGTGAGCTCAGTTAAAGGCACCAATTCTTTTGACAAAAAAATACACCAACCTTTGATGGAATCTCAATGCTAACTCTAAATTCTTCAGTATTGCTTAATTGTAGGTATTTTTCTACATCAGAATCACTATCAAAGTTCCAAAGAGCAGGTCTTCTCAATGTCCATTTCAATGTATTTCGGTTTTTGTGGTTTTAGCTGGCATTTCAACTATAGGATTGTACCTGAGTGCCATGAATTGATTCTGAGTATCTTCTATCCTCCAAATGTAGTGCTGGCTTTGTCACAGGCCAAATAGCATCAAATCAATCACATCCAGCATTTGTTCTCACTATATTTTTCCTTGTGTCCCAAGGTAGAGCCTAGCCCTGCAGATATATTAACAATATCATCCACTGGGGTGAATCTCAATAATGGTTTTTCACCTCTTTTAAAATAATCATCCACACACTTGCCATATACTCGGTAGGCAGATAACTGCTCAAGATCTCAAAGAATATATATTTTTGTATTCTTCTTTATTATCAGTATGTTTTCTCAATGTTGAGATTGAATTTCACGTAGCTTTGTATAAAGGATCATAATAGATAATTTAGAACCCTTATTCCAAATATAATAAAAACCTTCAGATATTCTGCATAATGTCTACATTCTTCTTTCAAAGGGCATGCTTTACAATCCTGTTCTGTGCAGAAAACCCAAATAGCCAGAAAAATGTTGTCAATGGTTTAGCAACAAATATGACAGTTTTAAAACACTTAAAGTTCTATTTTGGCGTAATCAGCCTACCCCTTCCAAAGGTAATCATCTGATAATGTAGCTCATACCTATGCCAATTTCAACCAATGTCAAAATTCAAGTAATATAAAATAATGCTAATCCATTTTTACATGACATGCCATTTCAAACCTAATGGGCAAGATTTCAATATATGAAAAATTATTAAGCCCTCTTTCTACAATTGGTGGTGAGGGAAGCTTGCATATCGTGGCTACAAATATTTCTGGACAGAATCCACGCTTGGATAGCTGAAAGAGCAGTCATGGTAGAGATGAGAGAAATCCTCCACCTCATGGGGCCAGTATTTGAATTCTGGGAACCTGGCCGTGGGCGAAGGCCGAGGTACCTGTGATGCCACCCAAAACCTTACTCAGCAAAGTCTGCAGTGATCTAACCTGGAGGCCTCACTGGCACACCAGTCAGTGCCACCACAGAGCATTTGTTTCCCCACTGATGGAAACTCACACCCACCAAAATGCACCCATAGCTGGTGTTCAGATGGCCCTCCAAATCCAAATTAAAATGGTGGAGGATTTTCTCAAAAATCAGTGATTGACAATAATGTAATATGTACTGTTTAAAAGATCACTCTTAGATTCCGTGCAATGCACTGTCCCAACCCAGACGCACGCTATTCGTCCAATATCATTTGTATCCACCTTCAAATACTCAAACCAAGATTTTCAGATAGAGTTTGAGAATGTAAGTTCTGTATCATACTGGGAAGGCCGATAAAGGATTTAAAATAGCCGAACACATCCAGCTCTTCAACAAGTCCATTAAACTCAACAAGTATTCCCTGTAGGGAGAATGGTTAGCTTATACTTTCAAAACCTGCAAGTGGAATTACAGTGATCTTAATTGTTTTATCTGGTGGAACATTTCTGTAGCCACCCAGGTCAGATCTTTGACCATCCACCGTAGCGAATTTCTATGGGCATTCAACCATAGAAGTAAATCAAATGTTATTTTAGATGATAAACAAAATTGATTACCTTGATTCTTTCAGCTATTTGTTGTGCACCTCGTTTTGCAATAGTATGAGCAATTTCATCGCAGCAGTTGATCTAACCTTCCCCAATCAAACGAATCCATAGAACCAAGATTGTTTCTATCACTAGAATAGGTTCTTCTCAACTCATCCCAATCAATTGTTTTCTTCTTTTTAGCAACCCTTTTTTTTGATTGATGTGCTATCATTGTTCTTGGTTTTCTTCCTCTTCTACCAGAATGTTTCTTGTTGGAACCACAATATTCCTTCACGCTTTTCTTGGGATTCTTACACTTTGCTAATGTTGGTAAAACCATCACAAGTTATATTTTCGTGAACTTTGTTGCATCCTTTCTCCAATACAAAACATTTTCAAATATATTGTGATAGTTATGATTTTTTCCTCCAACATTTTTTTTAATATAATTTTCAATATCATCTATAAAATACTAAATACAATCAGGTGAAACAAAATTCAGACAGAAATTGAAAAGACAAATATTCACATTCATGTTAAGTATAGCAGAAACCTGATCTTTGACTGGAAGGATCAGCCTTGATAGAATCCATTTGACAACTCAAGAAAACTTGAATCCCACAAAATTTTGTCTTCCATATGCCTTACCTTCCGCTGAATCCATGATTAGATTATCTGTTACACAGACTACATTTTCTTCTCCTGCCCGACAAGAACTTGATTCTTGCAACTTAATTTGGGAAGAATATGGGTTCTTACTATGGATGTCATTTGCTGCAACTGTCAGCCGTAAATTATCCCTCCTGACTATTCTTCAGCTTCACCAGATGGGTCTGAAAATCGTAGCAAGTGAAACAAGGTAAGCCAAACTGCAATATATACGAACACCATGCTTAATACAATGTAATAACTAGAAAAAAATTATGATCTTAAACAGTATATCAAGATTTGTACATACCTTGAAAGATGATCAGATACATTTTGAGTTAGGAAAACTCCAACACCGAATCAACAACTGAACCTTTCCATTGAGAAAATGCCGATTACCAAAGTCAGGCAGCATATAAATTATGTAATGAATGCTTCGCTTATTGGCATAACGCGATTTTGTAGGCAAAAGGAGTTCCAGTTATTGTGTTTCTAAATATCTACTCTTTGAACGGTGCACCGTTACAAAAATATTTCATAAGAAAAATAGGATTTCATAAAATTTGGTAATGGGAACTAAAGTTGGGCATTCTTGAAAACCTTTAACTGTATTGTTAGACCATGACTCATGTATAAACCAAGAAAGATCCTAGAATACACTCAATTTACATAATAGTTAGAAATAAAAATTACAAAATTATTGTTGTGGCAGTGGCATGATATGGATCAAAATTAGAAGATTGACATAAACCAAGAGTGATCAGGGACATTCACCATGCAATGGTGAAACTTAGAGAAAATATTATTAGTGTAATGTTAGCTAGGCAAAAATTTAATAATTATCATTCTTTGTTTCAGTTGGAAATTTTTTCATAAATTTAATTAAGTTCCTCAATGGTAAACATTCTTTTACTACCACTAAAAGGAAGGAAGAAAAGAAAAATCAGAAGGCTTTTAAGGCACTAGAGTATTAATAGCTATAGAAGCTAAAAACTCTAAACAAAATCGAATATATATCCAATGTATTGTTTTAATTAATTAAGGTGAAATTGAGCAATTTTAAAATTCTAAAACATACTAAGCAAAACTTTACAAATCAATTAATTTTCTTCAGATGGCACTTATTATCTTTCAATATTAATAAAAGATAAATTCTATTTTTGAGATTTATGTAAAGTTCATTATTAACAGAACATAAAATCTTGAAATTTATCAAAAGACCGTGTAAAGGTTCATAACAGATTTACATAGAATGCAGCTAGCTATCAGTAAACAACTATGAAATACCATTAACATTATTAGTTAGCATACTACATCTGACCAGCAAGACCCTGTAGATGAATTAGACCTACATGAATGAATGATCATAACCACATTAGTCTATTGAAGAAAATAAATAAAAGCAATAAAGTGGAAACATACCTGATAGTAATGCATGCAAGAAATAAAGAAGTTAACCCGTTTATAGAAATCTCTCAGCATTTGCCCACCAGTCTTCTTCATGCAAGATATCTATCACCATTCTCCATTAGCATTTTCCCAACACGCCTTGTCTCTGGGTCAAGATCAACTTTGATGTTATCTTTGGATTCCTTCCTACCCTTTGTGAGGAACCATTGCACTATTCATATTCTCTTCTCGCACCACAAGTTGCCAATTTTCATGTGTGAGAAACTAATGCACCATTTGCGTTTGAATCTGCACCACAAATTGCATGCTTTTCATCTCCCTATAATCCTTTGTAAAGTTGACCTGAATTACAGCCAACGCAGTATGAGCCTGCAACCAAAATTTAAATGTTAATTATTTTTCAAAGCTGAAAGTAATACAAAAATAAGGCCCAATTATTATTACCTACATTTTCGATATCTGAAATATTTTCTTTTGGAAAATACTCCTGTTCTACCTAGAAGCTCTTCCATTGTGTTAGATGTGTGATGTCTTCATATTGTGGTAGACCTAATTCCAATTCAAGAAAGCCATTATCTCCACCCCATTTTCATATTGTGGTAGACTTGATGCCAATTCAAACAAGTTGTTACCACATTCCACCTTGTTTTCATGTGTGTAGACCTAATCTCGATTCAAACAACCCATTATCACACCTCAGTTTGTTTTCCTAAATTTGGTTATAAGATGTTACCTTTGTTGGCACAGGAAGCTCAGCCTCAGTTGTTACTACTGCTACCTTGTTGGTACTGAGGAAATAACTTAGCCTCACTTGTTACTGCCTTTGTTGGCACAGGAAACAGCTCAGCCTTAGTTGTTACTGAATTTTGACCTCCTGTTGAACCAAGTACCATACTGCAGGTTTTCTTGAATTTGATAAAGCATTTCAGCCTCCATAGAGAACTTAACCTCAATTTTCTCATTTGTCTCATTTACTATTGAACTTTTATTTTCTACGTGCAAGAGACAAGTTTCTACGCCTCTAGTAATTGGTAGACTATCTTTTCCTGGTGTGCAGCAGCTTTCAACATTTGGAGAAGATATTACTGACATATCATCCCTCCTTCTGGCTTAGATCTTTTCCTTTAGGCACAGAATTGAATGAGAATGGTACCTTGGCCTAAAAATATTCTTCATTGTATTCTTCATTGCTGGCAATACTTGCTTGTTGCTCCCCCTGAACATTGATATTTTCCTGAATTTGGAGCACATCCCAAATTTGGAGTACACAGTTCTACTTTGTCTTTTGTCCTTCTTCCCTTAAATGCATTTGGAAAATGTAAGAACTGCAAGGTTTTGACATCCCATTGATGATACCTCATAATTTCTCTCATCCCTCTGGAGAAACCAAAATCCTGAATTTCTGATTCTGATTCTAAATTCTGCAACAACAAGCTAAAAAAATATATTTGTTTTCACTTTTCTGCCACCTATGATGTTCATATGTATGAACAGTTTGTCTCATACTCTTTCACCCTGAACATTACATTAGCCAATGCCATTGATATTATCAACATCAGCACCATTCCCAAGCAGATCAAAAATCTTATCATTCCCTCTTCTTCTACCTTATCTGCCAAATCAAAATCTAAAATCTTTCTGCATGAAATTCTTGCTTGTTCAGAATTCTCATCAACAGCCTTCACATGTCCCTCCTCTCACACATTACAAGCCTTGGAGGTAAAGGTTCTGGAGTAGGAGGTTTTGGAGCTTTCGGACTCAAATCTGGAGTCTTGAGTCTTTCTTAATTTGTTTGTAATGTTTCCTCTTTCTTTCTTCACATTACAATCTTGCTTGCATCAAATATTTTTGAAGTCTGCTTTACTTTCATTCTTTAAATGTGACCTTTTGTTCAAACCAATACTAGATTTCTTCCTTTTCTTGCCACTCCTTGTTTACTCTCTAAATCTGGTATAGAATCTAAACTTCCAGTCCCAACAGCATCACTGGCTTTAGTCTCTGTTTCAATTATAAAATAAAAATAAAAAATAAAAAAAAGGAACGAAGACCCTATTACAATCACACAATTAGGCATCACTAGTTTTAGTCTCTACATCCAAAAAAAAAAAAGAAAAAGGAAAAAGGAAAAAATAAGAAAATAATTTTAGAACCCTTACAATCACCAGACTACATGATCAAGTTATGCATCATAGATGATGTAATTTGTTATAGTATCTCATTTACAACAGAATACAAATCTGTTCTATTGTGTGTCGAAAATAAAAGTTTTGCAGTGTGATTTGGATTTACATTCTTAGAGTATACAACAAAGAAAAATCCTTAATATATACAATTATGCAAATATATATTTTGCAAATTATACAACTATATGTAGAATCCATAGTTCAACAACTACTTACTGGCCCAGGTTTCTATGAGAAAGTCTCAAAACAGTTCAATCTCTCAGCTGAATTACATTATACTAGCATCTACATACTTTTTTCATTTGCACCTAACAAGAATTACATTATACTCTGCATTCACAGCACTTTTTTCTGTCATTTTGCTAATCCCAGAAAGAATGTGTAATAAAATTCTTTGGAAAGAAAACAATGACACATAATAATGTAAACAGATTTTGTTAAAACAAGCGCATGAGATGCAAAATTGTTTGTAATGGTCAAGAAATGACAATTTTAAGTTCTAAAAAGAAAAGTCTCTGCACTAATCCCTCGAGTTAACACGTGGAACTGAACCAGCAG